>CAOLHI010000077.1:600000-1022911 GCA_948474755.1 Ctenosaura bakeri | reverse complement strand
GAAATCAGTGGAAGAGAAGACCTCTAGAAGCTGGGGAACAAGTACGAAGTACTTTTTAGTATATTTAGTATATTCAATATATTTTCCCCATATCATTTAATATTACAATTCCCTCTCAGAATTCTCTTTCCCAGATTTGCAGATGTCCAGCTTCTGACTGAAGACCTCCAGGAAGGAAGAATCAACAAAATTAAGGTAATCTGCTTACCTGGACATTCACAACAATGTTGCTGTGGGGAAAGGTGATGGTCTCCATGGGAGAGAGCAGGTAATTGGAGATTAGTGCCTGACACGAAGTCATATCACATGGTAGAGGCAAGTTAAGGGGCTACTTAAGCCAATTTGCCTCGTCACGTATCCTCTTTTGATCATCTCAATCAATTTTATGATTAAACTGCTTTTATTGTTGAGAATTTTCTCATAATAGTCAACTGAAGTCTACTCTCCTGGATTTCATTTGATCTAGTTCTGTTCTCCAGGCCAGTAGAGAACAAGTCTTCCCCTTCTTTTATTTGACAGCCCTTCAGAGACTAGGAGAATACTATCATGTCTTCTCCCTGAGTCTCTTCTTTTCCCGGCATATTTAATTTTCAGATGTGAGAATCAATATTTTATTCTGCACTGCTGGGCGTCAATATTTGAGAGCTGACATGTAATTTAATATTGGAGTATTTATTTATTTACAGTAATCCCTCGACATATGCAGGTTTAGCTTTTACAGATTTGATTATTTGCACGTTTCTCCAACCCCTGCCCCCCACCTCAGGTGCTTCTTTTCTGGGAGAACCTTCCCTCTCAGTGGCTCTGATCAGGCTGTTAAACCCTTTAAGAATCCACTTCTGGTCTTCCTCCTCCTCCTCTACCAGCCTCTGCCTAGCCAGCTAAGGATGAATGGCAGCGCAAGTACTCAGCACCACAAACCCTCTCCTGATAGGCCTCCACACACCCAAGGAAAGAGATAGGTACGAGATAGGAAGTATGGGGCCATCACACTGACCACCCCTTTTCCTTCTCCCTTCCCTGACCTGGTTTGGATCCTGAGTGCCCATTCTCCCCACCATACTTTAGCCCTCCTTCCACATACACACACATACATTTTGATATTTGCAATTTTTCCACTTCTATTGGGGTCCTGCAACCATAACCCTAGCAAATGTGGAGGGTTGACTGTATTTCACCTGCACTTCACTTTTCCCAAAATCTTGGAGAACAGGTGAAAGGTAATGAACGTGGAGAAGGGCAAAGCTGGGGAAGTGTCCCACTCCAGAACAAGGTGTAGGCCCCTCCAGGAGTTCTCCCAGTGTTGTACACTGACACATATTACTGTGATAGCATAAGTTTTATGGATGGTAAATGACGCAGCAGATGGTACACAGCAGAGAAGTATTCCAGCCCCTTCACTGTTGGGTTCCAGCATCCTTCACCGCCAAGAATTTGGCCCTCCAGTCAAATTCTACACAAACTTACTCCTTCAGCAAGCAACCAAATCAAATTGCTATTTCTGGACACACAGGGCACCTTGGTTGGCCCACACACTTTCCCTGACTGGAGCATTTGGGAAATGGATTCCCAAAGGCTATACAGAACAGAAGCAAACAAAGAAAAGCGAATTGTGCAAGTGTGATCCATCTCCTTCTAATAGCTATGAGAACTGTGCAAGCAGGTTATTATCAGAGAAAAGTTGAATCTCTCATCTGTCCTCAGCCCTTATATCTTTTCCCAGTCTTGAACTGCAAAGCAAATGCAAAAATATCCAACAAGGTCACCTTTCATTTCATTGGGCAACTGTTAACATTTGACTGTGAGGCTAACAAGGAGTCTAAAGTCCATTGGTCTGGCACTACAAGAGGCTATAGGATTCTGGATAAATTATTTCACATGAGAGTGAGAGAGAGAGACAGAATATTCACATCCACTCCTTGGCCACCTCAGAAGTGAGGTGATATGTTATACTTCCCCCATGAGAATTTCTCCATTTTTTCCTTCCTTTCAACATGTTTTCAAAAGTAATGTCTCGTCTATAAAGTTCAGTAGCAGTGAGGCATTAAAGGAGATATCCAAGTGCTGAATACTATCTCCACAATAGATTCAGCAGCTTGGATATCTCAAGTTAAAATTCATACTAAAATCCAGCGCAGACTCACTACCTCACTGACATGGGAGTTATCAGCAACAACTGACCAAGTTGACTATGAATAGTTGAATGAGATGAGATAGATATACTGGAACCCAAAACAAGTTAGAAGTTTAACCATCTATCCGTTTATCATGAATGCTATTCGAATGGATTTTCTGTACTGACAGTAGGATGGACTCAAGAACTTCTTGGTCTCTTCCACCTCTTTGACATTTTTTATCCTATTATTTTCCCTGTTAGGATTTAACAACAAACATAGAAATGTTGTTAGTGTTTAATCCTTAACAAATGGCATGCTGTGATGTTTGATATGTGATAACATATCAGATTTCATTTTTAATGCTTGTGAAATAACAATAACAATAGTCATAGTAGTAGAATCATAGGATCTTAGGCTGTTTCCACACTACACTGTTATAGTGCTATTATTCCACTTTCAGCATCCTGTAGAATTCTGGGGTTTGTAGTTTACTGAAGCTAAAGAGCTCTCTGGCAGAGAATCCTAAACACCCCTCTCTAAACTGCAAACTTCAGGATTCCATGGGATGTTGAAAGTGGAATGATAGCACTATAACAGTGTAGTGCAGAAATGGTCTTAGAGGGAGAAGGGACCACAAGGGCCATCTGGTCCTACACATTGCCATGCAGGAATACACATCTATAGCACTCCTGAAAGATGCTCATCAAACCTCTGTTTAAAGACCTCCAAAGCAGAAGAGTGCAAAAAAAGCAGTCCATTCTACCATCAGACAGCTTTGACAGTATTTTTAAAAAAAGTTATTTCCAACGATTAGGTAAAATCTCTTTCCTTGTAATTTGAATACATTGGTTCATGTCCTAGTCTTTGAGGTGGTAGAAAACAAGCTTGATCTTTCTTCTGCATGACATCCCTTTAAATATTCAAAGAGGGCTATCATGACACCTCTCAGTATCTCTTCCCCAAACTAAACATATCCAGATCCCTAAGTCATTCCTCATTAGACTTGATTTCCAGATCTCTGATCATCTCTCTTCGGACATAGTCCAACTTGTTGATATTCTTGAACTATGGTGCCTGGCAATGGATGCAGCATTTCTGGTGAGCTCTGAGCAAAGCAGAATAGTGAAAAGATGCTAAAAAAAAAAGATTACTGGTATTTTCAAAATGTCACATTAAAAATTTGAAGGACAATGGAGAAAAATGGTCCAAATCCTGTTATCCTTCAAGTAAAGTAGATCCATTGAACCTACTGGAATTATGTATGTGTTGACTTACCATTCAACAGTTGATTCAGTGAGATGACTCTAGTTGGGACTAACCAGATTTTTACAAATTTGTTTCAATTCTAGTGACATGAAAGGTGCAGTCTTTAGCAGAACTGGTGGAATGAAGGAAGGCAGAAATGAACAAGTCAACAGTGGACCCACATACACCTGGCAACAAGCAAAATGAGGAGTCAGGCCCGGTTAGTAGATGTGCAGGGTCAAGTGGGATTCTATTAATTCTTTGTCAGGGAACAAATATTTGCAAATTTACTTGCCCTCATTGAGAAATGGGGAACAGAGAAAATAGCCAGCATGAGATTTTTACTTCTTTTACTTTTACTTGTAATTATTTATTTTGCATTTTGGGCCTTTTTGGGGGGGGTGCAAAATTGACACATCTCTTTTCTATATAAAAACAAGTTTTGGAGCAAAACAGCCAATGCTTTCATAAAAATAGGGATGTATTTTGTGCAAAGTGTGCTGTTTACTGTGTTTATTGTATTTTAGACTTGCACAAAAGCCAAGGGTCAAAACCCAATTTTAACCCCAACTGGAATAGACAAATTAAATCAATGGGATTTACCAACATGTCAACTCACCATTCAACAGTTGATTCCATGGGTCTACTCTAGTGGGACTGAGCAACAGGATTCAGGACAAGGGTTTTGGCCTAAACGATCTCTTTCACACACACACACACACACACACTCCTTAGAATCATTTTTAAAAATACACAAAACCCATTGTGAACTCATGCAGCAAACAGGAAACTTTGAAATTATTAATTCTTGCACATGGGAATGAAATAAAGATTTTCATCTCTACTCCCTATTACAGCTACGTCTTGGGCCCTTTCCTTAACTTACCTCTGTCCCAGGCCATTTCCGCACGAGACTGTTATAGCACTATGATTCCACTTTCAACATCTTCCTGGGGTTTGCAGTTTTGGAAGGGGCCGGCTGGCCCCTCCCGAAACGGAAAAACCGCAGGATTCCATAGGATGTTGAAAGTGGAATCATAGTTCTGTAACAGTCTCTTGAGGAAATGGCCCCAGTGGCGTCCAGTGATGATGGTAGCAGAGGCTGCCCCAGGAGAGGAGCACAATGCAGTGCTCACCTCTGCACCAGTTGCTTCTGGGATCCTGGAAGCACGATGGCCATGCCTCTTCCTGTCACAGCACATCTGGGTACTGTCCCAGGCTGTGCAAGGGCAGGAAACGCAGTCATTACGCTTCTAAGACCTCTGCAGCAAAGTTAAGTGCTGGCACAGCAGGACGGCAGTGCGATCGCCGGGAAAAACCTGTCAATGATATGTGGCACAATCGTGTCACCTAGGAATGGGAGAAAGATGGGTCTGGTACGATGTTGTGCATAAGTGTTATCCTGGTCCTGTCCTTCTCTCATCCCATGGCGGGTTGGGTGTGTCGTGCAGAAAGGCCCTTGCATGTTTGATAAGGGCATGAAAGAAGGTCTTCACAGGAGACTGATTTGGTCCCATTTCTTCTTTCTTTCTAGCAGCATGCAAAGACTTTTTCATTTAGAGAAGACTTTGGCATTTAATTCCCTACTAAAGAAGAAATTTTAATGGGCAGTTGTATTTTTTTCTTTATTATTATAGTTTAAAATGATTTTTGTTGTTCTTGCTGTTGTGTGCCTCCAAGTTGTTTCCAACTTATGGCAACCCTAAGGCAAACCTGTCACAGGGCTTTCTGGGGCTGAGAGTATGTGATGTGTCCAGAATCACCTAGTAGGTTTCCATGGCTGAGCAGGGAACTGAATCCTGGCCTTCAAGGTCATTGTTCAGCACTCAAAATGCTACACAACATTGGCTCCACTGTTTTTAATTGGATTACATTTTTATACTATAGATTGTTTTATCTATGTTCTGTTTTAACTGGTGTTGTAAGCCACTTTGGGTCCCATATTGAGAGCAAGTGGGGATATTAATACAACTACAGAATAGGTAAATATGATGCTCTAGCGCAGCCCAATGGAGGCCACTGGTAAACTACTTTGCTTATTGTCTAGATTGCTGAAGAGAGTAAATATTCCTACCAGAGTCCACAGTTCTACACCCCATCCAAAATTTTCATTCCTATTGATTTCAGTGGGAGAATTTCTCCGGTTACAGTCATCCTGTTAAAAGTGCTTAAATTGTGCTGAGTTGTTCCTTGCAGTCACATATGCATGCAAAATTTCTTTCTTTAAACATTTTAGGTACCAAAATTGTAAGAGTTTTCCCCTCCGCCCTGTTTTAAATGCGAATATCACCTTGAGTGAACTTGCACACCTAATGATATCTGTAAACTATTAGAGACACAAGCCTGCTTCAGACAAGCTGGAATTCAGCACAATGTGGTTGTGTTGCTATGTGCTCCAGGCTAGTCAGCTATATATGGTCTGACTGATCTGTTGCTTCTGCACAGCCTATTTGGGCTATCAAATGCATGATTGATACAGGAATATAAGAATATCTCAGCCAAAGTCTCACATACCCTACATCAGATGCTTTGAGGCTCAAAACCTCCTGCCCCAGATGAGATGCAAGGCCACAGTCAGCTGCAGGAACAGGTCTGCCAAGGAAGAAAGAATGCCAGAGAATTTCTCTGCCACAGAAAATGACAGTCATGTAAGATTAAACTAGACGTGATGGCAAAATTTGGGAAATTTAGAATTATAACCCTCGGACTCCTGAATCCCAGCTCCCAACAGCCATGCTGACTATGGGAATTTGGGAACTGCAACCCAAAAGGTAACTTTTCCAAGTTTTGCATGGTGAGAGAAGAGACTGGGTTCTGGTTCAGTGCTACCACTGTCACTGGGCAAAGTGAGGCGACTGGTCACACTTTAAAAGTCTCATGAGGGTGTCAGATTATTAGTAAAATACCTCCTTATTGTTGCATTTTTACTTCCAGGGGAAAAGAGAAGAGCTTGTGGGATGTTTCGCCTCATGAGCCAAAATAACTTAGTGTGGTGATTTATGTGTTGGATTGGAGGCTGGGAGACCAGATTCAAATCCCTGCTTGGCCATGGAAACCTACTGGGTGGCCTTTGGCAAGTCGTACTCTCTCAGCCTCAGAGGAAGACCAGGGCAACCCCCCTCTGAACAAATTCCAGCAAGAAACCCCCATGTTAGGGTGGTCATAAGGGAGAAATGTCTTGAAGGTGCACAACAATTTTTTTAGGACTGTATATTTTGACTTGGAGAGCCAGCGTAACCACTAGGTTTGAGCTGTGGATTATGACCTGGAGACCAGGATTTAATTCTCTGCTCAGCGATGGAAACCTATTCGGTGACCCTGGGCACATCACATACTCTCAGCCCCCAGAAAACTCCACCTTAGGGGGGCTACAAGTCAGAAATGACTTGAAGGCACAACAACAACAACAATTTCTACTTGAGTGGAAAGGGGGTCACCATATACTGTTTTGCCTGAAGCTGCAGAATGTTTTGGATTGGTCCTATTCTATTTTCCATATCTAAAAAAAAAAAAAGGTATGCGGGTTATAGGAGATGAACTTGTCCCTCTTGTCCAACTTAATTGCTTCTCTGTTCTCCTCAGTCCTTTTTAGTCCTGGGTCTCATAGTATTCTAGGCTGAGTGAAAAGGGCCTTAGATGACACAGCCATACATTTACTTGTGAGTCTTAACTAGGGCAAACCCAGTGAATTATTGGACATTTGCAAGTCAATGCTTATATAAAACCCATGCAATGGGTTTACTTTTGTTAGGGGTAACAGCTGTATTTAACCACAGAGACTAAAATTGACAGGGTTCATCCCTCTTTAGAATCTACCAGGTTTCTAAATTTTATGCAGGTATGTGAAAGGAAAAAAATTATAGCCATTTTACCTTCCCAGTCCAAATCTGTGGTAGGAAGACTGGCAATCCATGGCTGGTGCCTTGTTGAGAAGTTATGTTATCGTGAACCAACCTACAGTTACTTTCATATGCTCAGAAGGAGAGTGAAAATGTAGCTACATCATCATGACAATTTTGCAAGTGGAGATTTTAGTGTGGTCGTTACACAGTGGTCCCAATGCACAACACATCCTCATTCACAGCATACCCTGTTGCACATTGAGAGCCCTCACATTGCACAAGGGGATATTTTGCACAATGCCCCCTTGTGCTGTAATTGATTTGCATGGCCGTGAATCACATCAGCTATGTAGCTCTGTCATCATAAAGTTACGTATTGCAGCCTCTGATGCAGGATCTTAGCCCATATTTCTGAACCAGAGTTGTGCTCCAGATCATATTGGATTGGGTCCAAAGTGATTTGAACTAAATTGGACCCAGATCAGGAACATAAATCTGGTTCCAAAAACCAAACTGGTATCCTTTTGCAAAGATGTAATTTTGATCCATTAGCTTAACAAAAGATCTGCTCTTGGTGGAGATGAAAGCTCCGAGAGTTTGTTTGTTGATATGAATCAATACAGCTGCCAGATTTTGCACTCTCCTTGGGGCTGTGTTTATGGGAGCTCTCATGATTATTGCCTGAATTTCAAAATGTTCTACGACTCTCTCTACCCCCAGCCTTTTTCTTTCAAAACTGGTTAGGCACTAGCTTTAGAGGGAGTCAAAAGTAACTTTGCTCCTGTAGAATTGCCACTGCCTTTTCAGGTCTTTCAGATCAGAACATTGAATGGCTTAAACCTGCAAGATGTTCTTTCACGAAATCAATCCAGCCCCAAAATAATCCCTCCGGTTTATACCCCAGACAAGCCCTCTGAGTCCTGATGATGTGATGGAGTCCTGGAAATGATCTTGAATCTGCCTTAGCAATTAAGCCATGCCTCTTTAGGAAAGCCTCTGAGAACTTTCCTCCAGAATTCATTCAGAATGTGGGCTGTTTTCCAAGACTAGCAATGAGGATGCCAATCGTGGTGAGAGCGGTTAGTCTGATATGGCCTTCCTCTCCACTCCCCACCCCTTGGTCTTTCTCTGAAAGGACCTGCTTTTTCTGGACTCCATGTATTCTTGGAAATGGCAACATTTTTCAAAACTGTTACAGCAACCCCAAACCCCAAAGTATTCAACTATGCAAGCCAGCAATGTACCTTCAGCCATGCTTTGTGCCAAAAGCTATTTGCTTGGCATTGCACAACTGCTTAGAGGTGGTTGTCTTCTAAGGCTATGTTGCTCAGTGCCTTGAGAACCTATATAATTTGCTGTTTAAAAGAATGCAATGGAAAGATTGAGAGTGTGCATCAGAGGAGAGCAGAATCAGCACTGGGAAACTCTTTGCTCCCTCTGCTCCTGCAAAGCCTTTGAGCTGCTGTTGTGTACCTCACATCATTTCCAACTTAAACGTTGCAAGAATACAGTAGGATTTGAGAACTACTATTGTTGGGAAAGTAGCAGTAGAAGTGTTTGAAGGGTAGTTGCAGTGAGAGAAGTTGTTTCTATGTAGAATGATTAATAGTCTGCCTCTAGTCTGCCTTAGGAAAGTTGGAAACTACCTTTTCTGTTAATGTTACTGTTTTTGTTGTTCATAGAACCATAGAATCATAGAGTTGGAAGAGATCTCAGGGGCCATCTAGTCCAACCCCCTGCCATGCAGGAACCCACTTCAAAGCACTCCTAACAGGTGGCCATCCAGCCTCTGCTTAAAAACCTCCAAAGAAGGAGATTCAACCACACTCCATTGAGGCAGCATATTCCACTGCCAGACAGCTCTGATCATCAGGAAGTTCTTCCTGAGGTTCAGTTGGAATCTCCTTTCCTGAAGCTTGAATCCATTGCTCCTTGTCCTAGTCTCTGGAGCAGCGGAAAACAAGCCTGCTCCCTCCCCGACATGACATCCCTTCAAATATTTAAACATGGCTATCATCTCCCCTCTTAACCTTCTCTTCTGCAGACTAAACATACCCAGCTCCCTAAGCCACTCCTCATAAGGCATGGCTTCCAGACCCTTCACCATTTTGGTTGCCCTCCTCTGGACGTGTCCAGCTTGTCGATATCCTTCTTGAATTAAGGTGTCCAGAACTGGACACAGTATTCCAAATGAGGTCTAACCAATGCAGAAGTGGTGGTACCATTACCTCCTTCAATCTAGACACCATACTCATATTGATGCAACCAAGAATCGCGTTGGCTATCTTGGCTGCTGCATCACACTGCTAACTCATGTTCTGCTTGTGATCTACCAAGATTCCTAGATCCCTTTCACAAGTACTGTTGTCCAGTCATGTGTCCCCCATCCTATATTTGTCCATTCCATTTTTTCTGTTGTTGTGTGGCTTCAAGTCATTTTGATTTATGTCGACTCTAAGGCAAACCTAACATGGGGTTTTCTGGGGCTAGGAGTGTATAATGCTCCCAAAGTCACCCAGTGGGTTTCCATGGCTAAACTGGAAATCAAACACCATGCTGACTGTTTTCACTTAACTTATATTAAGATTTAAGACTTTTTCTTGTAGTTTTCTTTTCTTTTTCTGTTTCTAGTTTCTACTAGTTGTTGTAATTTGCTTTTTTTAAAAAAACTATGTTCTCTTTGTATGTGTATGTTTTGTATTTTAATAACATTTTGTTAAATGAGAAATAAACATTTCTGACTTACAGCAACCCTAAGATTTATTCAGAGGGAGTTTAGCTTTGCCTTCCTCTGAAGCTGAGAGTGTGGCTTGCCCACAGCTACCCAGTGGGTGGATTTGAACTCTGGTGTCCAGAGCCTTAGTCCAATACCCAAACCACTATAGTATGCTGTCTCTCCAAATCTTTGAATACAGAAGGTGTTTGATATTGTATTGTAGAATTGCCTTGCTGTTCTCTAGTATTAAACTTGGAAGTAACAAGTTACAAATTAACTACTTTGGAATTAATTCCTAATTCTTCAACTCATTCCAATGAAGGTACTTGTAGTTTTGCATTAACTGAGGCACAGCTAACTTCTGATTGTATCTACCTGTAATGCCAAATGACATTGATTCTTTAAGGACAAGGAGGCAATGAACACACCAGTGGGTGAAAGAAATAACAAATTTATTAAATAGTAGGTATGTTTAGTCTGCAGAAGAAAAGGTTAAGAGGGGACATGATAGCCATGTTTAAATATTTGAAGGGATGCCACTTAGAGGAAGGAGAGGGCTTGTTTTCTACTGCTCCAGAGACCAGGACAAGGAGCAATGGATTCAAGCTGCAGGAAAGGAGATTCCACCTGAATCTCAGGAAGAACTTCCTGACAGTCAGGGCCATCCGGCAGTGGAATATGCTGCCTCGGAGTGTAGTGGAGTTTCCTTCCTTGGAGGTTTTTAAGCAGAGGCTTGATGGCCATCTGTCGGGATTGCTTTGAGGGTGTTCCTGCATGGCAGGGGGTTGGACTGGATGGCCTGTGTGGTCTCTTCCAACTCTAGATTTCTATGATTCTATAGATAACATGTGTCTGCTGGCTATGTACTTCAGACTAATGACACCTGCATCTAATGAGTATATCTAAAGAAACTAACTAATAATGTTTATTTGGATAACTGATTATCTGTATTTACACCTAACCAATTAGCGATGTATCTTAATAGGTGGTTTGTACAAGTTCCTCCCTACATCCCAAGGCCGTGCTGAATATTTGATGATGATAAGCACAGTCAGATGCCAAGGTTATACAAGTTTAAAACCAGTGAAAGTCAAAGCTTAGCATCAGCTGAAGCTGCAGAGAAATAAACCAAGAAAGTAAGCATAAGAGACAAAAAGGTTAGCATAATGGGACAATTTTCACATGTCATCCTAATCCTTTTCATACAAAGTTCTCCTTCCAGATTCATAGAGTATCTCTTGAAGCCTGTTGAGTAGGAAAAGAAAGCATGGGGGCTTCACCTTGTTCTCAAGGAGGATTACTAGTTCTGAAGACTTCCAGAATTGGCCATTCTTTTTTTTTCCATTTGAAGAAGAGGAGTGTGGGTAAGGCAGGCATCCAGAGAAGTCTGAAATGGGCTGTGGGTAGCAAAGCTGGTCAAAAAGTCATAAGCAACCCAGGAATCATGACTGAGACCCTACACTGAGATAGAGTATCATTTTATGTTCACAGGGTTATTCTGAGGTTCTGCAATGCCACCTCATTAAAGAGTTGTGCTGTTGTGTGGCTGAAGATGCAACCAAATGTGTATGTACATTTTCACATGATGTGCAGTCTTGAGGTGAGTGCAGATGTTCTACATTAGACAAAAATGTTCAACTACTTCCTTTGGTAAAATTACACATGCATAAGACAGCAGCAGGATTCTAACCCATGTATTTCCAATTCCATTCTAGATGGAGGTAGAAGACCCATTCACAGAACAGAATTTTAGCACTATTATTCCACTTGAACTGCCATGATTCTGTCCTATGGAATCCTGGGAGTGGTGGTGTAGGGACAGGGATTTAGAATTCTTAGCCAGAGCTCTCTATTACCTCATCGAACTACAAAAGGATTCCCTAGGATAGAACCATGGAAGTTAAAGTAATGTTATATAATAGTGCTCTAATTCTGTAGTGTGAAATCCCTAGCCTAGAAATCCATTTCCAATAAGACCAGCTGAATGCATCCAGAAGTCTCAACAAACAAGTCATGAAGAAGTAACTTTCCAAGTATGTAGAGTTGCACTATCCAGAGGCAGATGTACCTCTCAGAGACACCTATCCTCTGTGGATTGGTCAAGCCCTGGTCCAACTGTCAGAAGTTGTGGGATGCATTGGCATTCTAGGAGATCTCGGAGGGCTGTACACACACACACACACACACACACACACACACACAGAGAGAGAGAGAGAGAGAAGAGAAAGAGAGAGAGAGAGAATGAGAGAAGCTACTTCCTATACATTTCCCTTTACAATTGGGGGCAAGAAAAAATCCAGCCTTGTAGGGCACATACAGGCTATGGGCTACATTTTGCTTACCTCTTCCCTAGCGAAAGCTGTTTTCAATGCATTCATTTAAATAGAGTATTTATACCCTGCTTTTCATCCAAAACATCGCCCACGGGAGATTACAAATCATTCATTTAACAGTCCCTGACTTACAATACCAGTAAGACAGGTCCAGTAGATGCTAGCTGCTTTTCTCTCCCTCAGAGGCCATAACAATGGGGTTGGAATGTGGATGAAGAGCCTCTTCCCAGCTACTGGGCCAACTCATGATGGAGCTATGTCTGGCTGCTCTTCTCTCCCTCAAAGGCCAGAGTAATGGCAGTTGGAGCATAGAAGGAAGGGCTCCCACCACTTGCTGGACCAAGACAGGGTGGAGCTGCCTTTTCATTTTCTTTGTGACTCCACGGCACAATTCATTTGCCTGTGAAGACCTTGTGCTGCTCATTTGTGAATCTATCAGCTTCTTAGCTCAGTGTATTATAAATGAGAAGAATAGTGTTATATTAATTCCATAGAACACTTGACCATAAGGGTTTGAGAATGAATATTAATACCTTCAAAAGCTGCTGTAAAAACAGGAGTTTAATGTAGATTTAAGCAACCAGTTAGAAGACAGTGAATTAAGCCTCTTGCTCATTAAGATGCTAACTTCATACAGATTTTAACCTGGGCAAAAGAAGTCTAGCTCAAAAAGGAAGATTTCAAAGCTCACCAGATTACATCCCCTGAGAGATTACTTCTTCACCACCATTCCTTCATGCATTTAGTGAAGGTGTGGAGAGGCTGGATGTCATGGGCCAGGACTCAGTTTCCCCAGCTGAACAGCAACCTCAAAGGAGGATAAAAAAAGACAGAAAAGTACAAGGAGCTAATCAGGCTGGGATAAGAGCCAGCTGGCTCCAGCCTTCTTAAGTGACCTGGCTCCAGAAACAACTTGTGTGGTTGCCGGTGTCAGGACCCTGGCACTCCAGGACTCAAGCTCTGAGTCTGAACCAGAGGACTTCAAAGCCATGGAGCCTGCTGCACTAGCAGAGCCCACCCCAGAGGCTGCCATGGAGCCTGCTGCACAGCCCACCCCACAGGCTGCCCTGGACACAGAGCCCTTGGCCCCAGTAGCCCCAGCAATGGAGCCAGGGGCTGCCTTAGACCCAGAGATTCAAGAGCAGGTGCCTACTTACCAGCAGCATCAGGAGCAAAAGAGTGCTCTCAGAAGGTCAGAGTATTTAAATAGGAAACACCAAACAATCAAGCTCCAGCTGAGGTAGCAGCTGGGTGAGGGCCTGCTTAATAAAAGCACTAACTCAGCCTTGGGTCTTTGTTGGCTCACAACTGTCCATTTTGGGTGTGCCTGCTGAGCTATTGGGGACTCTTGCCTTGCTTCCTGAAATGCTGCCTGACTGGCTGGGGAACAAACTCTGTGGTACGTGGACTCTGTTTGCTGTTTTGCCTGGCTGTGATGTAGCAGCCAGGGAATATCTTTGCTGTAGAAGTCTCTTTAGTTTACTGCTGCCTTATCTACCCACTGCTGAAGTAAAGCCCTTTGATTTATTGCTGTCTGCCTTATCTGGGAAAAGGCCTATTAGCCAGCTTTGGCTGCCTGCCACGCCTTGATGTTGACAGCTGGCCCTTCCCTTTGTGTGTGCTACAGATTTGCTGCTTGCTGTCTGCCTGTCTTCTCTGACCTTTAGACAGTCTTTGCTGCCCACTGGACTCCTGACCTTTGAATTGACACTTAACGTTGTTTCACTCTGACCAGGCAAGCTTTATTGGACTGCGAAGCTGTATCTGTTTGCCTGCTGAATATCTTGGCACTCCATTGCCTGACAATGGACAGCTGGTACCTATGACAGTGGAATGGGAAAAAGGACCAATAGCAATGGCTACTAGTGGTTCTGATGTCAGTGGAATAGTAAATCTATTCCGTATTTTAATCCAGACCTTAAAGGAGCTTTCTAGTGGGCTCATTTTTTCAATACTTTCAGCACCATGGCTGGTTATTTTAAAGCTCACTAAAACCTGGCAAGGATTCACCACCCCATCCACGTGGGAGCCAAAAGGCACCACTTGCCCTCATGCCCTGCCTGGTGTATCGAATCATAGGCCATTTCCGCACTACCTTGTTATAGCACTATGATTCCACTTTCAACATCCTATGGAATCCTGGGGTTTGCAGTTTCGGGAGGGGCTTCCCGGCCCCTCCCGAAACTGCAAACCCCAGGATTCCATAGGATGTTGAAAGTGGAATCATAGCGCTATAACAGGCTAATGCAGAAATGGGGATAGATTTGAAAGAGATCACAAGGACCATCTAGTCCAACTTTCTCCCATGAAGCAATACACAATTATGGTTCTCCTCAAAGATGCACATCCAGCCTCTGTTTGAAGATCTCCAAAGATGGAGAGTCCACCTCTTTCTGAGGCAGCCTATTCCACTGCAGAACAGTTCTTACAGTAAATAAATTATTATAATAAAGATAATTGTCTTAATGCTTAAGTAGATTTTCTTTTGCTAACTTGAATCCGTTGGTTCTTGTCTTAGTCTCTGGAGTACCAGAGAACATATTTGTTCATGACGTTACTTCAGATATTTAAAATGGCTGTCATGTCACCTCTCAATCTTCTCTTCTCCTTAAACATACGCAGCTCATTAAGTCATTCCTCATAAGGTTTCTGGACTTTTGATTATCTTGGTCACCCTTCTTTGGATGCATTCCAGCGTTACCCCAAAATGTGGGTGACTTATTGATCCACCCCCAAAATGCCAGTACCTCTGTGCAAAGGTGAGGAATTATTTGTTCAAATTAGGAGGCCTGCAAGAGGAGGATAACTTAACTAGAACTTTGTCACTAATGTTTATGGGGTCCCATGCAGGAAAGAACTACCCAGAAATTCAAAAGTGAGCTAAACGTGTTTTATTGAGGGAATTAATCACACACACAAAGTCTCAAACAGTCACACAACCACATAAGACTAACCAAAGGAGAAAGGGAGGAAAGTTTTTGGATAGCAAGATTCAGGGTGAAATGGTAGATATTTACCAATCTAGAAGAGTAGAGAAGAAGCAGTGATGTGGTTTAGCTTTGCATTTAAGGACAGTACACAGTCAGGAATCAGAGTGCCAGAGTGGTTTCTAGTAATCAATGTACTATGAGTTAGCTGTTCAAAACTGGGGCTCTTATACACCATTTCTGCATGGAAGGCATGAGTGTGAATGGCTCTCTGGCTGAATAAATAATGGAGTTCACAGAGTGGATATGAGATCTCAAATGGGCTGATGGTTTTAGCATTAGGTGACAAAAAGTCTAATGGTTGCCTGATAGTTCTGTGCTTGTCAAACAGGTTTTAGGGTGAAGAAAAGATTGCTTGATCAGAGGAAAGGGAGATCAGACAATCAGCAGTTTGGTGGGAATCTCCCAGTTGCTATTGTCCCAAAAGGCAGAGACGCTGAGGCTAGGTGCAAGCCTATTATCTCTGGAGTTACCTGGTAATTTTTTTTACTATGAGCTGACTACACCTAGAGGGTGTTTCTGACCCAATTCTCAGTGCATGTGTTCAGTCAATCTTCCTCTTGGCCAGCCTGTCCATACAGCTATAGCAGGGCACGTTTTATATCACAGCCAATTAATATATCTTGTCAATTAAATTATATCAAAGTGCAGAGGCGTATGGCTTGATAACATTGTTACCCTAAGAATTGGGAGGGGTCCCGTGAGGGGCACCCAGGTTGCCAATTAAAATACCGAATTTGGGGGAATTAGCCTGAACACTGTTTGGTTAGCAAGAGGCAGGGTAACATAACGAGATCTTTAACCCTATGTATACAGCGGCGGGTCAGAGAGTAGCTAGACAAGGTTTTCCAAATAATAGACAATTCTTTATTAAAGGCAAAAAACACGAAAGACAAGACATGAACTAACTAACTTGGAAAGAGAAACGGAGGTTTGTTGGGAAAGGCAATACGACCTGTCTCATAGTCCTGAAGAGAAGAGGGGTTCCGGGTAAGAAAGTTCAGCCTGGGGAGCTGAGAGGAGTCCCTTAGACAACCGGCAGCAAGGCGGGATGGCAGTCCAAAGTGATCCAAAGACCGGTTAAAAGCGAGGGGTTTTTATAGGGAAGTTTGTGCCTTTCAGCTATGGCAGTCCCGGGGAGAACAAAAGGAGTTTTGGTGCTGGACAAAGGATTTGGAAAGGTCAAGTTTAGCATGATTGGATTTGCGTGTGAAGACAATACCATGGCTGGGACGTTGATGACCCAACATAAAAGAGTAACTTGACTGAAAGCCGTGTTGCTATTGTGGAGTTTGTGGCGGGAAGTTCCCTAAAGCTGCGGGTGAGGTTTGAGTTGCTGGCTTCAATGGGGAATGGAATGCAAACCATTAACGGTCGCACTCTGTCCGTGCTTGTCCGGAGAACCCGCAAACACGTGGAATGAGGTAATTGAGAGCCAGTCCAGCTAAGGCCGAATTAAATGATATCAAAGTGATATCTGGGAGCCCTCTCCAATGGTGCCATACCAGAAGTAACAACATCACCAACATAGCCCTCTTGAATTACGGTTCCTACAATACTGGTGCCTTCTATGTCAATGGAACAAAAAAATTACTATTGATTTTAATCTGAACTTTAGAACAGTTATCCAAACTGCTGGACGTTTCTTGGAGTCTTAGGGGGCTATTTTCCCTCAATGGGATCTGTCGCAGGAGAAATCAAAATCCCAAATGCAACTGGAATTCATTTTGCAATGGGGCTAGGGAATTCTGGGAGTTGTATTCCAATAAAGGACATCTTCCCACACTGTGCTTTAAGTGCTAGTGGAAAGAAGCCCTCTCCCTTTCTCAAAATGTCAAAACAACTGAAAAAGGAATCTCAGCCAAGTATTCTTCATTTTGTGCACTGAGCCTCAGAAGTCATAAAATGAGAAATATAACTGACTCCAATTCCACCTTAGCTCACTCTGCTTGCTAAAAGGAGACCTTTTCTTTTTCTTTTCCTTTTTTTCTTTTTTTTCTTTTTTCTTTTTGGTAGCAGCTCAAGAAAGAAATGTCTTCTGAGAATGGCATTTGAAAACGTGCCCTTAAATTACAGTTGTACCATAAATATGACAGGCTTAAACCAAGGCGGCTGAAAAATTATAGATATGAAAAATTACAGAGATATGATCTTTCCGCACTGGTGCATAAAGATTTAATCTCTTGGGTTAAGTGCCCAGAACACAGCAATTGTGTCAGGATAATAGATAGAAGGATTCTCAGAGCTGTTGGGGGGAAAAGTCTTGGCAGTTATTTCTCACAGCTTGCTTGCCTGGCTCTCTGAAGGAAATGCTGTACAGAGTGAATACAGGTGCATTTTTTTTTGGTAACATCTGTCACCATGAGTGGAGGAAAAGGACTGTCTTGTGGGAAGGTGATGTCTGAAGAAGAACAAATGAAGGAAACCAGCATTTTGCAGAAAGCTTGTCCAGAATGTTTTCGCGTTCTTCAGGGAACATTTACTGAAAATGTTAAAAGAAAAGGCTGGTAGTGTCCACTGGGAAGGATTTGTGCGTGAGTCACGGGCCAGATCATCAATGGTTCAAATAGAACATTGCTCCGGGCCTCTCAATAAGCTAGGAGCCCAGTGTTGAAAGGAAAACGTTAGTATGCTTCCCTACTTCCCCAATCACTTCTTGAATCTCCAGAGTTTTCTCATATGCTCAGCCTTTTGTCTGTAACATAGGTAATTACGTTTTTTTTAAAAAAAAAAATACATGGGATCAGGCTATTAGTCTCACTGAAGTTGTAGGACTGAAAATGAGTTTGGACATAAAGATTTTTTGCTGTTGTCTATTGCATTCTGTATTTTATTTCTTATTTACGCAATCATTCAATTGATTAATTAATTAAATTCTAGGCTAACACTTCTGGAATATGTTCACACATGTGCAGAAAGAGGGCTCCATTTTTGAAAGTGCTCCGGGTGCCCCAACCACTTTAATCACCTCACCAAGACATCTCAGGCCATTTCTGCACTAGACTGTTATAGTGCGATTATTCCATTTTCAACATCCTATGGAATCCTGGGGTTTGCAGTTTTGGGAGGGGCCGCCCGGCTCCTTTGGCTCCGCACGAGCTTCCTGCTCGCACAAGAGCCCCTCCTCTTTCTTTCGCAGTGCAACCTGCGACCTTCCCAGGCTACACTGAGACAGGAAGCATGACTGGCCTGGCTCCTGAGGCTCCGCATGCAAGGTAAGCGTGCGCAGGGCCCCGGAGTGATGCGTGACTGCGCAGCATTTTTGGCTTCAAGCCAAAAATGAAAAAATATGTGCACAGTCCGTGTCAGGCCCTGAAGCGTCATGCAAATGTGAGTGCATCATGTGGACCGCTCCTCACATTTGTGCGACACTCAAGGGGCCCTTTCTCATTGGAAATGCTGTGCAAAAAGGGCCCTGGAAGAGACCACAAGGGCCATCCAGTCCAACCCTATTCTGGCATGCAGGAATATACCACCAAAGCATTCCCAACAGATGGCCATCCAATCTCTGTTTAAAACCCTCCAAAGAAGGAGGCTCTGGCCCTCTCTGCATGATAGGCTCAGTGAAGTCCTTTCGTTGCAGCCCAGATGGGGAGGAAAAGTGCGCCAGGAATGCTCCCTTCCGCATCTCTCCCAGTTGCTGCGGAGGGAAGCACTCTGGCCCTGCCTCTTCCCTCCTGCAGTGCAGCCAGGCATTTGCCATTGCTGCAATGAGGAGGGAGGCATCGCCAGTGCGCTTCTGCCCTTCCACATAGCCGGGAAAGGCAGCAGTGTGGAGCAATGGTAAGTGTAAAATTGATTTTTCCTGTTTTACAAATACCTCACTTGTGCGACACGAAGGGACAAGATGGCAGCAGGACCTCAATGACGTCGTGCAGAAGCATAACCTGTGGAGTGCTGCCATCATGTCCCAACTGTGGGGTAGCCACACCATGTGGAAAGGGCCTCCACCACACTCCCAGGCAGCTTATTCCTCTATCAAACTGCTCTTACCATCAGGAAATTCTAATGCTTAGATGGCATTTCTTTTCCTGAAGTTTGAAGCCATTGTTCCCTGTCCTGCTCTCTGGAGCTGCAGAAAACAGGCTTGCTCCATCTTCAACATGACATCCCTTCAAATATTTAAACATAGTTATCATGTTCACTCTTAACCTTCTTTTCTCCAGGCAAGATATGCCCAGCTTCCTAAGCCACTCCTCATACAGCATGGTTTCCAGTCCTTATACCATTTTAGTCACCCTTCTCTGGTCATATTCCAGGTTGTTAATATACTTCCTGAACTGTGGTGCCCAGAAGTGGACACACTATTCCAGGTGGGTCTGATCAAAGCAGAGTAGAGTGGTACTATTACTTCCCTTGATCTAGATGCTATGCTCCTATTGATGCAGGCCCAAATCACATTGGCCTTTGTAGCTGTTGCATCACACTGTTGACTTGTGTTCAGCTTGTGATCTACTAAGACTCCTGATCTTTTTCGCATGTATTTTTTCGCATGTCAAACCAAGACTCTTGCTCTCATATAGGAAAGAAAGAAAGAAAGAAAGAAAGAAAGAAAGAAAGAAAGGAGGGAGGGAGGGAGGGAGGGAGGGAGGGAGGGAGGGAGGGAGGGAGGGAGGGAGGGAGGGAGGGAGGGAGGGAGATTAATGTGCTGTTAATATTTAGTGACTTAAGATTTAAGGTTGGTTGGGCTTGATGAAAGACAGAGGGATGGAAACTGGGAGGAAAACACCCCAAACCAATGTCATCTCTAAAGTAGCAAAGACTACAGCCAGAATGGGCAACCTTCTGCATCCCATCTAGGCAATGTAAGAGCAATTTTCCATTGAAGTTATAGCACAGCCTTCTCAAAGCTGGCACAAGATCATGGACTGGGACAAACTTTAAGGGAAGGCATCAGGCCACCAAATCAAAAATTGCACCAACCTACTGGAGCCTTGTAATTATTACTGTCATTTTTCATTGTTCAGTCCTGCAAAAATTGTTCACTTCTCAGAAGAGTCTGGGGGTTTATTTTCCCTTTTTCTTTTTTAGCTTGCAGTCAGACACCAAATGAGCAGCTGGAGAAAATGGTGTAGTTAGAAAGCTGATAAATGCACAGTTGGAAAAATTAGACTCGTGTTACACATTGGAGAGATGGCTTTGGTGTGGGAATTTATAACAGCAGGAGCATGCAGAAACCCCTGAAGAAGCTTTAAAAGCATTCAAGGAGAAACCCAGAGTTTGAAAGGTACCAATTTTGGCAGCACAAGTTTGCTGAAGCAGCAGGAACAGACAGCTAACTTTGTTACTGGACTAAGCCAGATCCATAAATGAATTGTCATTGTACAGCACATGAGAACTCCTGACTCTTGTGAGAAAACCACAAACAATATAGGGTGGCAAGCCAGGGGTAGGCAAAGTGCGGTCCCTCAAAGGCTTATTTTGCAGCCTGTGATTCCTCTGTTGTTGCTGCTGCTGCTGCACTCTTATGATTCTTCAAGTTGTTTGCAACTTACTGAGACCCTAAGGAAAGTCTATCATAAGGTTTTATGAGGCTGAGAGTGTGTGAGGTGCCCAAGGTCACCCAGTGGCAGTGATATATGTAAGTCTTTTACTCCAAGTCTCAAGTCAAATCTCAGGTCTCTACTTTCAAATCTCAAGTCAAGTCTCAAGTCCTTGAAGATACTTTCAAGTCAAGTCTCAAGTCTGGGAGCCAACTTTATACCCCAACCTATATTCCAGACGTTCTGGACAGAGTCCAATATAGTTAATTTTAACAATTTAAGCAGAGTCGGCCCTTCACATTTGCAAGTTTGCCATCTGCAGCTTTGGAAGTGGGGAATAGGATCCATCTTACTTCCCCTTCCTGAAGCTGGTGGCATTTTTGCCAATGGGCATAAAAGAGTCTGCAGCTTCAGAAGTAGCGAATAGGATCCTTCTTACTTCCAATTTCCAAAGCAGGAGGATTTTCAGAAGTGGAAAATAGGATCCTATCTTACTCCCCATTACTGAAGCTTCAAAAGTTTTAGAAGGAAAGATCCTTCCTCCTCAAGCCTTTTGCCTAACACATTTGCTATTCCCCACTGAGAAATGCACCCTGCACTCTGGGGGTGAGTCTTGTTTTCTGCTCTTAGGAAATGTTTTAGAAGGCTCCTCCAATACGCAGCAGGGACAGGCTGCTGAGCAGACCTCTAGCCTGCCTCAAGCCCATTGCCTAACCCATTTGCTGTTCCCCTCTGAGAACTGCACCCACACTTTGGGCCTGAGACAGATTGTTATGTGGCCAGTAGGCAAAAAGAAATGGCAGCATTGTTCAAAGTCATAAGGTTTCTGGATGAATGTGTTAGGTTACTGAACCAAGGGCAGCAAGTCAGTCACTAAAATGTACAAGTCTCGAGTCGAGTCAAGTAAGGGCATCATTTATTTCCAAGTTGCGTCTGAGGCCATTTCTGTACTAGCCTTTTACAGCGCAATGATGCCACTTTCAACATCCTCTGGAATCCTGGGGCGCAGTTTCAGGAGGGGCTGCCTGGCCCCTCCTGAAACTGCAAACCCCAGGATTCCAGAGGATGTTGAAAGTAGAATCATTGCGCTGTAACAGGCTAGTGCAGAAATGGCCTGAGTTGCATCACTGAAGTGACTTAAGTCCAACTTAAGTCTGAGTCAATTGACTGCAGTCTACTTCACTGCCCAGTGGATTTCCATGGCCAAGTGCGGAATCATACCCTGACTGTAGTCAAACATAGCTCAAATCACTATAGCATGCTGACTCCTCTAGACCCTGTGATTTGCCCTTTTTCTCAAAAGGGGTGATTTTCTTCTCTTGGAAGCCTCCAGGAAAGACTATTAACTTTTAAATTGGTTACAGAACCTCCTGGTGGTGTGTAAATATCAAATAATATCCTACTTTTTATGAACCATATGTGGACTTTGTATCACTTATTGGCAGGTGTTGGCATTTTGGGGAGTCTGAACAGCCTTCAGAGGGTCTCAAGGGCAGAAAATTGGACCCGATTGCATTTGACAACTCCTGGCATAATCAAAGAGCAAAACACCCACACTGACCAGAATCATATTGGTGATATACACTGGTGAATGTTGTGCAGAATGAGTTTTTTTGGATGATGTGGAAAGCACAGAACTAGTTGATGTTGGTGGGAGCAGCATTCAACCTATGGAACCAGTGCAAATGCATAAGAATACACCAAGGATAATGTATGAATGTGCATTGTGTAGCTCTTCTGTACATTGCACATTGTGCAATGAGAAGACGGCTATGCACATTCAGTGTTTCTCATATGTTTTTGCTACAGTGATATTCAGTGCGGGGATTATATCATGCTAGCATAGCATAACTCCATTGGTGGACATTCAGGCTACACTAAAACAATGTCAGGCCTATATCTGAATTGGGGGAGGCTCTAATAGAGCATTTCCTCAATTGGAAAATCTGCTTTAAAAATCCTGCAGGTTAATGAACCAACAGCCAGAACTCTAGACTGATACAAAGTGTCTTTTATGGCAGAGGTGGGCAAAGTGTGACCCATGGACCAGGCACCTTAGGGGTAAAAATAAACTATTAATTTAAGTATCAATTTAATTTTTTGGTCTCCAAATGCTCTCTAGAAAGCATGGGGATATTTTCAACATGACTTTGGCCTCTTCTGGCTAAATGACTCTCCCAAATGTTTTCCAAAGCATTTCCCCCCAAATTTCAGACATTTTCCATGTACTTTCACACCTTTGCGGTGTTACCCTGACATCTGGGGGTCCCCTAGAGGACATCTTGATTCACTTCAAAATGCAACGGTTGGGGAAATTAGTGGAACACTGGCAATAGCAAAATGAGGGGCAGGGTAACCAAGCAGAATCTTTTACCCAATGTTTACGGGGTCAGGCCAAGCAAAAAGCCAGACAAATGTACCAATAATTAGATTTTATTAATAAATGTGTTTCACGCACCAACACACTCACTCACTCATGCACCCAAGGCCTATCGAGAAGGGACAGAGGTGAAAATTGATAGGGGATTTAGCGGAGAGGGCGTAAAGGTGGTGATACTGCACCTATCCTGAAGTCTTCAGTCCAGGAAGCAGCGAGAAGGGTGGAGCTCAGTGAAAAGAGGTGGCTGAGGAGATCACTGGACTAATAGAGTGCTGGCCTGCTAGCGTGGCAGGGAGTTCTCCGAAGAGACCTTCCAAAACTGGGACTACTTTTTTTTTTTAATAATAATTTTTTATTGATTATATAACTGGAAAACAAAAGCAAAAAATTAAACACCATGTGTTATACATAATAGTGAAAAAAAAAGAAAAAAATTTTTTTTCCTTTAAACAACATAAGCTTACATTATTTTTTTTCTCTTTTACACTTGAAATCATAACCTTATTCAGCTTATTCCATATCACACAGCTTATACATTTTTGTTACCTATCTTTAATTCTTATTTTCATTATATTCATTTTTAATATTATAGTTTCATTCTTAATTCTATATTTTCGGCTTCCATTTAACCTATTACTATTATTAATTATAATCTTATTACTTCAAAGCCAGTTAACTTTTAACTTTTTTTTTCCTTTTAAAAATTAAACATTACATATCCAATTTCATCAATAGATCACAAGTTTAACACACACGCGTAATATAAAATAAAAATAAAAAATAAAAAATACAAAACAAAACCAATATATATATATATATATATATATACACCCAACCCCCAGAGCCAACTTTTTATTTAATCCACTTTCCAAAATTGCCATTCTTCTTGTAATAGGGTAGCTTTACCATCTCTTATCAAAGCTTTTTCCAAAAATATTTTCCAAATTTCCTCAAAATCATTCCCTTTTGTTAAACCTTTCATAAATCTAATTCTACATGTTAATTCATCATTAATTGCAATTTTCCACACTTCTTTATACCATTCCTCTATTTGAAATTTTTCATTTGTTTTCCATTTTTTTGCTATTATTAATCTCGCTGCAATTAACAAATTTGTTATTAATTCTTTTCTTACCTGAGTACACTCAACCTTATTATATATAGACAACAACGCTATATTTGGACATACTGGTATTACTACTCCTGTAATCTCTTTTATCTCTTTAAAAACCTTTTGCCAAAATTCCATTATCTTTTTACAATTCCACCACATATGCATATATGTACCAATTTCTTGACATCCTCTCCAGCATAATCTTGTATATTTCTCATCTATTTGATTTAGTTTCACTGGAGTCAAATACCATTTCCAAACTATTTTATAATAATTCTCTTTTACTCTTATTGATAATTTTTTTAAATGACGTTGTTTCCAGATTTTTCTCCATTCTTGTATATCTATATTTTGTGCTGTCTCTTCCTCCAGCTGGGACTACTTACAGGGCAGAATGTACCTTGAAGGCAGGCCCTGTCCCGGGAAGAAAAATGGCCAAAACAGAGGGGAAAATGCCACACAATAGCAACTGGATAGTTTGCATGATTGGTTCATGAAGATGGACCTCGCCTTGTAGGATTTTCCAAAGTTGGAGGTGCTCAACCTGGGGAAAATCCAGTAATTCCCTCAAGTTTGCTATTCGTGGTTGAGGACCCTCTGTCCATGCGGATGTGTTTAACCTGAGGTCTCCTTGGGGAAACGTGACTGGGGATTTTCCTGGCCTTGACCTAGTTTTGGTCATTCAACCTCTTTGTCTGCACATCCACCTGGGCAACCTCTCTGGCATGGCGGGGATATTTGATATCAATTTTATATTACCCGGGATAGGGTCTGCCATTGGGGTAACAGCGGAACACACAAAGAAAAAAAATCTGTGGCAAAAAAATAATTTCCCAGCAGATCAACTGATTTTAGCCATTGAGGTACTTTTTGATCCCAGGCAATACAATTGTGGGCTCTTCCAAAGTACTGCAGAAAAATGAGAGCTCTCAAAGCAAATACTGATGGTTAGTGTCCCTTGGCACCACCTGAATACTCACCCAGTATGTGAAAGACAGCATAGTGGAGAGGAGGATAAAAAAAATTACACAGTGTGGCCAATCATCATTGTGATCTCATAATTCTTTGACATCTTTGCTCTCTTGGTTATGTAGACGTATGGCCAGTCATCATCCAGATCTCATACTATAGACAACTGGCCAATCAACAGTTCTGTTCCATTTTCCATGTCTTTAGTTAGTATTGATTCTTGAGACCAGGATGGGCATGCTTTATTTTTTAAAGACATAGTGTTTAATAAATCTTACTGCAATAATAAAAGGAGGATTGCCCAAGAAACTCAGCTGAATTTCAAGTATAGAACCATGCAGATCCCCCCTTTTTTTTCTGTGATGTGTCCTGAAATTTTTAAGAAAACTCCCTTTAGGTAAGAGTAAAAGGCTGCTGCTGCTGCCAAATTTGCTATCAAATATTCCAGGAATACTTGTTATCTGACTTCAAGTTTTTTCCACTTTATGGCAACCCAAAGATGAACATATCATAGAGTTTTCTTGTCCAGATTTGGTCAGAGGAGCATGCCATAGCCTTCTCTGAGACTGAGAGAGTATGTGACTTGCCCAAGGTCACCTGTTACATTTCCATGGCTAAGTGGGGTTTTGAACCCTGGTCTTCAGAGTCAAAGTTTAACACTCAAACCACAACATCATGCTGCGTCTCTGTACAAAAAATTGCAGAAGTCTAATTGACAGTTATTAATAGGTTGGCCCTATTTGGGAAAAACTTAAACTTTGTCCTTGGCAGGGGAACATTGAAATTCATTGTGGAGAAGAAATACCCAGAGTAAAATAAGTGTTCATTTTATTCTATTTTTATTCTGATTTTACATCATTTCCCTACTACCTTGTGGTGATGGGGAAGGGGAGAGAGTTGGCTGCAGGTCTTCACAAGGAACATGTTTGATTTTTCACACACAAACACTCCTTTTGAGATATGATTTTTTAAACACCCACACAATACACTGGAACTCTATATTGGGCTCAGTAAATCCCCCATGGCCCATGCTATGCAAGGCTTGCTCACCCTGGAGCAGGGGTGTAAATTCAAGTGTCTGTGTAGACAACTTTCAAAGGCACATATTTTTCAGTCATGCCCATTATATTGCATATAATTCCTTAAAGGGAGAGAGAATCTGGTGACTGTGTGCCCCCACTACTACCAAAGATGGGAAAGCAAAATCCTCTTGTTAAGAATTGCATGAATCCACAAACTAGATACATTTAACTTAATGGGATGAGATGATGATTTATCTCCCTAGGCCAAGGGAGAGGAAAGAGGTGGTGGTGGTGGTGGTGGTGGTGATCACCAGAAGCAGGAGGATAGCTTGGAAGAGTTACTTTCGGACTACAACTCCTAGATTCTGTAGTCCAAATTTAACTCTTCCAAGCTGTGGTGGTGGAACACAGTTCAACCTCGAAACTTTTAAAGAACTGATGCAAGAATGTATCCCCCACTCCAACCTTTCACATAAGTGTCTTTCTTTCTGGTCTAATTCAATTCGCTGTAGTACCCTTCAAATGCTCATGACTAGCATCTCAATCCAGACACTGGTGCAGTTAACTAAAGAACAAGTCTGCAGGGATGGACAAAAACCTTAGCTTCATTTTCTTCCACATTTGGATTTTGTCAAACCTCACTGTTTTTCCCGCAAGCCCTAATAGGAACTGGAACTCCACCATTGGATTAATGATGGCCTGGAAAACAATTCTTATCCAAAATCCACTGGTAAAATTCATTATGCAGAACTATTCCCCAGACTGGAGGGGACCATGTTATACTCCGCTGTCATATAGCTGAGGAAGATGAAAAGTCTAAAATTAGCATCAGTATTCAGAATGTCAAAAGCTGGATGTAACAAAAATCATACATTTTGGTATTCATGTTTACCATAGTTGCACCATAGCAATGGCTAAAGGATCCCTTCAAAAACTTATTTTAGAAGCTAGGCAGACCCAAAAATGTTGGGTTTTCTGGAGCTCTGAAGAGCAGGATGGTGAAGGAAGAAGCACCCAGGCCTCTCCCAGCAGCAAAATATTTTGTGACAGCTGCCTGTCCCAAACTGCACACTGCAAGGAGAAGGATAGATGTTTCTTCACTCACTGCCACACTCCCCAGAGCCTTGGAATACCTTACATGGCTAAGACTGCTTGACTTCTAAGGTAGGTTTTTGGGAATCACATCAGGAGAGGTAGCTATGACAATATAGCTACATCTCACAATACAAGATCTTGGTTGAAGTTGCTACCTTGACCCTTGTACAATAAATATGGTTAATTACGTGGAAAGTGGATGGGCAGACTCTACCAGTCAAAAGGCCAACTCCCCTCCCCCAAGAGCCACCTAGAATTTGTTGTGTGCCTTCAAGTCATTTCCAATCCAAAGGCAAACCTATCATGGGGTTTTCTGGAGCTGAGACTGCGTGACACACCCAAGGTCACCCAGTGAGTTTCCATGGCCAAGCAAGTAATCAAACCCTGGTCTTCAAGCTCAAGTTCAATGCTCAAGTTCAATGCTCAAACCACTACACCAGTGATCAGAAGTGATCAGAAATTGATGTAACAGTTTCATCAACTCCTTGTTAACCTATTAGCCCAAAGGCATTGGGTTTCTGCACCTTGTTTGAAAGGAGAACCACCGCTCCTGAAAGTTTCCAGGGGTGTGGAGGACAGGATCTAGGGACACAGGAAGTCAAAATCAGACTTCTAAGAGCTAAGCCATCAAGTCTTCAAGTTTCATTTTCTCCCATATGCAGTTTTGTTTCTAAAATTCCCTGGTTCTTTCCATCCCTAAAATAAAAGCTGAGATCCCCAAAAAGGGCTTGCAAGGTGTAAATCTACACTTATGTAATTACATGGTGGTTGCACTACATCACCCTTCTGCTGAATACTGACATTTTGCAAACAGTGGTGTATTTGCCAGTGCTCTTGTTCACTGTCTTGTTGTATGACAGGGAATGCACAGTGGCTGTTTCTCTAACCTCAGTGAATCAAGAGGTACATTGAAGCCACTGATGAACAGCTATGCTGTTCCATAAGGTACATGGTTAGACTCTTGTTGGTTAATTCCAATTAAAGTAGACCCATTAAATCAACTGTTGAATGGTGAGCCAATACATAGATCATTTTCATACTACACTGTTATAGTGCTATTATCCCACTTTCAACATCCTGTGGAATTCTGGGGTTTATAGTTTCCTGAGGCCAAAGAGCTCCCTGGCTGAGAATTCTAAATGCCCCTCCCTAAACTGCAAACCCCAGGATTCCATAGGATGTTGAAAGTGGTATAATAGCACTATAACAGTGTAGTGTGGGCATGGCCCCAGACAAATCCAATCGGCTTAGTGGGTTTATACTTTGTTGTTATGTGGCTTCAAGTTGTTGGTTTTTCTTTTTTCGTTTCCTTTTTACTTATGGTAAACCTAGTGTGAATTTATCCTGAGATTTTCTGAACAAGAGTTATTCAGAGGGCATTTGCTATGCTTTCTGTTGAGGCCCAGTGAGTATGACTTGCCCAAGACCACCCAGTGGCCAACCAAGTATTTGAACCCTGGACTGCCAGAGTCCTGATCCAAACTCAAACCACTACACCTCACGGATTCAGAAATGTCTGTGGCTGGCTCAGCTCTACTTCGGTCAGGAGTAAGAACAGGACTAGGGCCATTTCTGCACTAGACTGTTATAGCACTATCATTCCATTTTCAACATCCTATGGAATCCTGGGGTTTGCAGTTCAGGGAGGGGCCAACTGGGGCCAACTGGCCCCTCCCTGAACTGCAAACCCCAGGATTCCATAGGATGTTGAAAGTGGAATGATAGCACTATAACAGTCTAGTGTGGAAATGGCCTTGGATCCATGTGCAATGGTTACGCTTGTGGATCTCCACTTATGACTTCATAAGCTGAATCTATCAGTTCCATAATGGCTACAAGTACAACTGCATGTATCAGGGAATGCATAGAGTTATAAGATACCAATATGATTCCACTCTTTAAAAATGACTAATTAGGGAGAATTCTGATCTAGAGCAAAGTGAAACAAGAGAGAAAGTTGACTGTTGTATTCTGTGGAATACATTCCAGTCAGGACTGATGTGTGCCTCCTTCTTCAGGAATTGATGGGAACTAATTGATTATGCCTCTGACCATAAAAACAGCTGCACGGAGGCATCCCCTCCCATGATCCACTCTAACAGGCAGAAAAAAGAAAAAGCTCTTAAATCTTCCAAAGAGGGTTCACATTTGGAGGAATTTCACCCCCCTCCCTCAAAAGACCAAACCTGAGTCAGCGACATCCATCAGATTTCACTTAGCTGTCCTCCTGGTAGTCATGTCTGAAGTGGTTTCTTCCCACTCTGCCTGTTCTTTTATAAATTATACACCAATCGCATGCCCCCCCCTCCGCTCTTGGATTCTCTGTTTATTAACTCAGAGGTAAGCTAACCGCAGCTGGAAGCAGGCTCGGCTTGGGAAAGAACAGTAGCCGTCAAATGGTCCGGAGCAGCAAAGCTACTGACTCACCGTTCAGCTCCATTTGGTTTCTCAGGAATCCACTGGGTTTCAGAAATCTAGATCTGGGGTGTGGGAGTTTATGTCAGTGGCATGGAGAACTTCAGAAAGCTATCTCCCACTTGAGAGGGAGGATGAGTGAGCATTAGGGAGGGAGAATTAGATTAATCTCATGGTACCTTAACATTTACTGTGATTAGAACATTAGATAAAATTATGATGTAACCATTGTATTAGTGTTTCCTAAGCTATTTGATGTGGCAAGCCAGTACGGTTCTTTTCCAATATGCCAGGAACTGGCATCATATTTATGCCTATTGGCAACAGCTGATTCTTTCTTTCCTGAACACTTGCCATGAACGAGCATTTGATGACTCACAGATTAGAGCTGGTCCATCGACTGCTGCTTTGAGCAGCACTGCATTATATAATCAAGGTCTGATGCAGCAGAACTAGGAGATGTCTCCATAATTAGGACAACTGGTGTCTATGATCTTGAGAAGCATTGAAGGAAATACTGAGAAAGAACATCCTGCTGGAACAAAGATTTGGATCAAAGATTCCGAAACAAAGAGTCCTCTTTGTTTATTTTTTTTCTTCTAATATATAAAAGTCAACATTTGTTTGCCTGTGTCAGTCAAAGACTTCATATGATTGGGTGTGTCAGGTGAAGACCTCATATGATTGGCTGCTTAAGAAGATTCTATGGAATCCTGGGGTTTGCAGTTTAGGGAAGGACCTTTAGAATGCTCAGCCACAGAGCTCTTGGGCCTCAGTCAACTATGACTGTTTTGAATAGGCCAGTTGGTATGGAAATGAGGCCTAACAGCAAGGATGAGAACAATATATTCTCTTGGGAATCCAACCTGTGTATGTTAATAACTCTGAATACAGGTTGGATTGAGGAATATGGGGAAAAGTTACAGGTACTGGACAAGACAGTTTGGGGAATTAGAGACACAGGATCTCAAACCTTTCTAACAAGTATTACCTATGAGAAAATAAAATCCTGGGCAATATTGGGTATATACATTAGCATTTCATAATATTTAAAAACACAGTGGTACAAGTACTCCATCAGGGGTGGGAGTCATGCAGTCTTCCAGATGTTGTTGGCTGCCACTTCCAGCTGACCTAGCCAGCGGCTAAGAAACATTTGGACTTGGAGTCTTAACAATATCTGGAAGCCCACCATGATTCTAAGCACTGCACTGTAGGCTACTACTGTAAGGACCATCTAGAATCCATGGGATGAGATTATGGGACTTTAGTGGAAGAGGAACAGGGAATCTGCCTACTTGCTGACTCCAGTCCATGTTGGGACCAGGAAGAGCTCAGAACTCTCTGACAATTGCTGTAAAGGATACTATACCCAAACTCCTTGAAATTTCTTCTGGTGCTTTGAAGACCTTAGATATACTCCCTTTCTCCCGATCGAGTTACTCAATCTTAACCAGTTCTTCGTGCACAAATGAATTACTGTTAAGGCTTTGCATTCTTTCTTGCCATGGCTCAATTATTCTTTGTTTTTCCGCACCACTCAACCCTGAATTGACAACAGGAAAGGTCACCCGGGCTGTGCTTAGCTAGTTGCAAATGCCACAGTACATTATCTGAGACACAGAATATAATTATCTTTTCACAAGTGGCAATTAGTGGGAATACCTCCCATCACTTCTGCTTAGAATTCAAGAATGCTAATGTAGTGGAAGGTGACAGATTACATCCAGGAAACTCTAGATAACCCATGAAATACTTTGATCTCTGATGCCAGATCTTCCTGTTTGTTTGCTTTCTGCTTCCTATATTTAAAAATCCAAATGGCTTAAGAGTATAACCATTGTTTTAAAACTAGAAAGCAATCCAGAAAAATGCTTTAAAATTTTCTATTACCATTTTGTGCCCTTAGTGACCTATTAAATGGCCTTACACCTGAAATTCTATTCTAAAAACTGTTCTGATCCAACAGACCTTCTATTCTATTCCTGACATAATAGTTCCATGAGATAGTTCCAATGTTGCTAGAAATGAGAGAACAGCAGCCTCCTGAATCTTCTCTTTGCTTCCAAAGCAACACCTTCCACTGTCAACTGGCTGTGCCCACAGTCTGCAGGAGAGGGAGAGACATTGTAGACTTCAGTGCTTGACCCAGTAGTGGCTTGTGTCTTCCTTGTGAGTGGGGTGGTAAATACATTCTGGGTTTTAGTCCAGACTGTAAAGGTACTATCCAAGATACTGAGCCTGATCCTCAAAATAAGTCCAACCCCCCTCCCAGATAGTGATTTTGAATTCTTACTAAAATCCAGAATGCAGTGGCATACCGAGGCTCAACGGCGCCCAGAGCAAGGGGATGGGGCAAGCAGCAGCAGATGGGGGAGGGGTGAGCAGCGAGTGGGGGGCCAGGCAGGGGGTTCCTCTTTTTTGCATCCCCTCGATATTGGTGCCCAGGGCACGTGCCCCAGTTGCCCCACCCTAGATCCACCTCTGCCAGAATGAATTTACCACTACAGTGACCTGAAAACCACTAGCAAAAATGGCATATGCAAAATAGAACAGTCCAGAAAATTGAGGAGAAGAAGAACAAGAAAGTTGCTTTCTGAGCATCTTTTCTTAGCGGGGAGAGAAAGAAGGGGTTGTGGTTATGTGCCTGCTGATCTATCCTTTTTACTTTGTGCAACAAAAGTATTTTACTATGTTTCCCCTGGGGACAATCTCTCATTCAGGAGAAGGCATGGGTGGGATTCATTGGCTCTCCCTCCCTTCCAGAGTACTGACCAATCAAGTAGACGGGGGAAGTACGTAGCCACACTCCCTTCTTTCTTGCCCACCAAAATTAGGGTGTTACGAACATCTGCTACTTTCTGCTCTGATCTTTCTACCAGTTTGGCACTCAAAAGACCTTGGCTCACCAATGTATAACTTTCGTTTCTATTTTCTCCACCGTCTCCTTTTAGACCTCAAGACTTAATGGTCTCTGGTTACAATTGTTAGTGCAAAAATACCCTTGAAGTGAAAAAGCCTTGGGCTTGATCATCTGGGATTATGCTATGCTTCGATAGCTTGATCATATCCAGACAGACAAATTTCAGCATATTCCTTTCTAAAGAGTATCTATCTGGCAAAGATTGTTGTTTCTCTCCTGCACTCTTTGCCCCATTTTCTGTCTTGGAGCTACAAGTGCCCTTTTGATGGATTACGAGTGAAAGATTGGCTGTCACTCTGCTATGCTATATTTCCAGGGAAATGAAGCCGGTTGAGCTTGCCTGCCTCAAGACTTACTCGAAGCAGAAGCAGGATCCAACTGAATGAGTCAAATCTGTGAAGTAATCAGTTACAAATAATGGGTTACATGTACTTAAATTTCTTTTTCCAAACAAATAGTGTACCTATATTACAGTACATACTCAGGGGTAGCTGTGTTGGCCATGTAGCCAAATGCAACAAAATCCAAAATCCATAAAAAGGTGGATTTTTAAATGATTTTTTTAATTATTTCATCTCATATTTTTCTTATATTATTTATGTCTTTACTCATCTTTCTTTGTCTGAATATTAGATAAACTGGAATCTTTAAATTTATTTGATTATAATTATATAGGTTAAGATTCAGTGCTCATAAGGCTTATGATTAGGTAACTAACTATGTTTAGGTAATTAGCTATGTCTGAGTAAATTAATTATTTCTCTCAGTTATATCAGTTATAAAAAAGAACAATTGTTAAGTACTGAATATATATTACAACTATTGATTAACATTATTGATTTATATTTTACTATTGATTTATATTTTGATTTATATATATAAATTTATTGTCCTTTACAGTTATATCTATTTGTAATGATGGTTGAACAGATACAAGCATTAAGTAATGTATACAGGATGTTAGTTATGATATGTTAGCAATGTCTCTATGATTACAATGTAATATAATAATAATTTTTTAAAAATCCATAAAAAAAGAGATACCTCTACTGGCTAACCAAAATGCAAGAAAAAAAATCATGCAAACTTTCAATGCTCCACTGGCTTCTTAATCAAGGAAAGATGTTAAAAATCATACAGGAGAAGCAAAGTGACAATGTTAAGAGTCAGAATCATTATAGATATGAATGAGGGAGGTGGGCAACTCCATCAATCCGCCTCTTCTGAAGAATCCAACTGCCATCTATTAGTGGGACATAGTTAAACCTGGTGTCCAGTCTTGGTGGGATGGTGAATCTATAAAGGGTTTTAGTCAGAACTTTAAAGAAGCCATGCAAGATCTTGAAATATTTCTCCAAAATTGGTTCAGCACCTTGCACAACTTGTTCAAATCCCTGCAGGGATGTACCACCCCCTCCATGACACCAGAGCTAGGAGACGCTGCTAGTAGAGAGGAACAGTGTGGCAGAATCACCCTTGTCTTCCATGGCTTGAGCATTGGCCAGGATCCTATTGGGAAGAGCGGGGGGGGGATCTACAGCACCCATTTCTCCTCAAGAGCATTTCTTTCTTGACAACACAACTAGGGCCCTTTCTGCAACTTACCTGCATCTGGCACAGTTGCACAGGGATCACTCGAGCCGCCTCTTCCGTGAGGCTCCCGCGTCCCCTCTGCTCTGGCTCTGCAGGAGTTGCTTGCCAGCTGGCTGGCAGCATGAAGGCTCCACCTCTTCCGTCCACAGCACAGCCGGGTATTTTCACAGGCTGCGCTAGAGGAGGAAGCGTGAGGGCCACAGCTCTGGAAGCTCTGCATGTACCGTAAGTGCTTGTGGGGCCCTGGAGCAATGCATGATTGTGCACCATTTTCGGCTAAAAGCCGAAAATGATGTAGTGCTTGATCAGCACCTGCTGGCCCCAGCAGTGTCACGCAATTTCAAGGACATCGTCTGAAACACTCCTTGCAATCGTGTGACACTCCAGAGGCTCTTTTGCATGAAAAATGCCATGCAAAAAGGACCTAAGACACGAAACTGCATGCTGGGCCAAAAGCCTTATGGAGTTACTGTACGTTAAGGTCCCAAATGCACTATTGATGATCCAGCCTCACCCGTCCTCGCCCATGCCAGACCTAAATCCACCACTCATTTGTTTCTTCCACTACTTCTCAGCCCTCTGGTTCTGTCTGTCAAGCATATACAAATCATTTTGGTTCCTGACAATGGTCATCCTCATTAAAAGCCCTCAGACCGTTTCCCTACCCATGCTTTCATGGTTGAGAGTTTCTTCCTCCCTCCTGCTTTTATATTTCTTTGTTCTACTCAACAGGGTCTCATGGACATTTGTGGGGAAGCAAATAGAATGACACAGAACTAGCTGTTGCATATAGATTTCACTGTACTGATTTACATATGTTTCAGTGATTTATTGCATATCCATTTTACAGTCCGTTTCATTGTTATAATAAAGTTTGGTTTTGTCAGTTAACCCCTTCTAGAGTTTCAGCTTTTAACCTGAATGATCACTTGTTACTGATTCACAAGTCGTGATCCCATAGGCCCAGGTTTGGGGAAAAGAAGAGCCAAGCCTTGGGAAGCCACCTCATTTAAATGTTTATCCCAAATTTACCTTATAGTAATGTGTGTGTGTGTGTGTGAGAGAGAGAGAGAGAGAGAGAGAAGGAGAGACAGAGAAGAAGAGGAGAGAGAATATCTTGAACAAGTGTAGCTGTAGCAAGGGAGAACAAGGGCACTGCTCTTTCAAATAATCCCCCATTGATAATTTGGTCTCGAAATTTCTAGCAATGCAGAGAGTGAGACATTAAAAATCCTTCACACCTAGAACTCTTCTATTTGTTGTTTCATAGTCCCTTAATAATGTCTTTTTTTATTAATTGTTAAGCAACAAAAAACAACATAAAATACATAACACTACAAAACACACAACACAATACCTAATACAAAAAAACCCATAAACTTACAAACCGCTTATACCAAATGTTCTTAATCTTAATCTATTCTACAATTAGATAATAAGTGCTCCCCACCACTGGGTCCGTTAGAGATATGACCACATCTATTCACTTCAAATAGCTCCATTCCCCTTCCAAAATTGTAATGATTTTTCAGTTGGTTTATTTCATTTCCCCTTTATTAACACATAATCAATAAATTCCCCCCAAATATCTATAAAATTATCTCTTTTTAATTTCCCCTTCTTCACTTTGATACCACAAGTCAATTTATCATTAATAGCTATATCCAATAATGTTGTTGTGTGCGACCTAAGGTGAACCTATTACAGGGTTTTCTGGGTCTGAGAGTGTGTGATATGCCAGAGGTCACCCAACTAGTTTCTGTGGCCAAGCAGGGAATGCTCAAACCACTATGCCATGCTGGCTCTTTTGAGAAGCTTGCCTGCCCTTTTTCTTTGGATGCCTAAACTGAAATGCTCGATTGAAGTTTTAAGTGACTGCAAGAGAGATAGGTAGACAGATAAAATGTGAAACAATAAAAAGCATTATTTTAAGCCATTTAACAACTTTGAACAGTTCAGAATCAACTGAAGTTGTAAGTGACTGCAATGCTAGACATTTGGGCACTGAAGAAAGACTGCATTGATTGGGAGAGAATTCTAATGGGGGAAATGGTGTCATTTCCCTGCCCCAGTAGCTACAACCTCATGTTTCTGTCCTATATTGTGCAAGCTTCTCTCTAGCACTCTGCAGCCTTTCCAGCTTCAGTCAAAGCCCAGGGGAGGATGTCATGAGTTAACTCCTCCCATGGGGCTTTTTCAGATCAGGAATAGCAAGGATGCTGCCGAGTGAATCATAACAGAAAGGTAAAAAGACAAAAGCCACTCTTGTGAGCTGCCTCACAACAAGGAGGTAAACTCAACAGCAACAGCAAAAGAAATCCAGAAGAAATCCTAAAGTGCCCTGAGAGTAAGGCAGAAAAACAGAGGTCTCCTTTGCAGGGCAAGAATCTTCCAGGGAGGTGGAGGAATGATTTCAGCACAGCACTATAGCTAGCTCTCTTGTTCCAGTTCTGAAATATTTGCGTCGACACCTGGCCTACTTCTGGACAAAATGCGTAGTCAATGTGCTGTAGTGATCTGAGTGTTCGACGAGGATTCTGAGAGATTAGGATTTGAATCCCTGCTTGACCATGGAAACCCATTAGGTGACCTTGAGAAAGTGTCATTCTTTTAAGCTAACCGGAAGGCAATAACAACCCTCCTCTGAATGAATCTTGCCAAGAAAATTCTAGGTTAGAGTTCCCAGAAGCTGGAGTCAAACCCCTGGTTCTTACCATGTTTTACCCTACTTTTTATCTAGAAAAACTCCCAGAGCAACTTATAAATATCACAAACAAGAGAGTCACGGCTCATTATAAGCCTATAAAGAATATGACACAAAAGGAGAACAGATTCAGAGAGATGAGGGGGAAAATGCAAACAAGGAATATTGATTTCAACACCCAGCGGGTCTGGGAGACAGATTTGAGCATGGAGAAAGGACTGTTGCTTTGTCTTCCTCTGGTGGCCACAGTAGTGGAAAAAGCTAGAGGGATGTGGCATTTCAGCTGGTGGGGTACCAGATAAGATGGAGGAGTACCTGCCTGGTGCTTCTATTGTCCCTGTAGTTCTCACCTGATAGAATGGAAAGCCATGGTTAGGGTTAGAGTGAATTGAACTTTAGATTTCTAAACTGTTCAAATTGCTTAAAATGCTTTTTATTGTTTCATATTCTATCTATCTAACCTCTTTCTCTAGCCCTTACTGCACAAAGTCATCATCTTGACAAAGCCATGAATTGTTCTTGGTCCAGGGCCCATTCTACAGCCTGACATCGTCCCTAACCAGCTACTCTTTCATCCCTTTCCATTGCCAATCAGTGCTTTTTCATTACTCGAAAAAGCCTGGTAACAGCCTCCTTTCCCTCCACAAGTCCATCACCTGGAAGAGTGTGGCTCCACATTTGTGCTTGATAGCACTTCCTGCATGGTAGAGAGTGTTCAGAACCTGGAAGCAAACACAGAAATGGCAATGTTGGAATTGCACAGAACAACGTGCTATTAAGGCATGGTGTAGTAAGGGCCTCTGTCTATTTATTTTAGATCCTTTCTTTTTTCCCCAAATGAGACCCAAGGTGGCTTACAACAATCTCAAACAGTCTAAGACTAAAAATTTGGTGATACAAACGTATCAAAGCAATCAAATTAGCTAATGTGTGAAATCACTTGTCACTCTAAATATAAAATCATTTCCAAAATGGAGCTATAAATAGAAAAAAATCAGTCTCAGCATCTGTTAGAACACTCTTCTGTACAACCACTTAATCACTGAATATAAAGGAAAGGAGAGCAGAGAGAAGCGTAGCCTAGCCTACCATGGGAAGTATTCCATAGCCTGAGAGCTGCTGCCAAGAAGACCCTCTCATCAAATGAGTTTGCGACAATGGTAGATCCAAGAAAAAGACTGCACCAAGGATCTTAAGAGTCAGGCAAGTTCATGTAGGGAGAAAGCAGTCTTTCCAATAAGTAGGTTCATATAGAGAAATATGTTCTGGAATCCAGTTGGTGGATTCCAATGTAGGCATACATTATACTGAAGCTTTTTTTTGGACAATGCACAGATGGGGATTGGATTCCATCCAACAATCATATTCAGCTGACCATGGCAGAGGTGGAGTTCTGCAGGTGGAACCATTGTGAGTGTGGTAGCACTTTTATGTTCAGAGATCTGTGTGCAGATGTACATTTCATATGTGCATTGCCCTATATGGTGACAGCCATGTGCATTGACTTCCAATGTGCATTTGTTCAACTACTTTGCTACCCAGTATAGGGGAAGTGGAACTGCCAGAAAATATTTATATTGATAATGATCATGATCATGAAGATGATAAAGATGATGATTCTGATGACAGCGATGATGATGATGATGATGATGATGATGATGCATGGATTGCTTTCCTTTCTGCCTCTTCCCCAGATTCCCAGATGTCACCCACTAATTGCATAGGATCAACCAACAGCAGAAGAAAGCATAATTAAAAGAAAACATATGATTGCATCAGAGGCTTAAGAGTGAACAGCAAAGAAATGAATTTGGTTTTCCAATTCTTTTTGAGAAATCAGGGCAAGGGAAGAAAGAGAAAAGATGGTCATGGTGAAGCTGAGGAGTTGTCATAAATAGCCATGCTGTCAATCTGTCATCCCAGAGTCACCCCCTATTCCCAAAGGCTTAGGGGTATTTTCACATGGGATTCTGAGTCGGATCATCGGAGGAGGTACACAGGGGGTGGGAGAGTGGGGAAGAGAGTGATTGCATCTGGTGAAAGGAGAAAACCTGACATTTCTTTTGACAAGCCCCATCAGTGTATCTGTCCCGAGAGTGTTATAACAGAGATGAGATTGAGCAGGTGGCAATAATTAGCATTACATGTGTTCAAGCATTTTCTATAATATGGATTACTGTGGAATTTTCCCCCTCCCCAAGGGAGGCAAATGTAGATTTTAAGCCTTTTCAAACCCCTTTGATAAGCTTTTTCATCGGCGGTTTCTCAGCCCATGTGAACCTGTTGCTCCTTCCTCTGTCTGCCTCTCTCTGTTGAAAATAAATATATAGCAATAGCAAGATGGAAATGGAAGAAACCCAGTTGTTGTTAAAAGTCATCAAAAATGGGAGATTTATCGAGTGCCTGGTTAGGGATGGGAAAATCTGTCACTTTCACCTTTTCCCACAGTGAGATCTGTTCAATTCTTTCCATCTCAGAAAGCAGAAATTTGCAACTGTTGGCCAGTTCTCTAAAAATTCTCCTCCATTTGCACCAGTCAAAAAGGCTCAAAGAAAAGAAGGCAATCCTTTTTCAGTGTTGAAACTGTTGAATTTAGAGATGCAAATCCTCATTTATTCTGCCCTTGCAGGCAGAGATGAATAAGTGTTGCCATTTTCTTCCCACTGTAGAAAAAAATGAATATTTCTCCACAGTATTTTCCCCTGTATTTGAACATCCTGAAGTGTTGTAAAAGAATTATTCTTCAAACAAATGCAACTGTGTGTGCAGAGGGGGTGCTTTGCTAGAAACATGTTTTCTGCACCTTACAGATGGATAACTTAATGAACAATGTACCACCCAAATTTTATCTCCATTTTTTTAAATTATTTATTTGTATCCCGCCTCTCCATATGGATTGAGGCAGCGAACAACTTACAAATAGCATGTATTTCGAAACATTTTTGCTGTTGGAGGCTTCCATGTTACTCCATGTCTTGCTCTAAGCCAAAGTGAGCTCCACAAAAAAGGCAATAAGTAGTTTACTGAGCCTCAGCCAGGCAGGCAGGGTAACACAGCTGTCTAGTCAGAGGGGATGAAGATAAAACTGTGCATCTTTCCAAGATAAAAAATAATGGCCAAGATCCTGCATCAGAGCCTACAATGCATAATGTTATAATGAAGGAGCTACATCACTGACACAGTGTGCAATCATGTTAGCGAACTGCAACAACAAACCATGGGGCACCATGCAAGATGTCCCATTGTATAACCATGGCTCCCATTGAACAGTGGGACATGTTGTACATCGGAACACATTGTGCAATGGGAAAAAATTGTGCATCAGGATTGTTGCGCAATAGGATATGTTGTACATTAGGACTGTTGGACCACAGCTCTACTGCTGGATCTATTTGCACCATGTCCCAATGGCATAGGTACATCTCCTCTCCCCTCCCGAGAATATGAATATTTCACAATGGCGCAATTGTACATTATGCAGTCATAAGTCAGCTTATAGTGATGTAATTTCCCAACAGATGGGAACAGATTCCCAACAGACAACACCTCTTCACTGAGCCTGTAGAGTTCGTCTCGCAGCTACAGAGATATACAATGGCCAATAGAATATTTCTTTTCCTTTCCATCTCCCTAGCTTTTGGTAGTATCTTACCAGTTGAACAATTCTGATTCAAAATAAAAAAAGCTCACACAGTTTTCATTACATTTTATTGGTCCTAGCAAAATCTCAAGATATTTCTGAACTGCAGCTCCCAGCATTCCTCATCACTGACCATGCTGGCCAGGGCTGCTGGGAACTGCAATGCAACAACATCTGAAGAGCCACATGGTTTCACCCCTCCTTTATGAGGACCACATAAATGTTAAAAACAATTACTAAAAAATTACCCAATTTTGAGTTCTGCCTCAGTCACAAGGATTATCTCCCTTTCTACATTTTCATATAAATGTGCAAAATATAAAACAACTTCTAACTATATGAGACAAAACACTAAAACAACTACATAGATTCTATTATTGATTAAAGTTCTTCATAAAACATTTAAATCATCATGCTTATCATCAGAATTATTTGACATCTAGACTGTCAATATTTTCCCTACCTGATAAATTTCCTGGAAATTATAACTGGAACAGCAAGTTCACATAAAGGGCTTGAGTAAATCCCAGTTTGCTGTTAGTCAGTGTGACTTGAGACTAACATTTTCAAACCTTCTCCCAAATGGGTCTAGCTGCATCAATAAATACAAAGGTGGGATGCAAACGATTTTACAGATTCAAAAGACTGGGCAAGGTTCAACATGCATCCCTTTGGATCAACAATCAGCTGTATTTTAAATATTTCATTATGCCTGTTTCCATAACAATAAGTATGGATCCATTAATTCATGGCTAAAAACTTTCAAAAGATCCTCTTTAGCCACACACAGCAAACCCTGAATAAATGGGTGACTCAAGATGTGCATGCACTCAACAGGTCTTTTGGAGAAAACATTTATCCTAAACACCCTAAAGGCAAAAGATTCCATCTGATCTTGGAAGCTAAGCAGGGTCAGCACTAGTTAGTCCTTGGATGGGAGACCAATGAATGCCAGGTGTTATAGGCAATATTTCAGAGGAAGGAACTGGCAAAACCAGCTCTGAATATTCATTGCATGGGAAAAAAAGTTTAGAATAAACATTGAGGGGATATGATTAGGACCGAACCAGGAGAGATGGGTATTTTTAGCCTGGAGAATAGAAGATACAAAGGTGACATGATAGCCATCTGTAAATATTTGAAGGGATGTTACTTAGAAGATGGAGTGGGCTTGTTTTTCTATCTTCCAGAGGCAACAATGGATCCAATAGATTTCAATTTACAAGCTAATATATTCCACCTAAATATTAGGAGGACATTAGTTGCTGTAAGAGATGTTCCACAATGGAATAACTTGTCTCAGAGGGTGATGGACTCTCCTAATTTGGAGGTCTTTAAACAGAGGTTGGATGGGTATCTTTCAGGAGTTCCTTAGTTGACCGGGAGTAGGACTAGATGGCCCTTGTGGTCCCTTCCAACACTAAGGCCATTTCCACACTACATTGTTATAGTGCTATTATTCCATTTTCAACATCTTATGGAATCTCAGAGTTTGCAGTTTAGTGGAGTGGGGAGGCATTTAGAATTCTCAGCCAGAGAGCTCTTTGGCCTTAGTAAGCTACCAGCCCTTGAATTCCATAGGATGTTAAAAGTGGAATGATAGCACCATAACAGTGTAGCTCAGAAATGGCCTAAGAATCTGTGGCAAACATGAAGGGAATTGCCACTGCACATATATGCACCTCATTCTAGCAAAAATTGCTACACCCAAACTTGCCTTTTCCCTCAACAAGGAAGCCTCTGTTATTGCCGATCGTAGTTTCTCTCTAGGTGGAAATAGCAGCTGGGAGAGTAAAACTGGCTGCCCCATTAGGTAAAGTGAAGCAACTCCCCCAGATGGCAAATACTGAGAGATGGTGGTGGTGTCCCACAGCCATTCCTCTTGAGCTTCCCCTTCACCACTCCTTTTTAGAGGATAGATCAGTGTGTGTCACATCATACAGTCTTGCATCCTCCATGCTAACCATGGACAGCTGTCATGCTCCAGATGTTTGAGGCCTACAGTTCCTATCAACCTATCAGGTGAGGGATAATGGGAACTGCAGTCAAACAATGTGAAGGGTTACAGATGCTCACTCTTCTCTAAGGGTGTTCTGGGCTGAGCTGGGGGATGCAGTCCCATTGTCATTGTGTCAAAGGAAGAGTCAATTGTTGATCCAATTGTCTTCTTTCCATGGAATGGAGCAGGGTACCTCTTTGTACTTTGTCTCAGCCAGCAACACATTATGGGCTGTCCCTGTCAGGGTAGGGGATGTCCCTCAGTACCATGGCACAGGGGGAAAGGATTAACCCCCCCTTTTTGTTGTTGTTGTCATGGGTCTGCCATTTAAGCCTTCTTGAGATGCTGGACAATAAAATAGATTTGTTGCTGGATCCCATATGAAGCAGATTTAAACCTTTTTCCAAAAGGATTAATTGCATGGCATGCCTGCCCGCCAGCTGCGCATGCCAGCAGCAGCAGTAAACCCAGCCATTTCCGCTGGGATTGGTAATTAGGTCTGCCTTGCTCCAAGGAGATTAATTTCTCCACCAAACAAACAATTACAGCACAAGACCTGTAAGCACGGACAAACTCAAGTCCATGGATGGATTTCAATTAGAGAAGTGAGGCTTTACTGAGTTAGCCAGAGTACAAGGAAATGAAGGAGAAAGATAACAAAACAGGATTATTAAATTAATCTGACCATCTCAGGGACATCACAAAAGATTCTCAATTTGCTTTTCCCCTGGGGGGCAAGAAGAACTGAACAGATCGATTCCATTATTTTGTTGTAATAGACTGAGATAGAAAAGATGGGGAACGCATCACCCTAGCTTCTCCTTCGAGTGTTTTTTTCCTCTGTTGATCCTAAAATTTAGGATGAATTGCATTATTTTAAAAAGACCTGTGAAATAACAAACGGAAGTCAGGAAGATTTCACTTCTTTATAGAGCAAATTTGGATATCATCTTATTCCTTCAAGTAGGAACATTGCATATTGCAACAAGATGCAAGGCTGACAAATTCTGGGGCTACCTTTCCCTTCATTTCTGACCACTGGCCATGCTGGCTGAGGGTGATGGGACCTGGAGTCTCAAACACCCACAAGGAGGTTGGAGAAAGCTTGAGATACAGTGTTGGACTAACACTAAGCACAACTAGGTTTAGCTCTGTTCATCCATGAAGATTACCACTGTGTCAAAGGTATCTTTGATCATCATCTGTCAGCCTGACCTACCTCAGAAGACTGCTAGGAGGCCGAAATGGACAAGGGAGATCCAGCTATGTTGTCCGATGTTCATTTGAAAAAAATATGACAGATATACAATATAAAATTTTAAAAAAATCACTGTTGTGTGCCTTCATTTCTGATTTTTGGCACCTCTAAGGTGAACCTATCACAGGGTTTTCTGGGGCTGAGAGTGTGTGATGTGCCAAGGTCCCAAGGTGGGTTTCCATGGCCAAGGGGGGATTCAAACCCTGATCTCCAGGGTCATAGTCCAGTGGAATGGAACCCTACTCTTTACTCACTAATAGATGTGTATTTAATTCCCAGCCAGCAGTGCTTGCTTATTTTCTATGGAATTTTTCTTCTGAATCTTTTGTCAGTGCTTATGGATACAATTTTAAGCTCCATAATATTTATTCAAGCTAGGATGGTGTAGCAGTTTGAGTGTTGAATTAGGACTGTGAGAAACCAGGATTCAAATCCCCTCTCAACCATAGAAAACCCCAGGTAACCCAGTAGAAGTTATGCTCTCACATACACCCTCTAGCATTTCACAGCTAGGGTGGTGTAGTGGTATGAGTATTGAACTATAGGCCACGGTACAAATATCGCTCAGCCATGCACTCTCAACCTCAGAGAAAGGCAATGGAAAACCCCTCTGAGAAAAAATCTTGCCAAGAAAAACCCACAGTAGCTTGCCTTAGGATTGCCATAAGTCAGAAACGACTTAAATTCAAACTACATCAGTTCAATTAAAATTACTATGCCCACCGCATATCAGACTCAGAAGAGGTTGTGCTATGGTCCACTCCTCCTTCTGTCAGTGGTACTTGAGAGGGGACATTCTCCCCTTCCCACTGTAGCCCCCATCTATCCTGAAAGCTATTCTAGACTGCTAGGAGACCACCCAGGTTGGAGTAGCAGGAAGGGCTTCAGGGTGTGTGGAGAAGGGGAGAAGAAGAAAACTCCATCCTAGGAGTAGCCAAATACCAGCTCATTGGTTTTAGAGCATTGAATACAAACTGTTTTAGAATTTAGGCTTTTGTAGCTTTAAAGTTAGACTCCTTTCTTGTGAGTATTATTTGAAATCTTAGCTCTAGAAGAATATTTAAACATTATGGGTTGGAGGTGATTTTGTCAATTCCGTCTGCTCAAATATAGACTACAGCACCTGCTATTCATTGGTGGTCTCCTGTCCAAATACTAACCAGAGCTTATTCTGCTTAAAGATCAAACAGGATCTAGTGCCTTTAGGATATTTGGGCTCCTTCCTGTAGTTGTTAACTGCAATCAAGTCAACTTTAGCTTCTGTCAACCCTATGAACAAGAGACTTCGAAGTCATCTGATCACCAACCACCCTATCATCTGCTCTGGTCTTGCAGATTTAGGGATGTGTCTTCCTTGACTGAATTCACTCATCTGTAATGTGGTCTTCCTCTTTTCCTACTGCCTTCTACTTTACCAAGTGTTATTGTCTTTTCTAGTGAGTCATGTCTTCTCATGATATGGCCAAAGTACGACAGCTGTAATTTAGTTATCTTGGCTTCTACGGAGAATTATGGCTTGATTTACTTTTGGGCCCATTCATTAGTCTTTTTAGCAGTCCAGGGTATCCATAAAACTCTCCTCCAGCACACATTTCACACATTTGATTTTCTTCCTGTTGGCTTTTTCCACTGTCCAGCTTTCACAGTTGTACACATAGAAACTGGAAACTGAGTCCCTTAGGTTTAAAGTAGGCCCCTAAAGCAAGTGACCTTGGTCATGATGACCAACTTTTCCCTTTAACACAATTAAACAAGTTACCATATTAAAATGCCATTAAAATTTTTACAAGTGGAAAATCTTTTTAAAACAATAAAGTAAAAAAATATAGCCCATACATACTATTTTTAAAAAACTGCCTGCTTCCAATTAATCATTAAATGCCTGTTAGAATGAAAAGGTCTTTGCCTGCTAGTGAAAGGAGAGCAGAGGTTAAGCCAGCCTAAGGCAATTTACCTACTGGAAGCAGCGACCAAGAAGGACCTCTCCCATGTTATCACCAGTTGGGCCTATGACAGTGGTGGGACTGAAAGAAAACTCTCCCTTGAGGATCTTAAGATTCTGACAGGTTCATACAAGGAGATAAGATCTTTCAGATGGTTTGGAACTAAGCCATATAAGGTTTTATAGGTCACAACTTGCACATTGAATTGTGTCTTAAGCAGACTTAAGTTCCTCATGGAAGCGCTTGTGCATCTTTATACAGCCAAATTCAGTTCAAGGTTGCAGAACTGGAGTTCTGTGTGTGGTGTCATTCTGCACAAATGCACAGTGCACATTGCCATGCTGGTTGTGCAGCACTGCAATTCATGAAACAGGTTACACTGAGCAATTGCTTCCTAAGGCTATGAATGAAAAGGACATTTCCGCACCAGACAGTTACAGTGCTATTATTTCACTTTCAACATCCTATGGAATCCTGAGGTTTGCAGTTTAGAGAGGGGCCCAAGGCCTCATGTTGAAAGTGGAATAATAGCACTATAACAGTCTAGTGTGGAAATGGCCAAAGTCATGTTCCACCTGCTTGATGTAGGGTCTCAGCCAGTGTGTTCCACATGATGACAACCAGCATGATGCAGTGGCTCAAGCTAAGCATGAGAAGGCCAGAATTAAATCCCTTCTCAGCAGGAAATGCATAGGACAGCCACCATCTCTCAACCTAGCCCACCTCCCATGATTATTCCCAATAGAATCAGTGGAATTTGGATTGGTTGTGATTAAAAAGTTCCATTAACTTTAATAGACCTGCTCCAAGTAAGACTAACATTGGCTTTAGCCCCATGTCTAGCTCCCCTTAGTCATTGTACTCAGAAACTTTCTGAAGTCTCTCCCCAAAATCTATATTAGACAAAAAATAAGAAAAAAATATTGGCCTGAGTTTCCTATTCTACCATCTGTTCACATTTTTTTTAAAGATCTTCTCTTTTGGTTGAGATGTTGTGGGGGGAGCGTAGTTTAGAGTGAGCCAAAATGGCTGTTTAGTTTTCTTTCTCCAGGAAACACATGAAAACTTAGATATTCTAACTCCTAAAGGGTTTGAGGAGATATCAGTGATGAAAGCTTGAGAGAGAAGAGACATTAAGAAATGTGACTCCACATAGGAATTGGCTTAAGTGAAAAAGAAGAGGAAAGATATCTAATTGGACCACTTTGTTACTCCTGTGTTGGGTAATTCTGGGGCATTGAAAATGACTGTGTGCCTTTTCACTGTTAAATTTAATTCAATCCCACCACTGTCCTCTGAGGTTAGCTGACCACTAGGTCTGGCAATCACACACCCCATAACTGGGGAGTCTTCCTAACTTGGGGCTGATTATGTTCTTGGTTATAGTTATTGTTGGACATGATGGTTGTTTACAAGTTAAGTTCATCATCATCTTTTACAACTCCTGCATGCCATTCATAATACTGTTAAAATCTATGATTTTATGTATTGGGAAGGAAGTACATAGCAACTTGCCAACTGTTTGTTCTCAATACTCTCACAATACCGTAGTTAGATATTAATGGTCAGCATTCCCTGTCATCCTTCTGGCTGCAGGCTTACCTTTTGGAAGCACTCTGAGCCTTTGGAATCCAGACAGGTGATTTATACATGTGAAGGGCATCCTAGCAGGCAAGATGCTCATGACTTTTCCTGCTATGCTCTTATGCAGGGTGAAAAATGTTTACACACATGTGTGTGTGTGTTCTCTCAACTAGAGGATTTTGCAGAGGTGGAATTGCTGCTGGGGACGTGATTCTAATATAGTGATGGACATCAGTCAAGACAGAATGACTGTCTATTTAGCACAAGCTCCACAGCACAGGCTCATCTGTTTGGGTTGATCAGTTGGTTGATATTCAAAGAGAAAAAACATCTGATAGAGAGAGATTATATCTATTTATTTTTATTTATTTATTTTATTTATTTGTTTCCTGTCTTTCTCCCAGCAATGGGATTCAAGGCGGCTACCATTCAAACAGTACAAATTAAAACATTACAACATTAAAAAGAAAAATAGAAGTTAAAAAGTTATACTTATTTCTCAATAAGATTTGATCCCTACTCCCAAATAGACCATATTTTGGCTTCTCCCTCTAGATATGAACAGATGGAGAAAATTTCCACAGGTGTGCCCTGGAGATGAGACCATGCTCCTCTCTCACAAACTGGATATGGAATAATGCAGGTTGTGCAGCACCTAAGTGGAGACTAAACACAGGCTTGTTAGCAAACCAATCACTTGTCTCCAAGATCAACATGGGTATCAACAATTACTTCATAGACAATGTTCACCCAGATACAAATAGTGCTATCAAATGGGATGCACTAAAAGCTGTTCTCAGACGTGGTTTTATAAGTGAATCAGCATATTTTCAAAAAGAAGCTAGAATTATTAAATTGATTTCTTATTCCAGACAGCATAAAAACAGTCAAAGTACTAAACTAGTAACTGAGCTCTCTGTTAGAAAAGGTGATCTAATGGCGTTGGATACAGATAAAATTCACGCATCATTACTTTATCTCAAAAGGAATCATTATGAGTTTGGAAACAAGTCATCTAAAATGTTAGCCAGTCTTGTAAATAAAAGAAAAAGGAAGAACAACATCCTGTGTTTTGTTTGTTTGTTTGTTTGTTTTTTAAGCAATGGAGGTTGAGATGCCAGGGGAAGTTTGAGGTCATTTCTAATACTTTTCCAGACCACTTCTCCTAACCCTAATGTCCACTCAAGTGAGAAAGCAGCAACATTCACACACATGTTTTGATGAATATTTTATGTCCTCACTGCTAGAAACAGCACATTTAAATGTATTCATTCTTCAGTCATAAGAAAGGATAGGCCATTAGAAACATTCAGGTGACCTTGTAATCTCTACTTTTAGCAAAATAACAGAGCAGCAGACTACATACATACAAACACATGAAACCATAATGGATCAAATGTCTGAAGAATAATTCTCAAAAACAAAGAATGGAAAACTAGCATGGCTAGTTATTTACAGTGCTACAGTAACAACAAAGAGTCTTGTGTTACCTCAAAGAATAACATTTTTTTATATTGCCTAAGCTTTCATGGATTCCAACCCATGCAAATACACAAGCCATACATGCTATGCCATGCATCTGATGAAGTGTACTGGAATGTGCAAAACCCTATGCCCAGTAAAACTTAGTCCTTAGAGTGCCACAAGACTCTTTGTTTTGCTGCAGTAGACAACTATCCTCAATTTTTTACCATGGTTTCTTTTTAAGTCTGAATAGTCAAAGGTTGCGAAAACAATCTTGGGGAGCTGCATAAATTCTTAGGATTAAATTTGTCCATTCTTGTTCAATGGTGCTTACTCAAAATAAGCTTCTTTCAACAGAGGTCTTTTGCAGTGTTAATTAGTAGCTTCCTCCTTTAGGGCTCACAACTTCTATTTCTTCCTGCTCATCACCATTGAAAGGAATTTAATTACACACACATTCTCTCCTTTTAAAATAGCAAAATAGTCTTATTTAGCTATTCTAAAAAAATAAGATTAATTAATAACTTCCTCACTGTAGAACAGAGATTGAATACTTAAGAGGCAATTACTAGGTGATCAACCTGGATCCAATCCAGATAGCCATTCTCCTAATGTTTGTGAACAGGAAGCAACAAATCAGGTATAATCTGTAAATTAGAAAGTTTTTGACTAAAGATACAGTAGATCTCCAAAGCTACAATTGTACCTTCCCTACCCACATTGTACAGGCTTGTCCTCCAACTACATTTTATTGCTGAAAGAAGACATCACAAATCAGGCCTGAAATATCCTAAGAGGATAGCAGAGAAAACATTGGAATCAACAATCTGGCACCAACATCATGAGGAGTTTCACTTTTAAAAAAATTAGCAATAACTTCAGCAAAAAGGGTTAACACAGAAGCAATCTAGGTGCAGCAAGGAAGCAACCCTCTGTAATCATTCCATTGTAGTCTCTTGGGCTGCCTCCTACTTTCCATCTCTGCTTCTGATGTAACTAAGAATGTACTTTTAAAAAACAATGTAGAAAGCAGCATGAAGGCAAAGTACTAATTTTGGAGCTGGGTGGAGTAAAAACCATAATGGACAAAAATGGAAACAGATGGAGGAGCTTTTGTTTTATTACTGCAAGAAAAGGGCAAAAGAAGTTGATGTCCCTTTAGTGGCTGGATCTGGACCTACAAGCATCAAGAGCTTACTAGTAAAGCAAAGCTGAGTTGGATGTTCAGGATAAGTCCAAGCCAAATCAAACATCCAGCTAAAACAGTGCTCTTGGCTACATTTCAGGGAGAAGGGAGAGAAGGAGACCTTGCCAACATTTTGCATCACATTCACATTTTGAGCAGGAGGAAATGAAATGACTTGGGCCAGCTGTGACATCAAAGGGGCTTGGTCCTGAAATGAATTGTAGAGAAGGGTTCCCCCTTTAGTAAGGTTAGCGAAGTTCAGCCAAGCTGTCACAAAAAAGACCAAGCTCTAAACAAGAAAGAAGAGAATTTACAGACATATGTAACTGAGACTAACAACGGAAAAGAGGGGCAGTTTACAGCCCTGTATTTTTTAGAGTGGGAGGTGCAAAAGTTGGACTTGCACCAAAGTGCTTGGATGGTAAGTAATCTCCCTATACATCAGCATTTAGAACATTTGAAGGAAAAACAGCAGTGAGTGGACAGTTCATCCATGGAGAAAATATCAAGTTTGTACTAACAATTAAAAAAAAAAGACCCAGCAAGTTAAGAATTACTTTCTTTGGACTAAAACTCCTAGCCAAGATGGACAGTGGCTATGCTAATTGCGGGTTCTGGGAGCTACTGTACAAAGCAGTAACTTTCTCAAGTTCTGGGGAATGAAGGCTGACATCCAGAGCCCCAAAGTGCTGGAGGCCCCAAAATAACACCCTGAGAGTAGCAGGTATTAGAGTCAGACATAAAAAGGCCTGGCTTTAGTACTTGGATCAACACAAGTGTGTAATGGACTACCAGAATTGATCTGGCTCACCACATCATTATTTCTTTTTCATTCTTTTTAATTGAAAAAAATGTTAGAGTTAGGGACCATCGGACTGAGAAGTACATAGTTACTGATGGGTTTTTTTATTTAACTTTAAAAATACATGATATCCTTTTTGTTTTTTTGAAAAAATAAAATAAAAAGAAATGGTGCTTATTCCCAAGCAAATATGTTTAGCAGCAGGAACTAATTCAGTTTTTATACCTATGCTCATGATGACGCCATGATTTAGAGATTTCTGCATGACACTCTTATAGTGCGATGATTCCACTTTCAACCTCCTATGGAATCCTGGGGTTTGCAGTTCCGTTTGCAGAAATGGCCTTAGTGAGTATAGTGAACAAAATTATGCAGGTTCAATGTGTGTGTGGTGGTGAGGGTTATATGTGGAAGTGGAGTGTGTGAAAGAGAATCTGTTCCTGTTGTTGCTGCTGTGTGACTTCAGTTGATTTCCAACTTATTGTGACCCTAAGGCAAACCTATCATAGAGTCATCTTGGCAAGATTCATACAGAGCCTTTTCACACCATAGCACATTGTTCCTTTGGAATCCCACTATAGCCTTTCCCATGATGGTATCAGGTTATTAATGCTCTCTCTCCACTCTTTCGACATCTGTGGATGAGTAGCGTCATTCACCACCGTTCTTATCTCTGCATCAAAGTATAATTGTCCCTTTCCTCACACCTCATGATTGGTCTGGAGGTTATTGGGCAGAGATCTCCTTGGGAGCAGCTGAGGGATGGACAACCTGGGAAGGAAGCGCAATGAGGAAACTACACTCCCACAGCTAACTAGATTGTTGCGGGAAAGGGGGTCAATAATGGATTATTTACAGCATGAAAAAGGGTACATTTCAAACATATTGCAACACAATAGCTGCTGGGGAGCAACAGTGTCATGCGATAGGACTGACCCCAAACCAGGAATCATGCATTGCTCTGGTGGTATGACACCTTGGTGTGATAATACCCTAAAAGGGAGTTTGTCATTCTCTTCTTCTGAGGCTGAGAGATGATAATTTGAGCAAGGTCATCCCAAGGTTTCCAGAGCTGAGTAGAGATTTGAGTCCTGGTCAACTGAACTCCTAGTCCAAGGCCATATCCGCACTACTCTCTTAAAGTGCCATTCTTCCACTTTCAGACTTCCATGGAATTCTGGGGTTTTTGGTTTACTGAGGCCATAGAGCTCTCTGGCTGAGAATTCTAAATACCTCTCACTAAACTACAAACCCCAGGATTCTATAGGATGTTGAAAGTGAAATAATAACACTATAACAGTGTAGTGCGGAAATGGCCCACATGGAAATGACCCAATATTCAAACCACCACACCACATTGGCTGTATGCACATAGGTGACTAAACCACCCGAACAGCACCATTAGCACTAGACCGTAGGTCTCAGAAAACCCCATAAGATTTAGTGTAAGCTTTATGAAATTATTAACAACAGATATTTATACAAATCATGTATCAGCGATTTCAGTTTCTGGCAATGTCAGTTGGAAAGTAATGAATACTATCCAACATTTTTATATTATTTATTTATTTGTACTCTACCTTTCTTCAAACAGTGGGACTCAAGGCATCTAAGAAGATTAAAACAGGACAAATTAGAACACCCATGAAAGTATACATTTTTTAAAAAAAGAATTCAACAATTTATAAAGTTGGAACTATTACTTGTTAAAAGTATTAAATACATTCAAATACATTTATACCACCTTAAAACAAAGCTTCACAGCATCACAAGCTACATCCAGTCAATTTTAAAAAGCCTGCTACTGCAAAAATGTCTTACCCTGCTGTTGGAAGGAAAGCAGGGGCAGGGCCATCCTGGCCTCTCTAAGGTGGGAGTTCTAGAGTTTGGGAGCAGCCACTGAGAAGGCTGTCTCCTATGTTCTCACCAAATGCACCTGAGAGGCTGGTGGACAGAGAAAAGTGCCTCTCCAGATGATCTTAAAGTTCTACTGAGCTCATAAAGGGAATACAGGCCTTCAAACAACCTGGACCCACAACTTTTACCCTGCAGAGCATCTTTGCTTTCATAGAATCATAGAATAAAAGAGTTGGAAGAGACCACAGGGGCTATCCAGTCCAGTCCCCTGCCATGCAGGAACACACCATCAAAGCACTTCCAACAGATAGCCATCTAGACTCTGTTTAAAAACTTCCAAAGGAGACTCCATCATACTCCAAGGCAGCATATTCCACCGCTGAATAGCTCTGACCGTCAAGAAGTTCTTCCTAAGGTTTAAGTGGAATCTTTTTTCTTGTATTTTAAATCTATTCCTCCTTGTCCTAGTCTCTGGAGCAGTGGAAAACTAGCCCATTCCCTCTTTGATATGATGTCCTTTCAAATATTTAAACATGGCTATCATGTCCCCTCTTAATCTTCTCTTCTATAGACTAAACATATCCAGCTCCTTAAGCCACTCGTCATAGGGCATGGTTTCCAGGCCTTCTACCATCTTGGTCACCCTCCTCTAGACACATTATGGTTTATCAATATCCTTCTTGAAGTGAGGTGCCCAGAATTGGACACCGTATTCCAGATGAGGTCTGACCAAAGCAGAATAGAGTGGTACTATTACTTTCCTTGGTCTAGACACCATACTCCTATCAATGCAACCAAGAATTGCATTGGCCTTCTTTCATTCCAGCTGATATCACTGAAAAAGGCAGAAGGTGTTATCTATGGTTAGTACCTGTTACCAATCACACACACAACAGAGCTCACAAAAGCATTTTGTAGATTTGTTTGCAGTAATGGATCAACGTTCCTGGGGCCACTCTGAAAGAGTTAAATTCAGAGAAGTACTGCATGAGTAGAAAAATAAGTGAATTGGACAGCAGATGTCCCTGCCTTATCTCGGTTTGAAAGTATGATTGGCCTTGTAACACTATGCTTAGGTGCCTGGGAAGTAAAAGGGAGTCAAGCATACACTTTCGCCTCATCTTTGTGTTATTTGGTGACTGAGGCCTTTGTTCCCTTGTTTTGGGGGTGGTATTAAGCTCCAAATGTAATGGCTGACGTAGACTAGAAATGTGATTGATTGCTGACGCTGTTGACCAAAGGTATAAGAACTAAGTGTTTTAATCAATCGGGGCTGGCAGTTTTGGACATTATATATCCGCTGCTTGCCCTGCGCAGTAAATAAATGGTTTGGAAAATAAAGCTTTCTGTTTTGGAACAACCTGAAGGTCTTCATCATTTCCTTGCCACTACATTTTTGGTGCATTGGCCGGGAAATTGAGAGAAGGGGCTTTGGAGCCCCCCTTGACAGACGCTTGAGTGCTAGGGTCGCTCCCCCCCCTCTTGGCGAAACCCAGGGCGCCCTCGACTGCTTTGGTCGAAGAGGTTTGGCTTTGAGCGGGGTGGTTTCCCTGGCAGCAGCGTTTTCCAGTCAACGGACTCTGGTCACGCAGAAAGCATAAGGCCTCCCCGGCTAATTGGTGAAGTTGACTCCCTTGTGATTTCAAGGGAAAGAGAGAGCTTGATCACCTCTCTAAGTCTCGCCCTAGTAACTCATGGCTAGTGGGGCCGTGAGTGAAGCCGCGAAGACTTTGGTAAAGAGACGTCTCTTCAAGTCTGGTAAACGGTGGTGGGAGGCTGTGTTTGTTGTCTGAAAGCGCGTATGCGTGTATCGTTGCATTTCTTACTGCAGACCGTTGGAACTTCCGGCTGCGTAAGTCAGCGAGTCTGAAAGGTGTCTACCTCATTGTTTCGAGCTGTTGGGACCCCCTACCCTCAGCTCACCCCCACCCCTACTGTGTGTTGTCGTTTGGGAAGAAATCTGGGTGGAGGGTGGCAGTTGACAGGCACTGCTTTAGACTCTGCTTCAATGCATGTTGAAAACTTCATGAAAGGGTTAAGTGGAAACTTTACTATTTCTGTGCCATTTGTACTTTAATATGTGTAGGAAAAATTCCAGGAAAGGAAAATGGTTTATTCCTCTCTCTGATTATTTTTCGGTGCGTGAACCATTCCCCACAGCCCCTCCTCCTCAGGCTCTCAGATTTAACCATATGGTTGCTGGCTGTTTTTAGGCTAGAAGTTTATTTAGCCAGAGGCTTGGAAATAGCAGAAATTAAGTCAGTATGGAAATGATGAAGCAAGCCCTAGGTGTTAATGAGAAATAGTGAGGAAACAATAGGGTTTCATTGTTTTCTCCAAATGCACAGGTCGGTGATTCAATCAACTGGAAAGAAAATCACTCTGCAAGAGGCAGAGGGAGTATCCCATGGACTGGCACTTCAAAAGTCAAAGGACTTTCAGGAAAAAAAAAAAAAAAAAGGAAGCAACAAGCTTTTTTGAAAAAGCAGTTGGCATAGGAACTTAAAGGTTTCCTACCTCAATTGTTCATTCTACCTGGTTGTTCAGCTCAAACTGTTTAGCTCAGTTTCAGAGCGGGAAAAAGGGGGGTGAGTGAAAAGGGCTGAGAAAGAGATGCACTTTTAAGCAGATTCTTAGAAGTGGCAGAAAAACACTGATTTGATGAAAGAAATTTTTTCCCCCAAAGGCTTGTGTGTGTGTAAGCAAAAGCGGCATCTCTTTGCTTGCCCCTCCCCTCTCTATCTCTCCTGTGTTGCTGGAAGGTCTATCCCCCCGCCCGCGACCCCTCCTTCCTCCTCCAAATGTTAACTCCATAGTTGCTGGTTTTTGGAGAATGGAAGTTTCTTAGCCAAATGCTTAAGAATTCTGTCAGTGTGTACATAGGGAGGGCTATGAAGATAGTTCCGATAACTCATTTTCAGCCTGGCAGGCTGAGTGAGGATGTCATAGAAGCAAGGAAAAATAATAATAATAACAAAAAAGCAGGCTTTCAGGTAAATGAATACAGGATGGCAAAGTTTTGGAAAACATTGCTGAAGACTCTGGTGACAGCTGCCTGTTTCATGTTTTAAACTCTTCAGCCATCAAGAATCCCCCCCCCCCTTGGGCTCACATAGAAGGAAAAGAATAGGAAAAAAAAAAAAGAGAGAACTTTGGAAACTTCTCCTCCAGTACTTTTTGCAACATTTCTAAACAATACAGAGTCCCAATGTTTTCTTTAAGCACAGAGAAAAGCTGCATCTGGAGAAGAAGGGAAAAACAACAAAAACAAAGCAAAAACCCCACCTTGAGAGCCCGTATAGACAAACATGTCATACAAGAGGCGTTAGTTTCGTTTTTCCCTTACAATGAACAATGAACTATTCTTTCTAGTGTGGCAGCAGTTGTGTCTACCTTTTTGATACATTTCTACATCAAAGAGAGAAAACAAGATTACAATGCAGCTTTAGCACAGGGAAGGCTGCTTCTCCAAAAGACATGGCTTTTTTCTCTCACTCCTTGTGGCCATCGGGCTGAATCCCAACCCTCCCCCTCTTGAGACGGAGGGAATGAGGAGCGTGAATTTGCAATTCTGGCATTATTACGTCAACAACTTATTAAAAAAAAAAAAAAAAGAAAAAAAAGGGGCTGCAAATCTCTATTTGACAATAAGTTTTAAAAAAAAAGCATTTAGCATACGAACTTTGGGGCACATGGGAATTGTAGTAACAAGAGAAGTAAAATATTGGGTGCCCCCCCCGGGGGAATTAAACACACCAACAGGAAACTGCCTCTCCCCTGAGGAGACAGACAGGGAGGGGGAAGAGCAAAAGAATCAGCGTTTGCATGAAAGACCCGCCTGCTTTTGCATGGAAGAGAAAAAAAGTAGAAATGGCTGCAGCAGTTTTTCCCCACCCCCAGCTTGCAATGAGAAGGAGGGGGAGGATGGGGGTAGCGGCAGACCCCACCAGAGAGGCTGCCTGAGGATTCTAAGCAGCAGAACCAGAAGCCATGGTGTCATGATTTTTATTAAAGAAGCTACTCAACAACTTAGGGAAATTGTAACCTCCCCTTAATAGAGAGATTGGCCTGTGGACATTCGGGCTGGAATGCAGTTGCCTTCTATTGAGGCAGCTAACTCAGATGATGCCAAATCTACAACACCTCCCTACATACCTGTTAGGCTTATGCATATGTGCCCTTCACCACGTCTGATCTGTTGAATTGAAAGATAGTAGAACTGTGTTCTAGCATCATGGCAATGCACATGCCTAACTGGCAAGATTGCCAATCACTACTGAAGAAAGGAGCCAAATTATTTAGCAGGTAGAGCGGATCATCCAGGAGAGAACTCCCCACAGGCATGGACAAGGGGGAGAGTGTCTTTGATGGACCCCTGATGGGATCTGAATACACTAGGAATTCTTCCCAGTGTCAGACTCTGCGGTTTAAAGTTGTGAGTGGAGAATTACAGGAAACCACAATCCCTGGCTGCCCTTTCCTACCTGAGAGGAGAGGGAGGGGATGCTGCAGAACGGTGGCCAGTAGGAGGTGCCATCTAACATAGTAGGAAAAAGCTGCATGAAACCGAAGGGAGCTAAAAAAGAGAGGCTTAGCTGCCTACGGCCATGCCACCCTGAACACGCCCGATCTCGTCTGATCTCGGAAGCTAAGCAGGGTCGGGCCTGGTTAGTACTTGGGTGGGAGACCACCTGGAAATACTGGGAGCTGTGGGCTGTTGTAAAACCCAAGGCTATCTGAGTGTTTGGAGGAGGCTCCAGGAATCTGAAGGGACTCCTATTGTTAGCAACCTCTCATATGATGCAGCAGAGGAATCTCTTCAGGAAGTCTTTGAAAAGGCTTCAGGATACAGGTTTCCACAGAACAATTAAGGAAGGTTTAGAGGGCCTGCGATTGTAAGGCTCTATGAAGCAAGATTTATGACTGGCTGTCAAGGGGAAAAGAAAGAAGATTAACGAATGATGGAGCGGGGAGGTCAGAAGGAAAAAGAGACCCCAGAAGAGGATGAGGGTCTCTGAGAGTCAATGTGCCCAGTGGGGGCAGGAGAGATATAGGCAAGAGACCTGAAGAGGATCAGAGAAGGATGTGGACGTGTGTGGAAGAGGAAAGCAGAAAAGATGGTCCAACTGACAGATGCAGGGACTAATGGAAGTAGAATACTGTCAGTGGCCAGCAGTTAAGAGGAAAAGTTTTGTTCCTCATCCCACAGACAGAGAAGGGCAAGGGCTTGGAGTTGTGACATTCTGGAAAAGGAAAGTTGGCAGTCCAAGCAGCAAAGGGATGCCCCCTCACCAGTCTCCGATAAGGTGGAGATTGGAATGGCTCCCTAAGCGCAGCCTCAGCTGGATGGAGGAGGTGACAGAGCACCCCTACGAGTAAGCTGGGAGGAGAGGTGATGGTGCACCTCTGAGCTGGAAGGGAGAAATAAGGGGGCACTTCTGAGAGGCGATTGTGTGCCCCTCCAGGCTGGAAGTGGAACTGCAGTTGAAGGACGCTGACTGAAAAGGTAAGGGAGAGAGAAAAGAGAGATGCAAGCTGTGAGACAGCTAAAGGACCAACAACAACCCTAAAGGCCCACACACCACATATGCTCAAGAGCAACAGACCTGCATCTGTCCACAGGATCACCAAAGGCAAGAACCACTGTTCTAGGAATCACCTGGAAGTCACATTGTACCTGCAGACCTCAGAACTCAGGAGAAGTGGAGGAAATGGGATAAAAATCCCGAAGAAACAGTAGTTCAACGTGTATGGCCCAAACAACAGCCCTGGCTATGTCTTTGGACTGGATGCCAACACAGGGCAAGTGATATGATATCACCATCTACCTAGCCCATTTTACAGAGGCTTTTCACTTTTATTCCATGTGCAGCCCACAACAGAAAAACAAGGAGTATTTTTGTTCTTCCCAGAGCCCCATCATAGGATGGCATAGGATGAGGTGCACACCTCACAGAACCATAAGGCTGTTTGTTCCCTTTCAAGCCAAAGCATGAGGCCATTTTGGGTGGATCAAGGAGACATATAAGGGAGAGTTAGTAGATTAGGGAAAGCTTGAGTACAACAAGGGAGAAAGTGGGAATGAGATTCCCCTTAGAGTGCAACTGGGTCATAGGTGGAGGGGATTGTATTAGGTGTTGCTGGTTGCCCCTTTCAGCTGTAAAGGTCGCAGGGTTGAAGCTTTGGATACTTTATGCCAGGCTAAGAGAGCCTTTACTGATTGGGTTGTAAAATCCTCTGAAACTGAAGATCTCCAGACGAAAAGGGGGGAAGAAAATGGACTAAAACTCTGCTGTGGCCAGATCAGGAGAAATTGGTCACTCTAAGCACAGTCAGATCCGCAACTGGTGAATGAAGAAATCTAAGCTAGACCTTATTGCCTGACACACACCTGGAAGCTGTCAGGCTCTCTTACGGTCGACTTAGCAACTGGAGAGGAAGAAGGCGGGGACTAGGCCCTGTTGCAGGTGTGACCTGGGACGTACACACTGCTCTACACACGGCCAGATCCCTGAATGTTGGAGACAATATTATGGGTTGTGGCAGGCATAGGAGGGGCAGGAAGCCTCGCCTGCCTGTTTTTTCACTACAGACGGATGTTCTGTGGGGTTGGAAGATATGTGTATATGGTAATTGCTGGTAATGATGGTGATGATGAGAATGCTGGGCAAGAGGCTGGGAAGTGAATTGGTTTCACCAACTGGTCAATCAGATCTTGAACACCCTGAATGTCAGTATTGACTGAGTATGTTCTAATGGGCTAAGCTTAGGAGACTATCCCAATTGTTATGTAAAGTTTGAAATCCCTGAATCTCTACAGGCCTGCCAAGGAAAGCATCCCAATGTTGACTTTTCCTTTAGTTATAGCAATGGTTTTATTGAGGTTATATGGGAAAAAGGGGGGGCCCGGTCCTCCATAAATGAGTTCTAGAAAGAAACCAGCTTTTACAATGGTAAATGGGTATATGGTTTGTCTTCTGGGATGAATTGGTGTGGCCACTGAGGGTATCACCTTTCACCCAGGGCACCAACCAATAAGGTAGCCCAGCATGAAATTGGTTGAACTGTCTTACTATTGTGTAAATGAATTTGATTGTGAAGAGGGAAAATACATTTAGCAGTATTCAATGTTAGAAAGTCATTCTTGTACTCTGCAGGCATGTGGACATGATTATCTGGTTCCCTAAGTAAGTATGGGTAAAAGACACTGTTTGTAGAATTGCTTTGTGCATAAATAATGGCCTTACTAAATCTGCTTTTCTGTACTCTGCATGTTAAATAGTTTTCAATCTGTAATGATTAGAGTAATAGAGGGAAAGGCTGCAGTATATGCTTTGATTGAAATCTCTCTGTGTTTGAAAGGAATACAATGGTACTCTGTGAGACAGTGTTAGGGAGGATGGAATTGTGCACAATAAATCTTTCCCTAAAACCGTGGGTCTGAAAGCCCTGTTCACAGGTTTTGTATACTTGACTGCTGGAGGAATCCTACTGCTGCTATGTATCTTTTGTGTTATAAAGGCAATAGGGAAATAGCGCATGCTTCAAATTGCAAGGAATTGAATTTGGCATGAAGGGGGGAATGAAAGAGTTAAATTCAGAGAAGTACTGCATAGTAGAAAAATAAGTGAATTGGACAGCAGATGTCCCTGCCTTATCTCGGTTTGAAAGTATGATTGGCCTTGTAACACTATGCTTAGGTGCCTGGGAAGTAAAAGGGAGTCAAGCATACACTTTCGCCTCATCTTTGTGTTATTTGGTGACTGAGGCCTTTGTTCCCTTGTTTTGGGGGTGGTATTAAGCTCCAAATGTAATGGCTGACGTAGACTAGAAATGTGATTGATTGCTGACGCTGTTGACCAAAGGTATAAGAACTAAGTGTTTTAATCAATCGGGACTGGCAGTTTTGGACATTATATATCCGCTGCTTGCCCTGCGCAGTAAATAAATGGTTTGGAAAATAAAGCTTTCTGTTTTGGAACAACCTGAAGGTCTTCATCATTTCCTTGCCACTACAACTCAAGGGAAGCAGTGGGGGAAAAAGGAGACCTCTGCTCTAAAATGAACAGGGCTCTAATATTTGAAATGAAGTGCTCTTTTGCTATAGAGGTGTTCTGAAAAATAGGAGGGTGATGATCAAAGGTCTGGAAGCCAAGTCTCACAAAGGAACAACTTTGGAAGGTGGCTATGTTTAACTTGGAGAACAGAAGCCTGAGAGGTGACATGATAGCCGTCTTTAAATCTCTGAAGGAATGTCATGTAAAAGATGTATCCAGCTTGCTTTCTGTTAGAACTAGACTAGACTAGACTAGACTAGACTAGAACACAAACCAATGGACTCAAATGACAAGAAAAGTGATTCTAGCTAAACATTAGGAGGAACTTTTTCACTGTATGAGCTGTTTTGACAGTAGAATAATTGCCTCGATCTCCATCTCTGGAGGTCTTTTAATAGATTCTGGATGAGCATCTTTCAGGAATGCTGTCAGTGTGTATCACAGCAGGATAGGGGGCTGGACTAGCCTTCCAACTCTAAGATTCTGTTGTTCTGTTCTATGATAGAAGAAGTTCTGTAGCACAGAAACTAATTAAGGCTTCTGCCTTTAAAAGCCTCAAGGCTCCTTTTTCTGGAATAAACCTGATTCTCTTTTAGCTAGTTAAAACCATTCTCCCATCCTCTGAACGGTAAATTCTGCAGAGGAGTGCTTGTCACTGCCCCATAACTGCCTCGTGAAACCATTGGTTGGTTCTTTTTAAGAGAGATAGAAATAGTGGTGTGTTCTCAAAGCATTTTCAATGCTCCGGAGGTCTATAAACCGTTATACCTCATCAAGTCGCTCTTATTGCCAATTGTGGTAATAAAGAGGAGGGAAGCAGAATTTGGAACAATCAGTGTTCCTAATGAATAAAAAGACAGCATAACAAAACCCAGGTAATTTTCATTTCAGCTGGGCAAGAGCTTTAGCAAGCTTGGGCATGAGGTTCTCAAAGTGCTAAACCTTTTTATGGCCTTTAAAAAAAAAAAATTACTGCCTTCCAGGTAAACTGTTGGGAAGCAATGCAAAATGCTCATGCAGAAGCAACCTATTTAGCAAGTGAAAGGAAAGAAAAAAGGGAGGAGGAAAAGGAGAAAGAAACAAGGAGAATTTTTAACATCACCTGCATACCTCCAAGGTACATGGATTTGGATTAACCCTCCTCCATGTAGGTGAAAATAGGTCAGATAAACGCCTTAAAGTGGGATGTTTTCTGACCCTAATAGAATTCCAATGCATTGCACAAAGAAGTCTCATGTCCACTCGAGTGTTTTTGGGCATAGAACCGAGGATGCTCCACAATACTTAGACACATGGACCTTTCTGCAGAATACCTCAATGCACGTTGTTCTGTTATTCCAGCATTGTCATTTCAGTGATGGTATAAGGTTAGGAACATTCTCTACTGCACGCTTTTGATTAAAGTGGATGGGTAGCGTTATTGCCATAGGTGTTCACACCACATTACAGTGTCATTGGCCAGTCCTTTTCCACACCTTTTCCACGACCCACAGCTTGTGAGGTTTGAGGTCGAGGTTCTTTTTCCCCTTTTCTCTTTTGTAAGCCATACTAGTGCAGCAATGCTATAACAGCATGACACACCAGTACACTATTTCATTTTCACACTATAATGCTAAAAAATGTATTCCAAAAGTTAACTCAATGGAGAAATTTGAAATAAACATGGAGAGATGATAAATTTCAAACTTACCATGCTGTGGGAGAAGACAAGAAGGGACAATCTGAGCAAGGTCACACCCCACTCTGTCCTGGATCGGTGACAACAGGAAGTGCTATCAAGCACTATTGAGGAACTGCACTCACCCAGCTGATGGGATTTTAGTGGGAAAGGAGGCCATTAATGGATTTTTTTTTTGGAAATGAAATAGGGCTAATTTGCAATGTTTGCGAATGTGATAGCAGCTGGTTAGTGACAACGTCGTGCAGTAGCATGGGTCCTGGACTGGAAAGAACCAGTTGCTGTGACAAGTTGATGATGCTGTGTGAAAAGGGCCTTAGATCCAGGGAGAAAAAAAATTAATGAAGTGGCCTGTTTCTTGTGAGTATCTCTCAGCTCAAATTGTTTGAAAAAAAAGTGACTTAACAAAAATGTGATAGAATAACTGGAGGGGGAAAAAATCAATAGATTTACTGGGTTGGTTTTTGTCCCTGCTGTCACCTGTTCAAAGCAAACAAACAAACAAAAATCCAACCCTCTACATGACAGGTGGCTGATGCTCAGGACTCTTTAACTGACATGGCAACATCCTATGGAATCCTGGGATTGGCTGTTGAAGGAGGGGCATGTCGAATTCTCAGCCACACCAATCATACCTCAGCAGGCTGCAATCCTTGGGATTCCACAGGATGCAGCCATGTCAGTTAAAGTGGAATCATAGTACTTCAGTTGTGAAGGACCCCCAGGGATATTGTTTACAACTCTTCATGAGACAATGGTGGGAAATGCCTACTTTATTGGTCTAGCTCTGGGAGAATTCTGCAACAGACGTCCCATCTGCCTGGATGAGATTTAACATCAAAGACCCTGTTCAATGTCTCACCAACCCCACTAGGCTAGGCTGGTGAGTGTTGGCAATAAACTCTGGAGAAAATCTTAGGGCACCTGTTACTATGATTCAGACATACCCGGTGATAGCACTAGATATCTCATGATATCAAACTTATTTGGCCTTCACTTGACCTTTCTCTGCCACCCTGCTCCACGTGTTTGCGAGGCCACCAGACAAGCACGTAAACAGGCCCAGCCGGTTAATGGTTGTACATTCCAAATCCCCACTTAGGCAGGCAGATTAACGCCACTCCGTTGCTTCAGGGACCTCTTTGCAGACACACCTTGCTTAAGCGGGACTTTACACAAAGACGCTCTGCCCCGAGCCGGCACTCTCTCAATGCTAAACCATTTGCATACTGGCTACACTATTGTTAAATCTGCGCTAAGCCCATCATGTAAAACTTGACCTTTTCCCAAAGCTTTGTCCCACTCCAAACTCGCATTGTTCTCACCGAGTATGGCATGTCCTGTAGGCACAATCCACCCTATAAAAACTCCCTGATTCCGAGCACACCTTGGAACGTTTACCCATCGGACTGCCCGGGAATGCTCCGGACTGCTACCCTGCCTTGTTGTTGCTTTGTCCAGCGAGTCGCCCCCTCAGCGAACCATGCTGAGCTTTCTTCCCTACAACCCTCCGCTTCTCTCTAGGACTATGAGATAAGGTGTCGTATCACCCATTTCCCTTGAAAAACTCTTATTTCTAGTTTCTTAGTTAGCGGTGTGCTTGTCGTGTCTTTTCTGTCGTTTGTCCTTTAATAAACCTATCATTTTCACCATTTTAAAAACTGTCTGACTACTCTTCTGACCTGATGCTGTATACATAGGGTTGCAAGATCCCTGCTAAGTTACCCTGCCTCTCGTTAGCTTAAGAGAGTGCTCGAGTTAATTTCCCCATCTTGTGTTTTTGTTTGGTTATTTGGGCGTTCCTCCCGGGACCCTCAGAATACAGAGTAACACACCAACCCTTAACACTGTCAGAGCACCAGCCCTGAAGACTAGGTGAAAACCCAGAAAATGATCAGGGCACCAACCCTGAGAATTGTTGGGCAACAACCCAGAAAATGGACAGAGCGCCAGCCCTGAAACCTGTTAGAAACTCCTAAGAAAAAAGCACATAGGGCCAGACATAAAATATTAGGTCTGCACAGACTACCTCGGGTAGGCTACGCAACTGTGGGTGAGCTCTGAATAAGCCTGGAAAGATCCCCAACCTTGGCCAAAGGGACTCCCCTCCCTCAGCAAGAAAGCAGACCAAGCCACCTCTTACATGAGCAAAGAGAATAACAGTTTATTGAAAGAAGGGAAGGGTTAAATAGGTTTGGGATGACAATGATCTCATAAAGCATACAGCGCATGTGCAAAAATATTAAGAATATTCGCTTTCCCAGGACTAGAATTCTGATACATGGTTGACAATACAGTAACTTCTGTTTAGCAACCAACAATGAACCTTGATTCACATGCGTATTCATTTAGCAATGATGTGTAACAATATTGTTACAGAAAACACACTGGGAACCGATGCTGAGAACTTACGAATTTGCCGAGTAGTGTCAGCATAATTTTAAATAGGACATGGGGCTAGCAACAGGAACTTTAAAGTTGACTAGAATTCAAAATGGAGGACTTTAGTTAAGCAAATATAAAAGACAAAGAGAGAGTTTCTTTAGCTTAGACATCTCAGCAGGCAATATCTTCTGTGAATGAAACTGTCCAGGGCACTGAATCTCCTAACAGCCCTGCAGAATAGACCAGGGAAAAAGTTGAGAAACACTGTCCATTTGGTCTGTACTCTTTCACTGCTAACAGTGGGTACCTATGACAGTGCTTTATCAGTAGCATCACCTCGACTCTGGAACTCCTCTCAAGGAAAGCCAGACTGGCTTCATCCCTTCTGAGTTTCTACCGAGCATCAGCAACTGGACTACTTTGCTAGGCCTTTGATTTTTAAAATAAGGGATGGGTTCTTTGGCTGTTTTTTTAAATGCCTGTGATTTTACAATTATTTTTAAAGAGTAGCTTTAGTTTGCCTTTAATTGTTTTGAGTAATGGATTTAATATTTATTTATTTATTTTCTTTATTTATACACCACCTTTTTCCTTGTAAGGAGTCAAAGCAGCTTACAATAATTTTCTTTTTAATTTATACATTAAACAAATTCATGATGAGCACCATTCAAGAGTGACATCCTCCTTTTAAAGAGAATTAGGGAATTTTAGACCAATCATTCAGCCAACCGACATGAAATCAGAGATACCTGTTGCAATATCAGAATTTTCAAAAATTATTTTCACCATGGGTTGAAAATACAGGGTCTTCGGTACATCTTCCTGTATTGCCAGATTTCCTGTTAAAAGTATGTCACCAGCTTGTTTTCCTTCAGTTTCTGTACATAAAGATGGTTATTTTTAAAGCAGTTTGTTATTTTTTAAAAAGAAAACTGTTGAAATGTATATAATATAATGTTATTTTTTTTAACTTGTTGTTCATTGCTTTGGGAGCTCTGATTAAAGCATTTAGTTCTGCTTTGAGCAATAGCATATCATTTTCTGAATTCCTCACTTCCATGGACAGTGAAAGATTCTATAGACAATGATATATGCCTTTTCTTATAAGGTAGGGGTGGGCACAATAAGATGGTTGCAGGGCACAGTTTTGTGTTCTGCTGACTCTCACCACATCACAGTGCTACCATTTTCATGGACCTGAAAGTGAAGTACTTCTATATGGTTTTGAAGGGGGGGATATTTATTGTTGTTTCAGAGAGGTGATATTTTAAACACATTCCCCCAAATGATTTTTAACTATTTCAGAGTGATTTTTCTACAGACCAGTTGACAGATTTGAACTATGGTTGACCAAGGGCTGCAAAGATGTTGTAGAGTAAGGAAATGCTGATCCAGGAAACGCTTCACACTTTCCCAATATTGTTTGACCTCAGTGATATGAGCATCTTTAATTTGTTGTGTTAATACTTATGTCTGACCTCTGTGTGTTGCTTGTGGGTGATATAATTCCCATCACTGTTCTGCGATTAATCCCAATGTTCATCCAATATGGTTTATATACTTGGAAACAAGACCGAAAGTCACAAATAAAGTAAACATTTTGTGTTACTGGTTAAGGATTGTTTCAGGCCCTGAGATAGCCAGGCCAAAATCTGAGACCTACAGACAGCCCCGGTGAAGTCATTAAATGTTATGTGTTAAGTACCAAGAACGGTTGCTCACAGCTTGTCATCCAAACACATACACACAAACACAGAGAATATATTTTCTTCTTTGGGAATTAAAGCAGAAATCTTAGCTGACGGGGCTGTTCCCACATCAAGGTGAAATGAGGAGGTCATTCTTTCTCACCTATTTATAGAGATGAGATAAAGAACATTTAATCTAGCTTACTGCTAGCCAGATGATGGATGCAGAAGAGAATGGAGGGTAAGTAAACCTTCAGTCCACAACAACCGAGAGGAAAGGTGGAAGTCAATTGAGTAAATTCACAGACTCCCAGCTTCTACTAGCTCAGCTGAAGATCAACTGAAGATTTGTACTCAGCCATTTCAGAGCTGAGCCCAATGACACTAGAGAATTGAAACCCTTGTCTCCTGCCTAGAGATGACCCATGAAAAGTAGAGATTCAGGGCTAGGCCCTGAGGTCTGGCAACCCCAGTTCCCATTGTTGATAACCTTCTCCTTCCTAGTGCTGCTTCGATGCAATTTTTTGGGGAAGTCTTCTTCATAGGAGTAAGAAGATGGTTCCCCAACAAATTGGGGATCACATCATGAATATGATGATGTCACAATGCTACATAACCAGACAGATTTGACTATGCAATAACAGAGATGAAACTATATGGGGAATGTGGGCAGTTTTTCCTGACCTAACATTTCATTGCTCTACAATTATTGGACATTTCGCACACTTTCAGATTCCCCTCTCTTAAAATTGCCAAAGAACATTGCTGTGTCTTCCCCCACTCTTTTAGCTGTATTATTTACCTTTGAGTTGAGATGTCACTAGAGAATTGCCAGAGCTTGCAATATTGTCTTTGAGAAAAGCTGTTTCACTCACTGCTAGAGAGCTCCAGTTAACCTGATAAGTTATTGTTAAGACTAGTAGTAAACATCTGCAACTTGTTATGGTAGCTGTTGCGTTAATTGTTGCATTAATCATTACTTTTTGAAGAAACCTTACCAGGTTTGGTAAGGTTTGTCTGTATATGAACACCAGAGCTCCTGTTGACCTTGCCAGTCTGCAATGCACACTGGAACTTCTGTTCCATGCAAAAACGTGGCCTAAATCCTATTGTTGGTCCTGTCTGGAGTAGACCCATTGAATTAGTGGGATTTACTTATGTATTGATTCATTCCTTAACAATTAATGTGATGGGTTTACTCTAGCTGAGACTAACCAGCAGGATTCGATCCCTTGCCTGTCTGCAAACCAGAGTTCCTGTTCAATGTCAGACCTTACCAGTCAATATACCAGAACTCTGGTTTCCATGTAAAACCTTGCAGGACTTCAGACTAGAGCTCATTTCACTGCAAACCCATTTTGAGGTGTATAAAGCTCATTGTGTCCCATCTTCAATCAAAAAGAAGGGCAAAGGGATAATGAAAGAGGAACTCAAAATTTGTTATTCATCATGCCAAAGCAGTTAATGAGTATGGGTCTCATTTATGTTCAAAGCAGAGTGCAAGTTGTTTCTCCTCATTATCAGAAGATTTCAAATGAATTAACCTTGAGAATTCTGATGTCCTTGTGACCATGTTTGCTTACAGAAATACACATGTTGAGCATAAAAGAACAGAAAAACATCTAAAAAGACCACACTTGGTTCTCCTTTAATACAAGTGGAGACTTACAAGTGGAGACTTACAAGGTTCTTCTTGGAGTTGGCTGGAAAATTTGTTGTTGTTGGGTGCCTTCAAGTCATTTCTGACTTGTGATCTTAAGGTGAACCTATCATGGGGTTTTCTTGGCAAGGTTTGTTCATAGGGGGGTTGCATTTGCCTTCATCTGAGGCTGGGAGAGTGTGACTTGCCCAGTGTCACCCATGGCTGACTGGGGATTCCAATCCTGGTTTTCAGAGTCCTAGCCCAGTGCTCAGACCACTATACTACTCTGATTCTCTGGTTGGAGAGTATCAATCTCTTTTTACTGTGATGGCTCTTTCAGATTTCTCCACTCTGTTTCCTTCCTGCATTGCAAAGAGCTAGTGCATAGGAGTGATCTCATTCTTGATTTAGCTGGTAGTAGATGAAACTCTCCAAAGTCACTGACAAAAAGAAAGAAAGAAATCCTCTTCTATCCCTTAGCACCCACTGAGGAAACAGAAGCACTTACTAACACTGCTAGATCAACTAATGTAAAGTATGAAATCATCAAATCATGGAACTTAAACTTAACCTAAAAGCCATTTAATCCAAGCCTTTGGCAGAGCAGAAAAAACACACTGTGACAAAGTTCTGGGTGTGTGTCCATCTGAATAGCAATATAGCATTTATTTCTATACCGCTTATCAACTGAGTGTTATCTAAGCGGTTTACAATGTGTGTTCTTTTTTTTAAGCTAATTGCCCCCAACAAGCTGGGTACTCATTTTACCGACCTACGAAAGGATGGAAGGCTGAGTCAACCTTGGAGCCGGGCAGGATTGAACTCACAACCTTGTGGTTGCAGTACTAGCATTTAACCACTGCGCCACCAGGGCTCTGAAGTGCTAAAGTATCCTGGAGGCAGGTTGCCAGGCAACCAGAATAGCTCCTCAGGGGAGAAACCCAGCCCAGTAGTGTGTGGGAGGGGCTTATGTCTAAAAAAAAAGATATATAAAGTCAAATACCAATTAGCATTTAGTCTTCCAGTAAGACTCCTAGCAACAAACTGTGCAGCAGAGTCCCTTGGTCAACCAAGGAGGGTGATTGTGTGGGAAGGGTTAATTCTTGGTAGAAGCCTAGTGAGGGGCAGAAAAATAATTGAAAGTTAGTAGAATGTGGTCAGGGAGTGTGACCTAGACCAGTGTTTGAGCCTTTGGTGGGAGTGTAGCCAAAGGATTGTTTATGATGCTTGTGTGAGCCTAAAGATATAAGGGAACTGTCTAAAAAGTAACCTGAAGAAATGTATTAACTTTGACCTGCATATGAACTTTAATATTTTATTCTAATTATTATTTTAATAAATATTACACTTTATTTTTATGATTACTGTCTTGACTGAGTTGTATACAGTCTATAAGGTAACACAGAAAACACGCTACCATAATACCATTAAGGGGTTCTAAATAAACATTAAAAACCCTCACCTTTTTACGCAAAGGTGGTGTTATCAGGGGGGAAGGCAGAGCTGTATGGAAGGGATAGGGCACCTTCCCTGACTGGGGAATTGTCACACCAGTCTGGTAGGAAAAAGGTCCTGTCACATGCACCTAAAGTGTCCCCCAACAGATGGCCATCCAGCTATCCAATTCAATTGTTACTGCCATGACTGGGCTTCACTTAAAGGTGACATAGATATCATTTTGATATCAATAATTTGGCTCTCTTCCACCACCCCTCTCCATATGTTTGTGAGGCCCCCGGACAAGCACAGAACTAGGCTCGGCCACTAAATGCTGCAATATCCCAACACAATACAGGCAGGCCAGAAATAGCCAGATCACCGCTTTAGGAGACCTCTCTGCAAACACCCTCATTATCTATGCACGCTGCTTACAAAGGACTCCCTGCCCCGAGCAGGTAACTTGGCAAGCTGAATACTCAAATGTCAAGCACTGAGCATCTGCATACTGGCTACTCCACTGTCAATTCAGACTTAACTCAATCATGCTAAATTCTGACCTTTCCAAAGCTTTGTCTCGCGCCCGAAACTAATTGTTTTCTCCAAGTACGGAATAGTCTGTAGCCACATTTCTCCCTATAAAAACCCCTGATTCCGAGACCTTCCTCAGATAGCTCCTGAGTTCCATCCCATCTTGCCACCGCTCTGCTTGGCGAGCCTTCCCCTCAGTCATATTGGATGAGACTGCGCAACTTCAGACCTTTGCAGTGATTTATCCAGGCTTCAGGACAGGTGTCGTATCACCCAATTCAACAATCCCTCTGAAAATTCCCTCTGTCCCACTCCAACCTTTATTTTCTATAGTTATCTGTGTGAACATGTTGCATACACTGTTTGTCTGTATTTAATAAATATCACAATTGTTCTTAAACTTTGGTGTGCTCCTTGGCTTGGCCTGACCCCGTAGACATTGGGTAAAAGATTCCGCTGCGTTGCTCTGCCTCTCGCATTGCTAGCTTGTGCTCTTAGCTCATTTCCCCAAACTTGTTTAATTGTGAGTGCATTTAGGTGTCCCTCCCGGGACCCCCAGTAAACAGGGTAACACAATGACAGGGCTATGGAGATTGGGGTTATGGAGATTGGAATCGGGATGACTCTCAGTAACTCGTGCTGTGTTTGTAGATGGGCAGGTAAGCAGGCAGCCACCTAGAACACAGTTTTTAAAAGGACTTTTTGCCAAGCCTAGTGGCCAGAAAGGGGAGGAAAGCTAATGTAAGACCTGTCCCACCCGAGTGATGTGTCCCTGCTGCTCTCCTCTGCTTCCCCCAAGTAGCCTTTGCTTTATATTACCCCTCTATTCATTGATAGATTCCACCTGCCATAACGATGGGCATCTTGTTAGTGCTGAAGATATTTGCCAGTTAGTTATCCGTGTCTCTGTTACGCCCATCTCCCTGTATCTGCTCACCCATCCATGGGTAATTGGCTAAATGCAGATGCCAGCTGGCACATCAGCATCTCAGCCCAGTCGGAGTGAAGGAGAACATTACTGTGAAAAGGACAATTTCAGTACTTCAGCCTCATAAAACCACAGATTTGTTAAATAGCGGAATGATTGTGACCCATATAGAAATAGTGCCAGACTGTCTCAGACGAATGAAAACTAAATTATTGATACAGCCCTGCCGCACTGCCTATGTATGCACTAGCGGCAGTAGACAAAGATGAGCCATTAACCATTTATATCTTTCCATTGGCTGATGGCTTTATCCTCTCAATCTCCTGAAGAAGGGTGGAAAAGGTCTTTTTTTGGGGGGAGGGGGATTTATTTCTGCAGTTTGCAGCACACTAAGGATGAAAGCATCAATGAATTTGTTGGTTCGTTTTGTGGGTGAGTGCATTCCAGATGAGTGAAGACAGTAAATTGTTGGTCGAGTTTAAGTTTGACTGTGAATTATAGAACAGTGTTTCAGTTATGATTGAAATATTACTTTTAGGCAATGTTTTATTAAAAACAAAGCTAAAATTTTACTTCATAAAAAAGTTTAAAATGTAATGAAACTACCAATAAAATTACGAGTTAAAAGCATAATAATTCAAAAGAAAACAATACATAAACAATACAGCACATTATATTTTTTCAAAAAACTGTTCCCTGTGAGCAATCCGTCTTTATGTTTTAATCTTTTTTATTAAAAGAGAAAAAAAATGAAATGTCCAAAAAAATATTTAAAAACATAATTACAAAGAAAAAAAAAGGATACAAGCATCAATGCAAAAACAAGAAAAGGACAATATACAATGAAAAGAATGTAGTAACGAAAAAATGACAACAGATACAAAGTGACTTCCCACCCACTCATGGTTAAGTGCTTTCTTATACTTGTAAATGCCTAAAATAAAGGTAAGTTAAGTAAGAGCTCTACAATGAGAATAAACCCTTAGTTAGATTTGAAGTAAACAAGTGCAAATCAGGTCTTAATCATTAAATGCTGTTATTGATAATTTTCCCCACCTCAATTCCCAGAGGGGGGTTAGAATTCTCCAGTCCATCAGATTTATTATCTAGTAAGGTTGTTAATTTGTCCATCTCTGCAAGAACATAGATCGTAGAGCTTCAGATCTTAGAGCAATCAGTCTTTAAAGGCCTACTAAAAATAAAGTCATCACCTGGTAGCAAAGAAGGTGCCAGTCTAATCTCTCTTTGAAAGAAGTTCTAGAGCCTGGGAGCAGCCACCAAGAATGCCCTCTTGCTATTCTATGGAAGAATAGTTCCTCTTCAATTCCTCTTCAGAAGATCTCAAAACACAGGCACACTCAAATGGGAGAATATGGTTCTTCAGAAAATCAAGACCTGAGCCATATATAGGGCTTTTACGGTCATAATCAAAATTTTGAATTTTGCCTGGAAATGACTGGTGGCCGAGCGGAGCCATTGCAGCAAGGGAGCTATGTGCTCCCTGGAGCCAGCTCCAGTCAACAATCTGACTGCAGCTCGTTGAATCAGGGGAAATTTCCAAACATACTTCAAAGGCAGCCTCTGAAGAGAGAGCATGTTACAGTAATCCAGACATTATGTAACTGAGGTATGTGTCGGGAATCTCTAGGAATAGGGAAAGCTGCCACACAAGCCTTAGCTGTGTAAATACACGCCTGGCCACTGCTGAAACTTGAGCTTCTAAACTCAGGGCTGAATCGAGGAATACACAAGATGGAGACATGCATTTTCAGAGAGAGGGTAACCCGAGCCAGCACAAGTTGAATCCCTCTACCCTGAACGGTCTTCCAGTTGACTAGGCGCACTCCTCTCTTATCTGAATTAAGTTTAACTTTATTTCTATTCCATTCTTTATATCTATCATAGCACCAGAGGAAGGAATTGGCAAAACCACCTGAGTATTCCTTGCCTAGGAAAGACCTGTAGAAAATTCATAGGGTTGCCATAGGTTGACCGGTGACTTGAAACCGCACACACACACACACATACACTATGATTCTTTAAGTGCCTCCTGTGGAATTCTGGGCTTTGTAGTTTGCTGAGGCAGTAGAATTCTCTGGCTGCAAAGTCTAAATATCCTCCTTAAACTGTAGATCCCAGGATACCATAGAATGTTGCCATAGCAGTTGGCAGTGGGATTATAGCGATATAAATGTGTAGTGTGAAAAAGCCTGAGAGTTTCTTTTACACAAAAGATCCTGTTCCAGCTAGAAGGACATTTAAAAAATTTGGCCCCATGGACTGATTGTACAAGTCATGAAACCTACATTCTTTAGTACAGAACCCTCTTGGTATGAAATCAAGCATTAAAAAGATCTCTCAGGCCTGCTGCCCTCATAGGAATGTGGTGGGCCTTCACAGCGAGAGAAGATCTTCATGGTGGGTGCTCTAGGGCCCCTTTGAAACTACACAATCACAGGAGTCCCTTGGTATCCACTGTGGTTTGGTTCCAGGACCCCTCGTGGATACCAAAATCCATGGCTGCTCAAATCCCCTTATATAAAAGGCATAGTGAAATGGTGTCCCTTATTTAAAATGGCAAACAAGTGCCAGAGAGAACCTGAGGATTTGTGAAATGGCAAGAGGCTACAGAAGGTTATATCTACAAATTAGTGTAGTGCTTGGCACATGACAGAATCAAGGTTTGCTCTTTGGCCTTTTTTTATCCTGAATATTTTTGAGCCATGGTTTGGTTGAATCTATGGATACAGAGGGGTGGCTGTATAGCACTGTGATTCCACAGTGCTATACAGTATATATACTGTATATATACTGTATAGCACTGTGATTCCACTATAAAATGGAAGTCTGGGATTTGTAGTTTGGTGAGGCGCTCTGGTAGAGAATTCTGAATATGGGCAGACTCTGCTCTTCATTGACTCATTTTTCAACATTCCACTCTATTGGCGGTTGCAAATAATAGACATGGGCCATTATTTTGACATGGAGGTTCTGCTCTTTCATCAGCTCGTCTTGCCTTATTCCTGTAGGGAAATATGAAGATTAGCTTGGGACTGCACATGCCGCTTGCAAAGTGAGCTGAGAAGGGGGGAAAAGGGTGCCAAACTAAATACAGAGGCTCACTTGGCACCACGTGCTGGATTCCACTTTTCAACCAATTCCACTTGCTGACAGTGTTCTGGTCCCTAGCCCATCAGATAAGCAAGGAAAACTTCTAATCCTCCCTAAACTTCAAATGGATAGAACCATGGCATTTAAGGTGGAATCATGGTACTATTATCGTACAGTGGGAAAGGATCCTAAGTTTGTGATTCCTCTAAAGAGGCTCTTTCTTTGCTCTCCTTTTGTCAGCATGCAGAGAGTTGTTTATTTTGATGGATTTGGGAGAAATGATGTGTTACCCTGTTTTCTGGGGGTCCTGGGATGGACACCTAAATGTGCCTGGGGGTCCCGGGAGGGACATCTAAATGTGCTCTCAATTATATAAGTTGGGGAAATTAGCAAAGAGCACAAGTTAGCAATGCAAGAGGCAGGGCAATGGAGCGGAATCTTTTACCCAATGTTTACGGGGTCAGGCTGAGTCAAGGAGCAAACAGAATTGAAATAATAATAATTGTTTTTATTAAAATACAGTCAAACAGTGTATGTAACACACTCACACAGAGAACTAAAGAAATAAAGGTTGGAGTGGGATAGAGGGATTTTTAAGAGGAGTTGTTGGTTTAGGTAATACTACACTTGTCCTGAAGCCCGGGTAGTCTGCAGCAGAAGTTTGGAGGTATGAAGTCTCAGTACGTGGGACTGAGGGGAAGGCTCACCGAGCAAAGCGGCAGCAAGGTTGGATGGAAACCGGGAGCGATCCGAAGAAGCTGTCAAAGTCAGGGGTTTATATAGGGGGAAATGTGGCCGTAAGATAGTCTGTACTTGGGGAAAACAATGACTTTTGGGCTGGAGACAAAACCTTCTGACAAAGGTCAGAATTTAGCATGATTGAGTTAAGTCCAAATTGACAATAGAGTAGACAGTATGCAAACGCAGAGTGCTTGACAGATGAGGATTCTTCTAATCAAGCCTCCTACTCGGGGCAGGGAGTTTTTTGTAAGTAGCGTGCATACAGAATAGAGTACTTGCCTTTGAGGTCTCCTGAAGCGGTGGGACGGCTATTTCTGGCCAGCTTGTTTGGAATATTACAGCGATTAGTGGCCATGCCTGTCTGCAAGCTTGTCCGGGGGACCTCGCAGCACATGGAGAGGAATAGGTAAGGAAGGCCAAATTATTGACATCAAAGTGATATCTAATATCCCCCCAAGTCCGGGCTAGAAACTACAGTAATAGATGGTTTTTAAGGAAAGGGCTTCCAATAGTGCCCTATCCTGTTTTTAAACTGCTTTCAATTTTTTTCTTTTCTTATGAATATTTTAAGTTGTTTTAAATATTTTTGGTAGCTTATTATAGTTCAATGAAGGCTTTTTTACACTTTACATATATCTCATTTGTTTTAATCTGTAAGTCCTGTCCCAAGTCCTGATTCTGGGGCAAAAAGCAGGACAAAAATAAAATGGTGGTGGTGGTGATGATGGTGGTGGTGGTGGTGATGATGATGATGATCACAGATTCACAATCTACAATGTGTTACTAACTGGAGACTTGGACCATAATTCCATGAAATCTTATTTGATAATGTGGTATGTTGCAAGTAATGTCACTTTTAGTAATTGTCCTATTGTATTCCTATATAGGCAATTTCCTTCAGAGTTTTTCTCAGTGCATATGAAATTGCCCCCAGAGCGCCACTTATAATAACCCATACAAAAACGTGGAAAAGAAGCAATTTGTTTGCTGACACAACATCAAATCAAACACATTCTTCATGGTGCATAAAACCATCAGAAAAATGCAAGAGAAGCAATTAAGCACCTTGTTATTAAACTATTGAATGTTGAATGTGTTCAACAGTTGGTTTTTCTTTCAAATCTTTTCTTCTTCCTTGCCGTTAGTTCAGAGGCATCCCTATCAGGCGACTAACTTCAAGACCTAGTCATATTTCCTGCTTATTTTTTAACCCTGCTGGGTAAACTCTTGTCTTTTTCATTCCGTGGTCATGGCGAGTTTGTATCTGTTTCAGCATTCAGATAATTATGAACTGTTCCCTGAGAATAGGTTTACAAGAAAAAACAGCAAAAGCCTTGGGTTTTACTGGTGGGGGGAAGCAGGAATGCAATGGAGAAAGAAGCATGACAGAGGAGATTAGGGGGAATAAATTCACACATCTGATACCAGAGATCTTGAAGGAAACAGCTGTTCCATAACAGATTATTCAGTTAGCATAGATTGTATTCTGGAGGCCATGGCCTGTACCTTGACTCTGTGGTCAGTACGCTCCTCCTATTATTCTCTTGCTAGAACCTCTGTGCGGAAATCAGACTGTTGGCAGGAGGGAGGGGGGGAGTATGCTGCACTACATCAAACCAAACTCCATTCTTCATAGTGCATGAAATTTATGACATCAGACAGCACAGGAAAGCAATTTAGCCCCTTTTTGCAATTTTATCTGGGAGTATAGAACTATAGCACTGTGTGTGCATGCCAACATGTGTGCGCGCCAACAGGTGTGCGCATATATACGTGTATGCTGACACACTGCTGCAGATCTGTGGGCAGGGTTGTGGTGGTGGGCTTTCAAGTTGCTTCTGATTTATGGCAACCCTAAGGTGAACCTATCATGGAGTTTTCTGGGGCTGAGAGTGTGTGGGCAGGATACTGAGAGTGAATTGTAGAACTATAGAATCATAAAATCTGAGAGTTGGAAGGAATCACAAGGACAATCTAATTCAGACCCTGTGCCATTCAGGAATACACAACTAAAGTACTCCTGAAAGATGACCATCTTACCTCTGTTTAAAAACCTTCAAAGATGGAGAATCCATCCCCTTTGAGAATCCACTGCCAAAAAATGAAGATCTTGGTTATGTTTAGGTGGCATCTCTTTTTTTGTCTTTTGAATCTACTGTATCATTTTCTCTTCTCTGGAGCAGCAGAAAACAAACCAGGGTTTGTATCCTGTTTAGTTTGTATCTTGACATGAATTCACTGGACATCTTGGTAAGCCTCTCTCTCTCTCTCTCTAGCCCTCTGTTGTTCTTCTGAAAAATGAGCAGAAGAAAACAGTGTTCAACAGCATTGAAGAGATTGTAGTTACACTAGTGATGCTCTGCTATAATGAAACCTGAACACATACAACTAAATTAAACTCATAGTTGTCCTTTGTCGATCCTTAGCTTTGGCTTCCTCATTCTCTGTATCAGACTTTCAATCACATCTGCTCATGAAAGTGGTGCCTTCTAGATGTGTCAGACACTGACCATGCTGGCTAGAGATGACAGGAGCTGCAGTTCAACCCATCCAGCAAGCAACAGATCAGGGAAGGCTGTGTCAAATCTCAAGCTTTTGTTGACAAGGAGCAGGCATTTTCCCAGAGGAGGACAAGGAGGACGAGGACGAGGACGAGGAAATAACCATCACCCCTCTCAGCAGCAACAGCAACATCACTACCAACAGAGAGAGCTAACAGCTTTCCAGCTTCAAATCTTACACCTTTCAAAAACTCACCAGCTGGTTTTAAGGAAGCAACTCTCCTTTCAATCCCAACCATCCTTTCTGTACAATGGGTTTAATATCAGTTTTATTACAGAACTGCTCTTAAGGAGTGGAAAAACTATAGGCTAAATGCTATAATTAATCCAGAGAAGAGTAGACCCACTGAATCAATTGGTTTTATCCATATGTTGATTCAACTACCTGGGAGTAAGAAACAGGATTCCAGAAAATACATGCTTTGAAACCAGAGACTGTAATCCTAGGATAGTGTTTCTAGACAGGAGATGTGATGGCAGGAGATATGAGAACCCATCACTCATCCACCTATCCAACCACTGATTATGCCAAGAGAAGGAGGAGAGCAGATTGCAGAACTCCCTCCCTGATTCTGCAGGTCCTTCCATGGCCATTTGTTCTTTGATGTTGGAGTGCCAAAGAAATATAAATGTGTGTGCAGATTTATGAGATGGTGTGGGTAGAGCAGGAAAGTTTCTAGATCTGCACTACCCAAAGCCCTCTGCATTTGCACTATACTCCCAATATCAAGGACAAATTCAGTTGTACAGAAATCCAAGAGTGATCAGAGTGGACCTATTGAGAGCATTTGGATAAAAATAAATGGAGAAATAAATAAATGCAACATGGTGGTAGGAGTTTACTTCAGACCACCAAACCAAGAAGAGGTGGTGGATGCTGCTTTTCAGAAACAAATTTTAGAAACCTCAAAGATGCAAGAATTAGTAGTTATGGTGAGCTTCAATTACCCTGATATCTGCCGAGAGACTGACTTGCTAAGTATAGGCTGTCCAACAAATTCCTGAGGTGTTTTGCTGACAATTTACTGTTTCAAAAGACAGAGGAAGGGACAAGCGGATCAACAATCCTAGACTTGATTCTAGCCAATAGGGAGGAATTAGTCCCTGGAATCAAAGTAGCCAGGACTTTGGGATAGGTGACCATGCAATGCTAGAATTCGCAATTGTGGGACAGGGCAAAGAAGAGGACCTTGGATTTCAGGAAAGCTGATTTTAACAAGTTCAAGGAAATACCGGGTGGAATCCCATGGGTAGACATAGAATCATAAAGTTGGAAGAGACCACAGAGGCCATCTAGCCCAACCCCCTGCCATGCAGGAACCCACATCAAAGCACTCCCAACTCAGCCACTGCTTAAAAACCTCCAAAGAAGGAGACTCCACCACACTCCGAGGCAGCATATTCCACTGACGAACAGCTCTGACTCTCAGGAAGTGCTAAAGGAGAAAAGCAAGGATGAGAATTCTTGAAGGAGCTACAAAAAACACAATCATAAACAATCACATGGAAGAAGAAAAATGGGAACAGAGCTGAAAAAGCCAATGTGTCTGCATGGCAAACTCAAAGAAGAATTGAGAAGAAAAAAAGTATACATATAAAGAATGGAAGGAAGGAAGAATCACCAAGGAAGAGTGCACATGAGTAGTCCAAGCTTGAAGGAATCAGATAAGGAAAACTATAGCACAGAATGAGCTGAGACTGGCTAGGTGAACAAGGAGCAATAAAAAGAGGTTTTCGGATACATATGAGGTAATAGAATGGCCAAAGAGACAGTGGGGCAACTGTTCAATAAAGATGTCAAAATGTTAACGTATCAAAAAAAGGGAGAACTACTCAATACATCTGAAAAACAGCAGCTGAAATTGGAGAAATGAGGTTGGCAATGCCTCTCTTGTTCTTTTGTTTTCTGTCCAAGAGATAGGGAGATAAAAAATTGTTTTACCCTGGGATCTCGCCTAGCCCTTGTCGAAGAGCTGACATTGCAGGCAGTGCAACCAGCAAAAGACTTGAATGATGAGCTTCCCATCTCAGCCACTTTTCCCAATTCAGTGTGACATCACAGAATGTCCATAAGCAGTCTAATTGCTGAAAGAAGAGGTATCTGTATTACCATTATACCAATGTGAAGGACCTCTCAACTCTCTATTCTACTCTAGCCACTGTAAAAAAGAAGCCTCAAGACAAGACGCTATTCCTCCCCTCCTCCAAAGTACAGATGAACCATTTAAGTTCAATTCTGTGCCACAATCACATTTGTTGGAAACTTTTCAAAGGAATTGCACCCTGTTGTGGTCATCGGCCTGCCTAGAAATTGATTCCTCAGGTCAGTTTTCTAACACCACTGGCATAAAAATCAGGGACTTCCTCTGAAATTAATGAATTTTTTTCCTTTGCTAGCAAACATCACTGCTTTTTTTTTTTTTAAGTGAGCCAATATATTCTAATGCAAAGTGGTGCTTTCCCTAATGAAATAAGATAATTGCTCTAATGGCATGACCAGGGATGCTAAGTTCACGATGTACAACTTGTAATGAGGCTCCTGGATCGATCGTCCTCTTTGCCCAGTCACACTAGGCATGTGGGGTTATAATGTGTTCAGAAAGATTAAAGACTTTGGGAAAGCATGGGAAATATTAACCCTGGAGATCCTGGAGCTATCCTCCCTAGAGACCAGGCAATTTATTCTTTAGATGGACAGCATATTTCTATAGAAAGGATGAAAGCAGCAACATTTGGACTACTGGGCTCCCTTTCAACCTTAGTATTGCTGAGTTTCATATTTGTTGCATAAAAATAGAAATTTTGTCACATTGTCAATGGTAACTGCAAGTACAAGGTGAGTATAAGGAACAAAAGGCTCTTTATCAGCCCCAGCTTTGGTCTCAACAGTATTTTCTGTGCAGAAAATGCTGTTTTCTTTGCACTAGAAAAATAAAATTAAAAAAAAATTAAAATCCCCCAGTATTTTCTTCCCAAGGAAATTCTACATTATTTCTTCATAGAAATATTTTCTTTCAGAAAATGGTGCTTCCTGCACAGAAAATGCTGTTTTCTGGGCAAAACAGAATGCAGGTTTTATACAGAATAAGTCACAAACTGGAAATAGACTTCAAAATCTGCACACTTTGAAGACTTTCCTGCAATGCAAAGAAAATTGCTAAAAATTTCTCACTGCTACCTTCAAAAATGAAATTGGTTAAGAATCACTTGTCTAGGGGGAAAAAAGTGAGATTTTCTCACGCATTCCTTGGTTAGCTGGGTTTTAACCTTCTGTTCCACAATCAACTGGCTTAGAAACAATTAAACTCCTTCCTGCCTCATCTCTGTGACACTACAGAGGCCCTTTCCACATGAGGCTGGTGAATCGGTCCATGCCGTTTCTTACCGGATTTTCTGGGCTCAAAACAAGGCCGATTTCCCCTCATTTCCTTCCACACAGCTACAGCATATGTTCCATTCTGATTCGGAGGAGTGCAAGTTCATGAATCCACACTGCCTCTGCTGTGGCCACTCCTGCTACTCCCTTCGCCCTGCCCTGTCGGCTGTGATTGCCCCCCTTTTTTGCATGGTAAATTCGTCATTGCATACATGCATGCGTATGTCCATACTACCCCCTGACCTCTCCCATGAGCCCTCCCCTGACCACCAATTCGCATTGACGTGAATGTACGTATCTGTACCACTGTGAAAGTATGAATTGGATCGATCTGGAAAATTGGAAAACCGATTTCTTCCGGTTTTCAAATAGCGCGCTTTACCACCACATGTGGGCGCATTTAGTTGGAATTACGTGTGGAATGAAGGTAAATAAACTGAACCTAGTCTGCTCCAAGGTGCAGAAGACCTCCGTGGCAAGACGCATTGGCCCACCTTAATAACCGCATGTGGAAAGGGCCAAAGACACACTACTTGCTCTCACATTTGGCCCCTGATGTCTCAAGGAGTTGGATGCTACTGACTAGAAGTTGCAACTGTAAACATATGGCCCCAAAGGACAAAGGTTTGCTGAGAGAATCCCACTCTCAGAGGTGCTAAACCCAGTTTGAAGCTCTGTGCGCGCACACACGTACAACACACACACACACACACATTCTGCTACTGGGATTTCTTGTCAATTACATATCTTCTAAAATTTAAAAATGAAAACCAGGATACATGTGGCCAAACAGTATCAGAACATGGTTGAGATGGCCAAAGTTATGAATTAGGAACAAGACACAGGGTAGGAGAGGCTGCAGCCATGAGATTCCATCCTCTCCTTTCTTCTTCTCTTTGTGGAGTTAATTCACTTTAAACTGAATTAAAGCAATTGAAGTAAGCCCCCCACTAAACTATAACGCCCAGGATTCCATAGGATGTTGAAACTGGAATAATAGCACTATAACAGTCTAGGTTTTGCTTGTTTTGAGACTGCTCACTAGAAAGTAATGGTAATTTAGGATTCTGCTTATAGACACACATATGTCTCAGGAAAGCCAGAGTGAAAATGTGATAACTTCAAGGAATACTCATTTTCCCATGGTGGCTAGTTTAGCCTTCCTGCACCCCAGTAGGAAATAACACCCATGAACATGAGCAAAGAATTGAAGTTAAGGAATGGGTGAGGAATCTGCATTAATCAGAGAGTCAATAGCCTTGTCTCAGCCCACATGTTTCAGTCTGTTCCTGGATCAAGTGCAATTTCCACTCTGGAATTCTCATGCTGATGGAGCTCTGTGAACATGTTTGGGGAAAATGCACACATTTGAAAAACTTATGTAGAAAATGCACCCCTTCCAAATATGCACAAAGCAGTGCTTGAATATACCTTAGTCGATAGGGAAATGCCTTCAGGTAAAAAAAAATTTTTTTAAGGTACTATTTACCTACATGATTATGCACACATTTGGAAAAGAATAAGGAGATGGATCTTGTCCTCTAAGTAACAACAACAACCTGAAAGAACCAGACACAGATAAGACATGAAGGTGGGGAAAGGGGGTGTCTGTGGATCCAGACATTGTAGATTACTGCATCTTTATTCCAAATATGTGCTTAGCACCTCTGAAAGAAAAAAAAGAGGGGGAAGGAGTGGCAGATGGGGAAATTAAGCATTCCTCTAATAGTGACTAATGCAATCTTCTGATCATGCTCTCCCCTCTGGCACTTGAGATGTCTAAGGAAAGCTTGCATAGCTACAGCTGGCTCAGTGATCTGAATGTCTCTCTTCAGGGATGTCACTATGGTCGTCATCAAAAGGGATATACAGGGTACCACCTCCTCCAACTTAGCTCATTGTAACTCAGTCTTTCAAACTGTCATAGTGTGTCATTGAGTCATTTTCATCTTATGCCAACCCTAAGGCAAATCAATCACAGGGGTTTCTTGGTAAGATTTGTTCAGAGGGGGGTTGCCATTGCCTTCCTTTGAGGCTGAGAGAGTGTGGCTTCCCCAAGGCCAAGTGGTGATGGAACCCCTGCTCCTACTCCAACCCTCCAACCACCATACCAGTGGTTCTCAACCTGTGGGTCGCAACCCCTTTGGGGGTCGAACGATGGTCTTAGGCTCCATTCCCTCCTCGGTGGTGGTACGCAAGTGTGAGCCACACGCTCACGTCCTCCTGCCCCCTTTGGCAGGAGCACGTGCAGCTGCACGTGCTCCCGCCAAAGGGGGCAGGAGGACGCAAGTGCATGGCTTGTGCTTGCGCACCGCCACTCCTGGGCCTTTTCCGTACATTACCTTATTGCAGAGGTGGGGGGTGCCGTTTGCGCAAGCTGGGACCTGCGCTGGGGGAGGAAGGGGCAGGGTGGTTGCACGACCAGGAAGCCAGCTGCGGGATGAAGGAGCGGCACAGAGAGCACCTCCCACAAGAACCTGCTTGCTTGAATGGTACCCCCCACCTCCGTGATAAGGTAACGTGCAGAAAAGGCCCAGGAGTGGTGGTGCACAAGTGCGAGCCACACGCTCACGTCCTCCTGCCCCCTTTGGCAGGAGTATGTGCAGCCACAACATCACCACAGCAGGAGTGGTGGTGCACAAGCGCGAGCCACACGCTCTAGTCCTCCTGCCCCCTGTTCAGAAGGGACTGAAATCGCTCCCCTTCTCCGCTACTGGGAGAACCTCCCATCTGACGGGCCAGCTTGGGGGGGGTGGCAGCAGCACAGGGGGCAGGCCCCCTCCTTGGCACAGCCCCTACCTCACTCACCACGGAAGGGGGCACTGCGGAAGGGCCAGGGGGCCACAAGGCAGCGCTTTTCTGGGGGGCAAGCTGCGCCCGGTGCAAAAGACAAAGGTGCTGGGATTCCTCCCCACCCCCTGGCCAGGGTTGACACTTTGGAAACTTTTCCCACACTTCCCCCCCAGTGGAAACGAAAGCGAAGTAGAAGCAGAGCCTGGGGAGGTTCTCGGAGTTTTTTCCCGGAGGAGACGCGTTGCTCCTCTTTTCCTCCCTGCCCACCCCTCTGTTCCTGGCTGGCGAGGCGGCCTTTGCCGGGGGGGGGGGAGGCATTGTAAATAATAAATAAATAATTTTATGGTTGAGGGTCACCACAACATGAGGAACTGTATTAAAGGGTCGCGGTATTAGGAATGTTGAGAACCACTGCACTGTACCATTCGGGCTTTCCAATAGCCTGCAGCCATTCTTCAGTAGTTACTTATGAACAGCAAACAGTGCCATATCCAAACAAAGGAAACCCACTGCTGCTTTAAAAAAAAAAAATCAGGAGAACTAAATTGATTATAATCCACTGCACCTAAACATACTTCAAACACTGTCACTACATACATAATGACTGTATAAATTATTGTATTGGTTCCATAAACTGATCTTTAATTATCTCTTTATTGCTGGCTAGGAGACGATGGGGTTCTGATATCGACAGCACATGGTCTATTCGATGGATTTTATTTCAGCGTGGTTAAAAAAAAATCAGTCTCAAAGTACTGGACTTGTTTCCCTTCACTTGCATTCTGGGTTTTCACAGAAACCCACAGCCTAAGCACAGTAAGAGAACCAGTTGGGTTTTAAAATGTGCGGTCTTGTTTAAATTCTGTCTTCTTAATTTTGGCATCAAGTGATTTTTTTTTTCCTCTTCAGAAATACTTAGTCTTCTTTCCCCGCTCGCCCTCCACTGTCTTTTGCACTCGTGCCAGATAAACAGATTAATGTTGCTGATAGCTCAAATCAAGAAGCCGAGGAAGCATCCTCTCCTATAATGCTTTCAGGTGGACCTGCTCTGATTGGCTCCTGAAATCTACTGCTTCTATCCCCATGGTAACCACACACACAAAAAGGGGTTGTACCAGGCAGATGCTTTTGCTGCGAAGAACAACTCGGGAGACAGACTGTTACAGTTCAGCAAGTCTAATCCGCTGCCAGCATTTTAAATGCAGACAGCTCTGTCAACACTTCTAGTATTTACTCACCAAGATTTGGGGCATTTTAGCTGGATTGTCTCAACATCAGAGGACTTTTACCGTTCACACCAGTGTGGGACCAGATGTGAAGGGAGACACATAATGGTCGCAAAAACAGCAGTCTTACATCTCTGTTTCTTACCCCACAGACGCCTACGACAGAAGCAACTTCACACACACACACACACACACTTGGAACTTTGTCACTCCTGTTTTGTTTGCTTTTTTGGCTACAACCTATTGGAAATAGAAACAGAAGCCCCACTCAGAAGTAGGGGTCCTAGAGTCTCCAAGTCCCCAACCTTTTCCAGTCTTCAGAGTAAGAGGGAGGAATCTCAGGACAAGACTGCTGCTTTGAAATGTGTAGTTTAGAATTCTCAGCCAGAGAGCTCTTTGGCCTCGGTAAACTAAAATCCCCAGAATTCCAATGGATATTGAAAGTGGAATAATAGCATAACAGCGTAGTGCGGAAAGTCCACTAAGCCCTACTGTTAGGTCTTTTCCGCACCGGGCGAAGGAATTGTCCCGCACGGCTACCCACTGGACCTTTCGGCTCCCCAGTTCGGTCCACGGCGCTCCGGAGCAGTGCGTGCTCATCAATACGCACTGCTCTGGTGTCCCAAATGGTGGCTTCTGGTTGGTCGAGGGTCTCAACCAACCGCTGAAGCTCGCCAGCCTAAAGCCCACCCCCGGGCAGATTGTAGGCTCACATTGGTGCAAGCCTGCAAATCTGCATAAGGGGGCAGGCTTGCAGTGGTGCGCTGCATGCTTTTGAAAGACTGAAAGAAGCAGGTCTTTCCAAAGTACACTGGAGGACCACTCGGGGTCTTTCCGGACCAGACTGAGGTACGGATCTACCTTAAATAGGTCCACCCCAGTCCGAGGTGCAGACCTCCTCCTTAGAGGACGGACTGCACCATTTCAAAAATCCCATGTGGAAAAGGCCTTAGTCCCAACTAGAACTAGAGTGAGCCAGCTCGTGGACCATGTCATATTCCTTCAACAATCACTTCTTTAGAGAGAAGAAACAGTTTTCTTATTATTTTTTAAATATACAAATATGTACAAGTGGAGTATGAAAAGGAAGCTCACCTGTTGGTTTAGGATGGTAGTTCGGTCATTCATGAAATAAACCCAGAGCCACTGCATACAGGCAGAGATGTAGCCACACCCACTCAAGTCCACAAAGTGAATTCATTCAATGTTCATTATGCAGATCTGGTTATGATAAAAAACCCTGTATGTGCTGGAAGCCCAGCCATCCCCATTTTGCCAAACATACAGTAATTTAATCACAACTCTGAGCAATTTATCTGCAACAAGGATGGCTTCTGTTTCGCCGTAATGAGCTGATTATATCTCGTCAGAGGAGCCTTAAACCCATCAGATCTCAAATGAATTATACCAAACATATTATTTTCATAGCAGCTGGAGATGACTAACGAGTGAAACAGAGCTCTCTATTGTCGTATTTCATTGAGAATGATAGCGTACAGTGGTCTGTTAAAAGGGAAGCATATGACACCAATTCACTCAGGTCACCAACTTCATAAATATGATCTTGATCATTTACTCAGAAATTGTCTCAGGATTGGTTCAGGGGCTGTGGGTGGGTTGTTGAAGCTAAGCCTTACTGAGACTATTTCTTGGTTCTTATCTGACTCTTACACTTAGTTCTGGTTCTCACAAATTTCAGAGAACTCTTTCAGGACTGGGCAACATCAGCCTATAAGAGAGGTGATGCATGGTGCTGAATGTTTCTGCGTGGAGAAATAGATTCCTTGCATGTAGAAAGGGAACATATCAGGGAGAAAGCTAGACTAAAATCCTTCTTCCTGATGCACCAGATTTATATGTGCAAGGAGGATGAAGGTAAGGAAAACTGGTATGGAAGAGCATTCATTCCTGAGAGCCCCTACCTGCAAGGATGCAGCTCCAAAAACAGGCTTACTATATCATTTGTGGTTTTGTGAAAATAAGGATTCTGTAAATAAACCTTTCCTCCTAAACAGTTAAATGCCATTTTTAGCATTATGATACGCAATGTTGGAGCCAGACCAAGTGCAATCCTAAGTGGAATATGTGTCATTGTCAGGATTAGGCACAAGTCCCTTCTGCTGGCAGAAATCTCCTTCTGCCAGCAGAAACCTCTTCTGCCTTCTGAATGCGGAGGTCTGTCAACAGAACAATCTGCCATCAGAACCACTGTGATAATAAGAATAAAAATAAGAACGTTTATTTATAATGCCCTTTACACCAAACGGCAGAATATCGACATATACAATCAGGGACAAAGACAATAAGGCAGAACACCACAGCAATACATGGAGTGAAATCCCCAGCACCCCACCAGTTGCTACACATCTCAGCACCTTAAACACAACTCAGTGGTTTAAGATGGTGAGTCAGAGAGGAAGGTCTTCAACCATTTACGAAAATAGGTGAGATTCTCCTCCAGGCAGAGGTCCAAAAGAAAACGTTGTACAAATGCAGAGCCAGATCTTGAAAGGCTCGCAGCCTTGACAGAGCCATATGCATTGGTGGAACAGACAATAATCCTTTGCCTGTAGATCTCAAATTCCTCAATGGAACATACCACAAAAGCCAAGCTGCAAGGTACTGTGCTGGCTAAACTCTGTGGGGGAAAAAGACAAAAAAAGGGGAAGACAATTGAGAAGGGATAGGATAAAGAAGGCGCCATATCACTCCAGATCCACACCTACTCCAACAGAGAGACACATCCACTACACCTGATGAACAATGGGAAGGAGGATACTGAAGAGTGCCCAGCTCTATTCCTGTCCCCAGATTTACAGCATGAACATCTTCCACATCCCTTACTCCCATTCTTCACTTTTTAATTGTTTTAAATGTTTTTAATATTTTTAACTTATCCTTGGATGCTGCCTTGGGTCCCATACTGGAAGAAAAAACAGCATAGAAATATAATAAACAAACAAACAAGAGGGGGACAGCTGTGGCTGTAAGCTGAGGTTTGGAGGGTGATGTCCATCTGATGATGCTTTACAGTACCCCAGCCTTCTTCAAGAACTGTTATGAATGAAATTTATGGGAGCCCTGTCCCATACCCGATCTGGTAACCCTAGCATATCACCAGGGGCTAATCCTTGTAACATCACCCTTGTAACATCACTGGTGACTGACTTTTGTGATAACACAAGGGTTCATCAGTAAGACTTTGGGTTTGGCCCTGAAATCTGAGAGTCCAGGAAAGCCCTGACCAGACAACCTGACTCAGTTGTACAAGTCAGGTTAGGGATAGATGTTTTCTTTCATTGATTTACTTCTTAAAGGAATCAATGAGTAATTTTATTAATTTTCTTCCCACTGCAAGAAAGTATTTGAAAACAGTTTTCTAAGCCTGTTGACAATTCAGGACTTTATTCTGCACAAAATTTGGCTGTGGTTATTTTGCACAGCAAATATCATTTTCTGCACAAAAGAAAGCTGCTTCCTATGCAGAGAATGCTATTTTCGGTACAAAACAATCATGTGCAAATTTTTTGCATAAGTAAGTCTCAAACTGTGAAGATTTTTATCAGTCCAGGATTCTCCTCATCAGGGTTTCTCAATACTCAATAAACATGAGGGGGGTAACCATTTTTCTTCAAGCATTTTCTAATATTCAAACAAAGATGGAATATTATAAACCTTGGAAGAGGTGGGGAGAAGAAAGATCAACAGCCCCTCTCTTCCCAGAAGCTTTTATCTCTTGACAAAACTGTGTGTGTGTGTCAGTGTGTGTGTGGTACCAGCAGCAGCATAGAACCCTAACCCCAGAAGACACTGCAGCATTTGCTGCAGCTGCATCACTGATACTCCAGCATTGGTTTACTGCAATATTTGGGCTTAGATTTTTAAGAGGGAAGAGAAAGAATTGGAAAGAAACCCTCATCTTGTGAAACAAATAAATAAATAAAGTTTAGAAAAATTCAAAAATTCAAAAGATCAAGCAATGGCTTCTTGATCTTACAGAAGAGAAAGCAGTCGATATTTTAACTCAAAGGTTTAAATGCTCAACAGATGACAAAATCAATAAGGAATGGGCACCCCTAAACAAGTTTCTTCAAAAATAAAAATATAAGGCCAGTTGATGCAGAAAGTCTCAAGAAGCATTTTGATGAGGAAAATCAGTTTAAAATAAACATAGGACTAACAAACTATATCCAGCAAGCTTTTGGAAGTAAAAGTGAACATTGAAATAAGAAATCATAGGGAAAAAATGAATGTCTTTTCTTCAATGTTAAACATCAGGAATAGAGAATTAGGTGTCTGATTTTTTTTCAAAGTACATTTAGAATTTACCCCAGGTAGGAGTGAAGGAAGATTAAGAAGATGCTTAGAATTGTTCGCTCATAAGTATAAAGAATACCGTTACCTCTTATAAACCATGTATTTTATTTTAAAAAAAAAGATAAGAAAATTCAGAACTCCTTGGAACTTTGCCCATTGAAATTGTCAGGCCTCCCCTCATTGTCAGCTGGGGTTTTGTCCCTCCCTCAACACCCTTATTCCTGAAATGACAGATTCTGCAAGGCCAGCTATTCTGTTCAGGCTACTCCTTCCTCCTTTCTCACATCCTTCTTTCTCCCTTCAAGACTATTCCTTCTCCTCTGAGGCCATTTCCGCACTAGCCTGTTATAGCGTGATGATTCCACTTTCAACATCCTCTGGAATCCTGGGTTCGCAGTTTCGGGAGGGGCCAGCCGGCCCCTCCCAAAACTGCAAACCCCAGGATTCCAGAGGATGTTGAAAGTGGAATCATCACGCTATAACAGGCTAGTGCGGAAATGGCCTGAGTCTTCCTGAAGTTCCAAACTATGCAGGGGGGACTTCATCCCTGACCAGAAGCCCCCCCCCCCATTAGGACCCAGGGATATATTGGGATAGTTTGTTTCAGGTTTCATAAAAGCTGTTCAGGGTGAATAACGAAGTCTTAGGAGAGCAAGAGTCCATAGTCTAAGCAAGCCAGCAACCCAGCTTGTGCCTCCCCCTCCCTTCATTGTCTGAATAGGCTCATCCTGCATTTACAGCTATACAAGCAGCAAGCTGGACAATCTGTAAACCAGATGCTTTGATACTGTTTTCACCATCAACAAGGATTTGGATGATGGTTGCCATGGAACGTTTCCCATAGCTTCACACTTGCGCTCACATCTGGATTGGTTAACCATGTGCTGATGGTGCAAACAGCAGTCATTTATTTTTGTTGTTGTTAGTTTTAATTGAACACACAGCAGCAGAGACAGCTGGAAAAGAATGGGATTTTCAGGCACACATGGAGCCAAATTGTGGTGTTTGTGTGCCTGTGTGTGTGTGCATGTGGGCAGGAGGGGTGTCTTTGCAGATGGTTAGAACATAAGGACAACCCATCTGGGAAAATGCCTCAATTTTCAAGGAAAAAAAATTAAGCTGCCTTCCTGAAATTACATTAAGATGCAAGCCTGCATTTCCCCAAATTTTGTTTTCTAGGTTCTTCATATCAACAACAGAGGAAGGAGAGAAAAAAATATAGTCCACTACTGCAAGCAGGAATATATCATCTCTACATTTATTATATCATGGCCACTTACATATTGGAAATAAGTAAAGGTTTAAAAAAATAATAAAAGTAAACAAAAAAGCTTTTTAAAAAACCCTAAATTTTCATAACATTTGCATGTGTAATTATATGTATAGATGTAAATTATAGAAATAATGAATGCAATTGAAATAATAGAATTCTGATGATGTGTTTGGTCAAATATGTAGAATATACTTCCTTCTGAAATGTGGCATATTCTGGTGATTGTTACCTATGTACATTGCAAACCTATCTCTTTGTTCATGCTTTTCTGGGTAGTCCAAATTCCCATCTATTTCATCAGAAACACTTTATCTTAGGCCATTTCTGCAATAGTGCTATTATTCCTGGGTTTGCAGTTTAAGGAGGGTCTTTGCAGGAAAAATAGTGAAATAATAGCCAGACTGGCTCCATCCCTCCTGAGGCCATTTCTGCACTAGAGTGATACAGTGCTATTATTCCACTTTCAACATCCTATGGAATCCTGGGGTTTGCAGTTTAGGGAGGGACAAACCCCAGGATTCCATAGGATGTTAACAGTAGAATAATAGCGCTATAACACTCTAGTGCGGAAATGGCCTCAATACCACTGTTGTCAGCAAATTGTAAGATTCACACATCAACCACTTGCAACACTTCAAGAGTAATCTTTTGAAATCTATCCATCAGAAGTCAATCAGTTAAAGCCGTCACAATCTTGCAGATACAACTGATGTAAAATTATAATTTGCTCATGGATAAAGTACATGCGTTATAAAGCCTGTATCTGTAAACAAAAGCCATAGAAGATTGCATTTTTAAAAGGGGATCAGGGAAGATTAGTTCTGGGTGTTGCAAGCAGATGAACACAGATGACAGCAGAGAGATTTAAATGAGTGCAGCAAAGAGGAAGTTTTGAATGCAGGCAAGAGCATCAGGTATAAAATTCTCTTTATTAGAATCTGCTTGTAAAAAACCCTGCTTCATATTCTGTAAAAGTTTAGGCTCATTAAATTTAACAACATTATTTTTTTTAAAAAAAGATCTTAAGCCAATCTTAAGATTGAATGCTGGGCTACAGCTGCAGGAACCTCAGAACTGCTTTGTGTGGAGAGGAGGCCAGTGATGACTGGTAGTTTCCATGCCAGTGGGGCTATGGATCCACTCCAGGTTTTCGAACACTCTTGCTGGGAACTGCGGACCCAGGGCTGGAATCCTGTTGGTGTTCGCTACAGCGGCAGTTGCACATTTTCATCTGATGCAGTAATGCCAGCATTTAGTTCTGATCTGTGGAACTGCAGTTTCACATGTGATGCCGTTGTACCCAGAGACACTCATGCATGCACACATATGCTTGCACATATTATACACACAGGTGCATATGTAACATGCACATGCCAATGCACCCATGAGCAGACGCAGGTGTATTCAGTTGCATATTTGACTATGCATTCAGTTACTCTATGTTGCTGTTCAATACAAGGGTTGTACAGCACAATCAATGTGTAACTCCACATGCTCTTGTAATCTTTTGCTGTTTCCTCCAGTGAACTTCTTCATTCTGGCTTGTGAAAAAGAAATAAGGGCAGATTTACACTTCCAGTAAGAACTTTTCAACCCAGTAACAGATGAACCAGGAAGAACACAGCTGGGCCAGTTAGTCTAACTCTAACCTGAGGCAGGAAAGTCAAAGGAAAACCTCCCCAACAGGAGCACGGCCCAGCCTCTGCCACTCGAAGGCCTCTATTCTAGGAAAGGTTACCAGCCAACTGGGTACAGTAACTGTGTATTGTTGAACCACTCTTAACATCCACACTTTCCCCCTGAGTAGGAATGTAACATTGTGTTGATTCATTCTTGCAGGCAGGAACAAATCATCTTACCTCACTCTAAGAAAGTTCTCAAAAACTCGTTTTCTGTGGTTATCCATAAATCAAGACTTTTTCACCATAAAAAAGCATTGGAGAACAGTTTGCACAGAAAACAGCACTTTTAGTGCAGAAAAAAAAGCATTTTCTTCATAGGCATTTTCTCCTTTATCTCCCCCTCCCTCCTTGTCCTGCAGATAGAAGAAGATGGGCCAGGCCCTGAAATCTGCCAACCTTAGGCTAAAACCCTGTTCATTAACCATAAATGGAGTACACCTAGGGTTTCCTAAATCTGTGTTACCCTGACTTCTGGGGGTCCTTGGGGGACAACCGGATTTGCTCCAAAAATACAAAGATTGGGGAAATTAGTGGAGCAATGTTTAGCAAAGTGCAGGGCAGGGCAATATAGTGAGTTCTCAGACCCTATGTCTACAGAGCCAGACCACACAAGAGCCAGGAGTTTGCCAGGAGTTTATTCAGCAGAATTGCCAAAATTCAATTGCCAGGAGTTTATTCAACAGAATTGCCAAAATATCCACACACGTACACACAACAAAACAGTCACTCATACAAGCGCACAAGGACTAATGAGTTGGAAAGATATGAAGGTAAAGAAAAGCGGAGTGAAAGAGAGTGGTTTATATTGCACCTGATCCTGTAGTCTTAGGCTCAGGAAGAAGCAAGGCAAAGGTGGCTTAGTGGAGGAAGGATGCTGAGGGGAGTTCTCGACTAGCAGAATGCTAGGGCTCTAATCAAGCATGGGAGTTCTCTGAAGAGAGTTCCAAAATGGGACTCAGTTATAGAGCAAAACATGCCCCAGGGGCAGATCCTTTCCTGGGAAAGGACAATGGCCGAATCATGCAGATGGACCTCTTCTTTGTATTTCTCACTGTTGCAAGTGTTAATCTCATCAGGAGGACATGTAATCCCCTCAAGGTGCCATTGTTGTTGAAGGTCCATTGTGTGTGTATGCACGCCTTTCAGGGTTTCTCTCTTGGAGACGTGGCTGGGAGACCCTTGTGTTCCCCTGATTTCTGGGGGTCCCGTGAGGGACATCTAAGTGTGCTCCAAATTACAAAGTTGGGAATTAGTAAAAAGAGCACAAGCTAGCAATACGAGAGGCAGGGCAACGTAGCAAGATCTTTTACCCAATGGCTACAGGGTCAGGCCGAGTCAAGGAGCAAGCAAAAGTAAAATAATAATTGTTGTTTTTATTAAAATACAGCCAAACAAGTGTATGCAACACACTCACACAGAGAACTATAGAAATAAAGGTTGGAGTTGGATAGAGGGATTTTTAGAGGAGGTTTTGGTATGGGAAATACTACACCTGTCCTGAAGCCCGGGTAGTCAGAAGAAGAGGTTCGTGGAAATGGAGTTTCTCAGCACATGTAGCTGAGGGGAAGGCTTGCCGAATGAAGCAACAGCAAGATGGGATGGAAGCCAGGAGTGATCCGAGGAAGCTTTCAAGGTCAGGGGTTTTTATAGGGGAAAATGTGGCCGTAGGCTAATCCGTACTTGGGGAAAACAATGAGTTTCAAGCTGGAGACAAAGCCTCCAAAAGGTCAGTACTTTACATGATTGAGTTAAGACCGAATTGTCAATAGAGTAGCCAGTATGCAAACGTGGAGTGCTTGACAGATGAGTATTCGGCTCGTCAAGCTGTCTGCTCAGGGCAGGGAGTTCTTTGTAAGTAGTGTGCATACATAATGTGGTACTTGCCTTGCGGTCTCCTGAAGTGGTGATCTGGCTATTTCTGGCCTGGTTGTATTTGTTTGGAATATTACAGCGATTAGTGGCCGTGACTGTACGTGAGCTTTTCCGGGGGGCTCTCAAGCACGTGGAGGAAAAGGGGTATAGTAGGCCAAATTATTGATATCAAAATGATATCTAATATCCCACAAGTCCGGGCTAGGAACTACAGTAACACTTGGTCTGACCTCACTAGTAATGCTTCAGTCCTAGACCTGGATGTCTACATTTTTGTCCTGTGAACCTCTGGCTTAATAACTTTGGATATTAAACATTATACTCCCTTGGGACTGGATCTGCCAGCAGAGGTTACATCTGTTCCTGCTGTTGTTTGCCTTCAAGTTGTTTGTGACTCATGGTGACCCTAAGGTGACTCTATCACAGGATTTTCTGGGGCTGAGAGTGTGTGACATGCCCCAGGTCATCCAGGGAGTTTCCATGGCTGAGCATGGAATTGAACCCTGATCTCCAGGGTCATAGTCCAATACTCAAATCACTACACTACTCTGGGTCTAGCTGGAACTATTTCTACAGGATTCCAGATATACTAACACACACACACACACCTTGAAAAATATCATCTCACAAGGCAGAAATGGCACAACATCAGGTCGTGGGTAAATAACTCTGCTTCCTGGATAATCAGTTGTTTTTAATTCTTATGGATACAAAAGTACTCTTAAGAGTATATGAGAAGCATCTGCTTTAATATAAGTTTTGAGAAGTTAAAGCTTAGTGCCAAAATGTGGCAATCTGGGCCAACCCAGGGCTATGACAATCAGGTCTGCCTTGAATTCCCCCTTCCTTTAAAAGCAGGACCCTTCTATATTTTTGCCATCCTCTGGCTCCCTCTCCACATATATATCTTTCTGCTACTTTCCCTAAATCCATACCCTTATAGATATAGGGCAAAGGGTGTTTAAGTTTATCCCAATGAATGTGTCACTGGTGGTAGCATGTATAACTGATCCAGATCAAAGAGACATTCTATGGAGACTGCTCTTTACAAAAATATAATAAAATTTTTATTAAACAAACTGACAAGGGAAAAGGTAGTTGGCAAATTAAAGACTAGCAAAAGGAAAAACACTTGTAGCTCTAACCCAGCAAACACTTCCCCAACTCTTTCACTCGCTTTCGCACTCTCTTTCCTCCCTCATCAAACTCTCAGATGGATCTTTCTAAACTCTCTCTCCAAACTCTCATTTCAGTTATTTTTCTGCTAGGCTCACTCCCCCAACCCAGCCACTCCCTCTGGCTAGCCTATTGCTCTTTTGCTACATCTCCTGCCCCAGGGTTCATCACATGAGGTGTTCTGGAAAGCTCAGTATGAAAGCCAGCTTGGTGTATTGGTTTAAGTGCTGAACTATGACTCTGGAGAACAGGGTTTGAATCCCCACACAATCCATGGGATGACCTTGGGCAAGTCACACACTCTCAGCCACAGAGGAAGGCAAAGGCAAACCTCCATGAACAGATCAAGAAAACCCCATGTTAGATTCAGTTTAGGTCACCGTAAGTCAGAAATGGCTTGAAGGCACACAGCAACAACAATAGCAATTTGCCTTCCTTTGAGACAAGTTGAAGCAGGCTAAAATAAGCAAGGGAGAGAGATCATACAAATTTGTTTTATTTTCATAGTTTATTATACTAGCTTATTCAGCTTTGCTTGTTGGAAAGGTATGTTGTGGTTGTTTCTCGTGAAATATGCACGCAATTCTGCCAGCATCTGAGGGATGCAGGGTTGTTTTCCATCCAACCTTCTACAGACCGTACTCTTACATGTAAACATTCTTTGATCTCAGGCCAACAAGCAGGACAAAGATTTATGGCAATACTCTATCTTCATTTTCAATCAGAGATTCACTAGTAAATTTACCTTCAGGAGAGAATTCTGGGAGCACTATATCCTCTCAGAAGCTTGGCTTAGAATATATTTACAGATCTGAGGGATTTTAAGTAGTGAGGACCTGATAGGAGAGGAAAGGAATATGATATCCCTCCTAATTTTGTAGCTTAATTTGCTGGACAACAGCTGGGGTAAGTATATTTTAGCACTAATCTATAAAAAAAGAAAGGGGCTTTTGTGTTGATTTATTGTGATGGTGGTGTGACCTTTGGAAAGAAGGTGTTGTGATTATATTGTGAAAAGTTTTGTAAGAAATTGTGCAGGTGGTGGAGAATCTGTATCCACTGGGAGATCTTTGATCAATTTGCAATATATCCACAGGTTTTAGGTGTGTATCAAATTAGACAGTTATGTTTTTGAAAGATGTGCTCCCTCAAGTATTCAAAGATGTCCGTTGGTCATGATACTTGATTTTCCTCAGCAAAGTGTCTTGCATTTTGCATGTTTTGCTTTGGCTCCCCCCTCCTCCTCCTCTACCTCCTCTTACTGAATTATGCATCTTTCAAGAAATCATCTTGTTGGAGAGAAAATGGGTTAATCTTTGGGGAAAACTCATTCTATTTTTGTGAGCCACTATAAGTGTCTGTTAATACATTGAATGCTATTACAAAACATGTTGAATCAACACAGGATTCAACAGGATAAGTCAACCCAAGTGTTTAAGCTTGATTTTTTTACTAGTATTTTTCAACTTATAGTCAAGCATATATAATATTATTGTCATTAATAGGATACATACCACCAGCAGATCTCAGTTCACAGACAGGTATACATAAGGAGAGGTACTCCTTCAAGTATTCAGATTCCATCACTGTTCCATCACTTGGAGAGCAACAAGTCTGAATAGAAGAGTTTCCTCCCACGTATACAATTGGTAACCTTTAAAAATTGTGGTGCCTGACAATTTGGAGAATGTCCATGTATAGGAGAAGCTCTCCAATTCAAATTTTTTGCATTCCATTTGGGGAAAACAATGGAACTGAAGATGTAGAAGGAAGAGATAGCATGGTCCCCTTTGTGCATTGACTCACATGCTTTGTAAGCATGGAAATAACACTCTTGACTCTATTCTTACCTCTAAGTCTCCATGACTGAAATCAAATATGCAGATATCAGCTTTCTTTTTTAGTTTATCGCATCAATTCCCAATATGGGTCCCTGGGTGCTGCAGGACTTCATTTCCCAGAATTCCCAACCAACATGACCAGTAGACAGGGCTTCTAGAACTTGTAGTCCAATAGCATCTGGGGACCCAAGTTTGAGAACCACTATTTAATCAGGACTTCAGTGTGGGGGCCATTCTCACTCATTGTCCTATCTTAGTCCCGGCATAGCTGATAAAACAAACAAAGCAAACTGAATAACTCCCAGTTCGTTACTTACTTCCAGGCAGTAAGCACGGAGTCATAAATAAAGTCCAACAGGGTTCCAAGGCAAGGGAGTGTCCAAGGTCAGTCCAAGTATTCATCAAGGCATACAGCAAGGTAGAAGGTCAGATAAGTTCTGACAACTCCTGGAGGGGAAGGACGTCAGCTATATAGGTCTGAAGCCTACTGCAGCTGTGGTTTGATTAATTTTTGCCTGTTATACATTCTGAGAGAGCGATGCCAGGTCTCTCTTTGCTGTCTGTGCTCTGCAAAGCTATGTACAGGTAAGTGCTCTTCTACATCTGATGAGGCAGGACTCTCTGCTGGAACTGCCACCACCTCCTGTTCTGTTTGTGGCACTGTAACCTCTTCCTGTACAGCAGGTCCTGCCATGCCCTGTCTCAGACTCTGAGTCAGAGTCCATGTTCTGGAAGCAGGACATGACACTCATGCAGCTCCTTGCCTGTCATTATCAATCCCTATATGACATTGCCAAGAGGTATCCACTGTCAGTCACAGTGGAGGAGTCTAGACTGTGACTACATCAGACAGAAACACTTACATCCTCTCTAATTCACCTACTCTATAGGTGATCCGGATTAAGGCCCTTTTCTAATCTCAGGGCAGGAAAGGAAAATAAAAGTGAAGCTGCTTCCTGGGGCCAAGAACCATTTTAACATCAGTGAGGCAAAAAGCATACTTATGCAAAGACAACATTCTGGCTAACCTTGTGATGACCATTCTAAGCCACTCCAGACCATGGAGCTGTACCCACGCCTTGGCCCAGCTGTTAAACTGGTTTGGTGTGGTTCAAGCAAATGGGAAATTGGAAGTACCAGATGCTTCCTAAGCATGCAACTCTGAAATATCTCAACATAGCATTAATATCCACTGTGCCACCTCTATGCAGTTGCCATGCAGAATAGCAACATTGCACCACACATGTCAATTACTGATTGCCAGAGTGCAGCCTCAGTGTGCAATACCAAATCTCAATTTGCAATGTGCAACCACAATGCAGAACTGCAATGCTCTGTGCGCAACTCTGCTTCCACTGCTGTCAGCAGAATATGCTCATTGTGTTCTGGTAAATAATTTGCCAACATGCATAGCATGACTTATGCATGCATATGTCACTAACAGGAGGCCACCTTCTGTCTTCTAAGATACAACACTTCCCTGTTTTTGAACCTGGCTCTTTTTTGTTGGATCTCAGAATACTGAGAGTATCTGCATTATACCATTATATCACTTTGATATAACTTGAAATGCCATGGCACCATCTTATGGAATCCTAGGATTTGTAGTATGGTGAAGTACATAGATTCTCTTTCAGAGAGTCCTAGTTCAGGGAAGTGGGCTAGCACCTCTGACAGAGAACTCTAAGTACATCACCAAACTACAAAACCAGTTTTCTATAGGACAGAATGCAGGGGCATTTCCACATGATGTTGTTACACTGTGATAAAAATGTATTGCTTGCAGTCTGTGAGCTGTGCTTTCACACAACATCAGACCCTGCTGCCAATGTGTCCCTACCAGTCACGACTGCAGAATATTCCGTTACTGGAGAAAAATCTGGTATTGGCCCCCAATCATGTGATTCTCCCATTGCCGATGGCCATGCAGAAAGGGAGGAAGTGCAATTTAGGTTTTTCCTTCCCCAGTGCAGCACAGGAAGTGGCTGGCTTCACTTGGAAGATAGGTGTGTGTTGCTCGCACTACCCTTCCAGAGGCAGCTGGCCAGGTGTGGAGGGGAGCATTTGTGTTGCACTCCCATTTTGGCAGTGGCACTGCCAGGATCATGCTGGGACAACGACACAGACAGTGCAGAAATGGCTCAGGGCAGCTAAAGTGGTAGCAAACTGCTGGAATTCTTCAGTGTGGCTCTATTGAAAAAAAAAATCCTCAAGTCTGAAATCTGTTCACTGTGAACCACAAAACCAAGCAAGGTTGCTAGCTAGCTGGTGGTTTATTAGGAAAAGAAAACTACTTCCTATGCTGATCCTGGAATGGATAGCCATTTTCATCACCCCCATTTTTGCCCCCTTCCCTGTATTCCTATTCCACTCCATGCACAGTCCACTCCTTCCTCCTACGCTCCCTCTCTCCCAGTATGTGTCTACCACTTCTTAGAGCCTCTTGTCTTCAAGAACCTCAGGAAGAAGAATTGCCAACAGCTGTTGCCTGTAAAGTCTATTATTCCTCCTATTCTGGGGTAATGAATGAATTAAATCCTTCCCCATTCTCAAGCCCATATACTTGTCATATTTGTGTGTCCATAAAAGGCTTTAAAGTGGAAGAAGTTGAGAATTTTTTTAAAAAAGGAGTATAACTACACCTGTGGTTTTTTTAAATTGTGTTTTAAGATGCCTTCCTATTCTGTTCCATTTTTAATGTCATTCAGAGTGGCCTGGGATTTAATTGATTAGCCTGAAATTACTGGGTGTTGTTGGAAAGTGGCTTCTCTATGGAAGGAACGTCCTTTGTGAAATGCTTTGCTAGTGAAATGGCATTGTACAGCGGGCTCTCTACATTGCAATATTTCACCAGTGATAAACTCATCATAAGGAAGGCAATAGGGATGAGACGAAGGCTTGTTAATATTTCTGTCCTCAACGGAAAAATGACATCCAACCAAAGAAAAAAGGGGAAGGGAGGGAGAGGGGAGAAAAAAGAATGTGGCAGCATTTTTAATGGTAACTGGCTTTTATTTTAGCATGAGCTTTTGTGGATATAAACCTACTTCTTCAGATGCAATACAGAATGATACTGAAGCCTCAGGATAAGGCCTACAACATCAGAGGTGTACTTACTTGCTCTTCCTCCAATGTGATATACGCCATCTGATGTCACCATAAGAAGACTTATGTCTTCTACAGTCCACATTAGACAAACAGGACAATCTCTATGCAAGATGATAAATGGACACAAATCTGACATTCAAAATGGCAATACCCCAAATCCAGTTGCGGAATATTTCAATCTTCTTGGACATACAGTAAAGGATTTACAGGTCACAGTCCTTGAACAAGGAAATTACAAAGGAAGATTAGAAAGAGAAACTGAATTGAATTACGTTCACAAATTCCAGTCCTTTAGCAGAAGCATGAACAAAGACAATGGCTTCATGGTGCACTACATATTAATACAAGAGTCCTCACTACCACACATATAACAAAAGGAATCTTCCCAAAGAGAGTTTTGAACCTATGGAAACTGACTTTTGCGAAGCAGATTTATTGAATCATAGAATCATAGAAATCTAGAGTTGGAAGAGACCACACAGGCCATCCAGTCCAACCCCCTGCCATGCAGGAACACTCTCAAAGCAATCCTGACAGATGGCCATCAAGCCTCTGCTTAAAAACCTCCAAGGAAGAAATGCACACATTGCATATTGCTTTCATATATCAACACTAACTGACCACTGTAAAGATCTGTATCACCTTCTTCAGCCCTTTGCTAATTTAGGGCAAGGGATATGATTTGCTTCTTTCTGGATCCTGTTACATTGTATCCCACTCGCAGAACTGCATAAGTATGTTTTATAACCTGTGGCTTTATTATCACTCTGAACTGCACCTAAAGAAGTGGGTTCATAACCATAAAAACTCCTGATAAAATAAAAACCAGTTAGTCTTAAAGGACATGCTCCATTCCTTCCCCCACCCCTACTTCCCTTTTATGTTGCAAGAGACCAGCATGGCTACTTCACTGAGAACTACCAACCCAAGAAAAGGAAACTAGCCTCAAGATTCTTTGCACTCTCATCTGGTTGAGTTAAAACAAGAGGGTTGCAAATTGTAAATCTGCCTGAGGAGTTGCTCATTGATTGTGCTATGCAGTCCTTATATTGAATGGTAATATAGTACAACTGAATGCACACTCAAGTGCTCAATGTCATGCACATAGACATGCTCATGTATGCATCCCTATGTGTATGTCACATGTGCATCTATATACACACGCATGTGTGCAGATGTGTGGGTGTCTACATGCAAAATCACAGGCGTAACTCTACTTCTACAAACTAGCAGTAAATGCTGATTACGCATGGACAAAAATGTGCAGCTGCTTTTCTAGGGAAATGTACACAAGTCCAAAACACCAACAGGATTCTGACCAGTTTTTCTGCACAGAAGATGTGCTTTGGAGCAGGAAATGTATATTTTGTGCAAAACACACTGATTCATGCACACAGAAAACACATGCAGGAAAATAACTTGTGTTTTTTCTGCACAGGAATCCATATATTTGAGTGAACTGAGTACATCATTTTCAATCTGTGCACTTCTATGCAACTTGCACTAATACATAGATCTCTGCCCAGAAAAAAAATGTATATTTTTCCTGTGTTTGTTTTCTGTGCAAAAAAGCCCAACCACCCCCGTCCCACAACATTTATTGCAACAGTCAGCGTATCTTACACAAAATGCACGTTTTCTACTCAAAAATATGTTTTCTGTGCTGGAAAAACTACTTGTGTTCTTTGTGCAAATGACTCACTCCGAACAAAGCCCAAAATTAGAAGTGATCAAAACATGCACAGAAACCTCTGTGTTCTTGCAAAGCAGGGAGAAAATTGTTGAAATTATTCATTCTTGAATGGCAGAATGAAATAAGCAAAGATTTACATCCTTAAGGCAATGAGGTTTTGTCCTCAGCAGCTGGTACTCTGGCTGAGATGATATAGAAGATGAGAGGTTAGCAGTTTTAGATCCTGAGTTGAATAGAGTGGGAATGGGGTTTCTCCTTAAATATCGTTCAGTAGTTCACAGATGAAAATCAGGACACATCCAGTTTTAGCTCTGAAAAAGGGGACATGTTCTGGAAAAGGAGGACATGTGGTAACCTTATGCTATAGTGAAAGAACATCATACAGTGAGTCCAGGCTAATGCTTCCTTGCTTTTCAAACATTCGAGCCCCGTTCATTTTAAAGCAGGGGTGGACAACTGCATGGGAGCATGCCCTCCAATGTTTTCTAGAAGAAAACTGAGATGAGTGTATTCAAGCAACATGAGACTGTGGTCAAAATGGCAGAAGTTATTAATGAGGAAGAAGACACAGGTTAGGGAAAACTGCAGAAGTTTGACTTTGTCTGAGCCCACAACTGAGATGCTACAGCTGAAAAATCTCCTCTTCTTAGGTGCCACTCAGCTACCTGGCTCAGACTGTACTGCCATGTGAGATGGGCAAGAAAAACTTGCCCTTCCAAACCTGGCCACTCTCCCTCCATTTCCTTGCACCAGCCATATAGCCTCCAACTGTCAGGGACAGGTTTCATTAATCTTCTGTCTTCCTGCTTTCTCACCTGCTTTTAAAATGTCTTGATATGTCTCTTCTCTTTCCATTTTCCCCCTTTGTCCTCAGCTTACTTCCATTGGTAGAAATTGAGTTCAAAGTGCAAAAGTAGTTTGCATTCTACTCAGTGCGGGGAGAGAACAGGAGGGGATAGAGTCATATCCTTCTCTGTAGGTCCAGGCAAAACCAAACTTCTGCTGCCTCTCCTAGCTTGTGTGTTCTTCCTCATTTTTGCCATCTTGACCACCCTCTGACATTGCTTGTCCACAGAAACTATGTCCCAGTTTTCATCTATGAAATCCTGAAGGATGTGCTGTATTCTCCAATGGTCAAACACATCCTCCCTATATCAGATGAGCAGAAGTTAAATGAAGTCTTCTCTAAGTTGATGTGTTCTTAAAAAATATTGCACGGAGTGTTACCATACTGTACACCTCCACTCAATGGTACAGTCTAATTGGCAAGAAATATCATTTAATTGGCAATATCATTTCTGATGTAAAAATCACACACTTATGGCTAGAAGGCCTATGGACAAGGACTGTAGTTGGAAGCTGTGTGCTAAGACAGATGACCTCAGAATGGCCAGGCCATATTTCAAAAGGATTAGTTGGAAAGCCCTGGCACTGATGGGCTTGTGATAATCCCCCCAACTACCCAACCTTCAAGTATAATAGTGAATGAAATTGCCTCAGTGGAGCAACTGATGGTCATCAACCTGTAACCTCTTCCCATGGAAATTGTCCTTTGTTCCCTCACCTCCCCAAACATTAAGAGGCTATCATGACTCCCATCAGCATTTTGTCACCTGAAGTTGAGGCCATTAGTTCATTCTAGACCCCTTTTGTTTACTCGGCCAGACAGCAATTAACACATTCCCTTTCAGGGTGGGAAACAGGGTACTTAAACCCTGGCTCCAAGCCTGATGATTCATAGTAGCTTGGAGACACCTAGGCATGTCGCTCTGTCCATTGAGTCCCCAATTCTCATGCCCGGCGCTATCTTCAAACTCTTGTTTGAGCCATCACATTTTGATCTTCTGCCTCTGAAATGATAATTATTACCCACTTCACCCCAAAACTCTTGCTATTCAACCTTTCTCTCCTTTACCTTCACAAGCCTTGTGTGATGCATGAAACTGCTTGATTGCTTGCATGTGCTTGTGAATTTCCCCAATAAAAACATCCTTTTGACTCTCAACTGGTGTCCTACAATCGGTACTGGTATATACAGATGAAAAGGCCCTGTGGTTACCCCCTCTTGCAAGCCTCCTTTGAGCTATAATTCCCTCACTTACTAAGGAGATGCTGGCACTACTGGAGAACCTCAAGGTCCCTCACCTTTTGGAGTAACAAGGGGATAATGAGAGCCTCATCTGGGCAGTTTGCTATGAGCTTGAAGCCAAGTTTCAATTTTACCATCAGACAGAAGGCTTCTCTGCTCCTCCTCCCATTTTGCTTCCTTTAAAGCTTTTTATATCACCTGGAATGTGCCTGTCTCATGTCATTTAACAGCAGTAAGTATCTCACGATAAATGGTTCCCACTTTCTCAGTAGCAGAGTGCACTTTTTCTGTTATCACTTATTGGCCTTTGTTCCTCTTTCTTTGGAAAAATGCAGGTTTGGCTGCTTCCTTAACAGGTGTCATCATTCTCTCTGAAGGAAACCACTTAAGTCTCACAATTCCCTTGTCATCTTAATTAGACCCAGGCAACCCCTGCACACCCCTGTTTATTTTAATGGCTTCATATGGTTCTTTGGGATGCCCGTGTAGATTGTGATGTATTATTATTCAACATGATAATCAACACTACTTAATTGAACAGCAGAAAGCTAATGTAGGGCAGATTGCCCCTTCAAACAGATATTCTGAGTGAGAAACACACATTTTTCTTACATTTAAATAGAATCTAGAGTTACACTTTAATTTTATAGCATGGGTGGAGAATATTTCAGAGCTTGGAAATGTTATTTTCAGAGTACATCTGCCAGAATTTCCCATTCAACATGGATAATTCTGGCCAAGATCCAACATAGGGGTTACAAAGGGTAAATCTCTACATGTGGAATTATGCCTTAAATTGTGCTACGCAACCCTTGTATTCAATGGCAGTGTTGCTCAACTAAGCTAAGACACCGTTTAAGTCCTTGCATAATATGGAACATGCATCCATGTACCCATGGGCAATGCATGACCATGCACAATAGACAGTGAATATTAGTGCACAATGTCCAACTTCATACACAATGGCACCATTTTATAACTCTTATTTCCACAACTTTGGACCAGGTACACACATTTCACTTTGGACAAAAATGCCTAACCACTTCTGCAGAGAAACTTATGCATATAGAAGACAAGGTTCCATCCAGAATAAGTCCAAGAAGTATCTTTCCTAAGCTTTGCATGACAACCCACTTTGCTGCTGTGAGCTGCAGAAGTGGTATCTACAAGCAGGTCTGGTGCCAGTATTCTTATGCAATTCCCAGCATCCCACTCCTAGGCAAGATAATTGCATTACTCCCACCCCACAAGATGTTATTGCACATCTTGAAGCTCCAAGAAACAACTTGAAGCTGTCTCTTTAATTTCCCACATTGCTGTTGTGTAAGATTGATCTGATGCATTGTGGGAAATCAAAATGGCAGTTGGGCCAGCAACCCAGCATTGTCTACTACCATGCAGGGAGATCCAACCAACAAAGAAGAGAGGCAACCAGAGGTCATTTCAATCCAGGTCTTTTTAAACCTGAGATCAGCCCCTTTTCCAAGATCAGCTCTAGATTAAAAAAGAAAAGTTGAGGGCTTTGGTTCTATCCCTTTTTTTAAAAAAATCAGAACAATAAATCTTAATGACTGCACAATAATATAAAACTGAGAATACTGTAGGAAAATATGTGCTGAGATCCTACTTTGGAGGGTGTATCGTAAATTTTTGCTATGGCAGAACTATAACTTTTCTACCCTGTCCCCTCCCACAGAACCCACCTTTTCCCAACAATGATACACTCTCCCACAGTTATGTAGTGGTCAGTGGAGAGTAGGAGGGGATGTCTGAGAAACATCTGGTTATATTGTCAGAGGGATGGTGGACGATGGGAGCTACACAAAAACCTCGGTAGCACTTCCCTCCAGCACTGAGCTCTGGCAAAACAGCTTACCAGAGTCAAGTGTTTGAAAAATCACCATATAGCAGAGTTTACTCACACAGCTTAGAAGCATCCCAGCAGAGTATTAGCATTAGCAGCCTGAAGCCAGGAAAAAATACCCCCATGCAATGTTATCCTCCAACAGGAGGCCTTTACTCTTGAGTTACAATACATATAGTATATACAGGGCTCCAATAGAGTTTCAGCATTCAACAGCATGCTAAGATAGCCTCCAGCTGGTCCTTTTAGACATCAAGAGGGGCACAGTTGGCTAGAACACACCCCCTTATATACATACATTTCTCATGCAACTCTAGCCAATCTTGCTAGTTCCCATGTATGATGCAACCTTCTTCCCTGGTAACACAACCCAATGACTCATGCAGGTATTATATGGGATTGCATCATTCACTGTCATTCCCCAGGTGCAAACCTTAATGTACATCATGTATATTTTATTTGGACTTAGGTTCTGTCCAACCTTTCCTCACATATATGACTATAGCCAGATGCAGAATAAATGATGTTATCTTCCAGGATCCCCAGAGGACCCCAGGAGGTTCTTCTGGCTATCGTAAAGATAGGCAAAATATAGCTTATCAAGCTCCTCAAAGCCCCCAGAATTCTTTTAAAAATTGTTTTACGTAACTTTTCTTACAATCCCTAAGTCCAAAGGTATTCTGTGTAAGATTTGTTCAGAGGAGATTTGGCATTGCCTTCCTTTGAGGCTGAGAGAGTATGATTCACCCAAGGTTACCAAGTTGGGTTTCAAACTCTGGGTCTCCTAGAGTCCTCACTTCAGATTCAAACCACAATAGCACACTGGCTCTCAATTGGTGGGAAAACAACCAAAATAACTACTAGAAGTGATATTGCTCACTTCTTGTTTTGATTTCAGCTGATTTTTCATGAATTCTGGGCATTCTGGCAGGTTTTTAAGGTTTGTGAGGGCAGCTTGGAAATTGGGAGTCTAGATCGAGGAAAATAATAGTTCCACTCTATTCTGCTTTGATCAGATCTCATCTGGAATACTGTGTCAAGTTTTGGGCACCTCATTTCAAGAAGGATATTGACAAGCTGGAACATGTCCAGAGAAGGGCAACCAAAATGGTAGAGGATCTGGAAGCCATGAAGCCCTATGAGGAGCAGCTTAGAGAGCTGAGTATGTTTAGTCTACAGAAGAGAAGGTTAAGAGGGGACATGATAGCCATGTTCAAATATTTGAAGGGGTGTCATATTGAAGAGGGAGCAGATTTGTTTTTCACTGCTCTACAAACTAGGACAAGGAGCAATGGATTCAAACTACAGAAAAAGAGATTCCACCTGAACCTCAGGAAGAACTTCCTGAAGGTGAGACCAGTTTGACTGTGGAATGCACGGCCTTGAAATTTGGTGGAGTCTCTTTCTTTGGAAGTTTTAAACAGAGGCTGGATGGCCATCTGATAGGAGTGCTTTGATGTATGTTCCTGCATAGCAGGGGGTTGGACTAGATGGCCTGGGTGTATTGTCTCTTCCGATTCTATGATTCTAGCTGCCTCATTTTGTAGTTGGATTAAGCTGTATTGGGGGTCTGGTAAAGAGTTCCCAGAAATGTTATATAATTTTGTTTTGGGAGCCAGTGCAGCCCACCAGGTGGGTGGAGGTGAAAATTCAGCCCCATCCCCGCTGTAGATGTCCACCTCTTGGCTACAGTCACACAGCTAGATGCTGATCAGTTGATCCCAACTCTCTACAGGCCACTGCATGGTGATGGAGTATGAGTGGCAGTATGAAAGAAGTGGGTTTTCAAGGGGAGTTGGTCATTGTGAGAGAAAGGCAGAGAATTCTGACCTCCTCAAACGATATATCCTTGCATTTGTGCATGTCAGCAACAGGATGCCAGCTGTTTTCATAGGAATATCTGGAATGTTCTGGAAGATTCTCTGAAGGATTTCCAGCACATCTAATACAGCTTTTCCATGATCTCATGCTTCAACTTGCATCTGAATAATGGGTTTTCCGACCTTCAGGAAATCTCCACTGAGAAGATTAAAACGGAGGTGAAATTCTTCACATTGTGCAAAACCTTATAGTAAATTATTTAGTAAAGCACTTTGGTGGTACCTTAACTGGCATGCCTCCATCTTATGAAATCATGGGACTTGCAGTTTTGCGGAATATTTACAATTCTCTGCTAGGGAGCTGTAGTGCCTTACCAAACTATAAGCCTCGAGATTCAATAGGATGAATCATAGCAGTTAAAGTGGTATAAAAGTTCCAGTCTTGAGAAAAAGAAATGAAATTATTGATGTCTTGGTAACTATGTATTGTGAAAGAGACCTAAGTCAGGAATAATGGTATGATACAAACACATTCAGCATATCATGTTCTTAGGACAGTGGATGGAGAACATTGGAGAGCCTGAAAACCAATTGTCTGCCCAAAAAACCCTCTCTTAGCTCCACCAATCTGGAAATCTGCAAAAATGGCCTCCCAAAACCTGGGACATTTCTGCACCACACTGTTATAGTGTTATTATTCCATTTTCAACATCCTATGGAATCCTGGGATTTGCAGTTTAGGAAGGGGCATTTAGAATTCTCAGCGAGAGAACTCTTTGGCCTCAGCAAACTACAAATCCCAGAATTCAACAAGAAGTTGAAAGTGGAATAATAGTACTATTAACAATGTAGAAATCCAGAAATCCACTTTCTTTTTTAAAAGATTGGGTGAGGGCACTGGAAGAGAGTGGTAATCCCTAGTAAAACTAATCCCTTGGTGCCCTGTAGTGAATTCAAAATAGTAATGGGGGAAAATGTGTTTTTAAAATATCAATAACAGTAATCACCACATTTTTGGCCCTCGTTCTCAGCTGTCAGCATGTAATTTGGCTTTGCTGCAGTTTGCAAACAGTCATAATTATGTAAATGTTTGTGTACTGAATGAACAACTGTCATGGGCAATAACATTCCATCAAGTTATGAGCTTAGCAACCCTTATTCAGCATTTTTTATTTGAAATTGAAGCTGGGCAATTTAAATCACAAGCCCACATTTCCCCCCTTTTATTAAGGAAATTAAAATGTGACTCAGGAGGTAATCTGCCAAGCTGTTAAACATGTACGTGTGGATAGATCTTAATTGTACCCCTTGATGTGAAAGATCAAGCAGCAGCCACAGTAGTGCCCAGAGAGGTTCCTATTATCCTCTTACTATCATGGACATCTGAAATGGCCAAATGGGAGATGGGTCACGTGATACCATGGATTGGGCAGGAGGGCACTGTCAGGATGCTAAGGCTGTCCTGGTAAGGCCAGCTACCATGACATCCATGGAGCTGTCCTAGTACATTGCTGTTCTGACATGTGTGGTAGGACATAACTTGTACCAGGTATTTGTGTTTGGACAGATGGAAGAAGATCTGGTTTGAGAGAGAGCTGCAATAACCCCGTTTCATGGTCAGAGCCAGCATGATGTAATGGTTTGAACTTTGGACTAGAACCCTGGAGAACAAGGTTCGATTCATTCTGTAATCCTTGTTAACTTCTCACAAGACAAACAGTGATTAAACAGAGCACTCTAGAAAGATCTGGCCTCTGGCTAGAGACACATGTTCTACAAGGCATGCTAATGTCAGACAGTTTTCTATTCCATCAGAACTTCAAAAGATCACAGCCAAAAAAATCATTGGAAGGTGAAATGTTAGCACATGACAGCAGACTGGAGAGTTCTCCAGTCAGCTGGCACATGCAAATAGTATGCAGATTTGTCTTTTGCCTACATTTCTTCTTTTTTTTGACAGTATCTAAAAGTGTACTCTATCAAGAGTTCTGTGGGATGGCTGAAGAAGGCTTGGTCCTCCAGGCAGTTTGGACCGCAACTTCCATAATCGCTTTCTATTAATTCTTTCTATTAATAATGCTGGCTGGAGCCTTTGGCAGCTGAAGTTTCAAACATTTGAAAGGTCAATGGAAACCCACCACTACTCTACAGGGAGAATTCCAGACTCTACATACCACTGCTCACCATTCGTCTGACCTCTGGAGGAGAGACTAGGGTCTCTGATAAACATCTCAGAAAGTGTGTAGTTCCATATTGATGGCTGCATCTTACAATTACAGGTACACACAAGGAAGCACATACACATTTAAACAAATAAGCAGGGTGATATGGACCATACGCAAGTGAATTCGAACATTTCCTGCTGAGTACTTAGTGCAAACCTACATTTACATTTACATCTTTGTAGAATTGAACAGAGAGAGTTTGATTTCTGTGTATTTTAATAGTAATGAAAAGATCTTTACTGCCCCTTGGGATTCCTTCCCCACCCCAGTGCTTGTAATTGCAAAGATTTTTTATTGGATGAATGATTTGTAACACATAATAATATGCATTCTACTTTGCTGGTATTATCTTGAGAGCAAGGCATGGTCTTAATGATGTTTATGCTTGTAAAATAAAGCATCATAAAAATGCAAGCAGTAGCACATGGTGATATCTCCTTTCTTGCAAATCACTTGCAGCAAAAGCTATTCTGTTCCTGGCCTGAACAGATAGGTTCACAAGGCCCCCCACCTACAGAAACTCTCTTATAATCAACTTGTGGAATTTCCTGCAAGAAGATATGAACATGATCACCACCAAAGAGATAGTACCAGAGAGTATTTTGATATTCGGAGGCATCTGGGGTCAGTGAGTGAAGTCCTTCTCCTGCTCATCCCTATATTTTATTTACAGTACATAGGGAATAACTACACATCTTCACCAGAACCATTGAGAAATTGTTGCTGCCGTCATGACTGTTTTTGCTGCCATCACTGCTGTTGCAAGACTTCACACAATCAGATGAGATCTTGCAGTGGCACAAATTTAGCCGTCCTGTTATGTATGGTTTAAAAATATATTTGTTCTACTGGTGAATCCACTTTGCACCTTGCATGTGAGTACAATCCCACCTTTGCTTTCTAGATGGTCTTGCGATCATTCCTTCTACATGAAAAGAAAAGTTGCTTGATGAAGTCACTGAAGCTCCGTCTCCCATTTTCAGGGAAGTTGACGTTATTGTACTTCAAGAGGGAAAAGGGCAACCAGGTCAACCTCCCAGTCTCATACTCCAGCCCTAGGAATTCGTAGACAGCTGCCCTTTGCTTAGTGCTCTGTTTCTTGGAAGGAAAATAGAAAAGAACATATCTCAGTAGCATGGCACAAGGAGGAAGGCTAGGTTACTGTGACCATGTGGCCTTTATTGAGCCAGAGGCTTACATCTTAGTATGACAGATGTCCCAAAACGTTTCTGTGACCTGTCGCTGCTGCCATCTGAAAAATTGCAGGGTTGAAAGAAGCTTTCGCCTGCCTTTGTTCACTGGGGATGATGGTAACAAAAGTCCAAATATCTGATTGGTGCATGTTCAGGAAGGCTGGCTCAATGTACAAGGCACTTCATTTCTTTTTCTAACCCAGCATGCCAGTGTACAAAACAAGATCTTTTCCATAAGTCACAAACCAAATGCATAACCTAGAAATACTGCCCCTATCTATACTTAGGATGCCAGCCAGTAGGTTATAAGAGCTGTAGTCCCAAAAGGCACTATTTCCAAGCTCTGGCCTAAGCTAATTAGTCTTTAACACAGTCCTCTCCCACTAACTTAGGCCATTGCTGCGCTATATTGTTATAGTGCTATTATTCCACTTTCAATATCCTGTGGAATTCTGGGGTTTGTAGTTTACTGAAGCCAAAGAGCTCTCTGGATGAGAATTCTACCACACACACACAAAACTGTGAACCCCAGGATTCCATAGGATGTTGAAAGTGGAATAATAGCACTATAACAGTGTAGTGCAGAAATTGCCTTAATGCTGCAATCTGAATGATGTTTATAAAGAGAGAACACCATGTCCTGTTGTTAATTCTGAGTGGAGTAAAGCCATTGAACAACTGGATTCCTTTACATGTTGGCTCACTATTCGACAATTGGATCAGTTGGTCTGCTCTAGTTGAAACTATGCAACAAGATTCTAGCTGAGATTTAATACCACTTTTGGAGATAGACGGACACATGGATGGATGGCCAGGAAAACAAGTTCTTTGTAACTAAAACAAAAAACAAAAAACATGAAAATAGTGCATGCTATTTTTCATTTTGAATAAAAACATTATTTGACTATTTCTGTGAATTTAGTCCCTGTGGTTCAGTATGAGTTAAACTTGAGATGATAATCCATGACTGATACTCTTCAATAGAAATCCTGTTGGATTCCATACTTTCCCCCATGGGAGAAAGATGGATATTTTTCTCTGGTGCGGACCGACTACATTTGGATCAAGGTAGTAGGAGTGGTGTTCCCCATGCAATGCTCATAGATGTGCTTGGATGGACATGTGGGTGTCCATCCCATTGCACATTTGATGTCTGGATTCAGTTGCACAAAGCTGCCCATCAATACAAGTGTTGTGCTGCAGAATTAATTTATAAATCCACATGTGGAGGTTTATACTATGCATCTCAGAGGTAGTTGTTGGCCCCAGTATCTTTTTCTCTAGTGAAAAGGAGGTGGCAGTTTGAGCCATGATGACGGGGAAGGATGTGTTCACTTTTTCACCCCATTTGCCCCCACAACACATGATAATAAAAAGAGATATGGTGGGAGGAACAGAAGTACAATATGCCTAGCACTGGCATCTCCACTCTTTGCAGATAAATGAAGATTAAGGGGAAAGGAGTTCAATTTAGGCAAATAGGATATCTCTCTTCCCTATCATGCTGCCCCCCACCCAAAGCTGCTTTCAAACTAAGAAAATATACATTTTAGGAATTTGATCCCATGGCATGTCCAGCTGAACCTTTGGATTTGCTTTCAGAATTTGCATCCCTTCCTGCTTCTTGCTGTGATGTATTTCCCAGTGGAATGCTGTTTATTTCTGAAACAGTGCCAAAGTTGATTATCACAGCTGTGGCATCTCTGGATGCTGGAGCAGCTCTGAAGAAAGCAAAATTCCATGTTTGGAATTATTAGGAAATGGACTAGAGGGATGACGCAGGTATTACTGGATGTAAAGCATGGGTTTTAAGAAGTTCTACTTCAGAACAGAGCCTGGAAAATTCATGTTCCTGCAGTATAACTCCAAATCCAAGAAACTGGCCATGCTGTCTGGAGCATTCTGGGATCTCTAGTCCAAGAAAATAAACTCTCTAAGCTCTGCTTTGCATATCACTTTAAAATGTCACTATTTTACTGAGGGATTGTGCAAAGATATGCATTCTATATTCTGAGATACATACATTGTACACTGCACATGCAAGTTTGGCTCTGCATTCAGATGTGCATTTGGTTGTCTTGGTTCAGTTGCATGGCTCTGTCATCCAACACAATGTTTGCAGAGCACAATTAATGCCTCATTCCTGCTGCAGAGATTCACACTGCACAATGCTCATGTAAGACCTTGGCCTCTGTTTTTTGTTTTGCTGCTGTTGAACTAGACAGCACAATAGAGACATGGCTGGCAAGAGGCCCATTCACACTATACAGCCATAGCACTATTATTCTGCTTTAACTGCCATGGCTCCATCCTTTGGACTTTTGGATTTTTGTTTGTTTTAGTTTGGTCAGGCTGTAGAGATCTCTAAGAATTCTAAAATACCCTCCCAAAACTGCAAATAGAGCCAGCATGCTGTAGTGGTTTGAGCATTTGATTATATCTCTGAAGATCAGAGTTTGATTCCCTGCTCAGCCATGGAAACCCACTGGATGATCTTGGATGCATCACATGCTCTCAGCCCCAGAAAACCCCATAATAGATTCACCTTGGGGTCATCATAAGTTGGAAACAACTTGAAGACACAGAGCAACAACATGAGGGAGTGGAGGAGATGCTGATCAAATTTGCAGATGATACCAAACTGGGAGGGGTTGCTTATACACCAGAGGATAGGATCAAATTTCAATATGACCTTGACAGATTGGAGAGCTGGGCCAAAGCTAACAAAATGAATTTCAACAGAGAAAAATGTAGGGTCCTGCACTTGGGCAGAAAAAAAAGAAAGTCACAAGTATAGGATGGGGGACGTGTGGCTGGATAGCAGTACGTGTGAAAAGGATCTAGAAGTCTTGGTAGATCACAAGCTGAACATGAGTCAGCAGTGTGACGGGGCAGCCAAGAAAGCCAACGTGATTCTTGGTTGCATCAATAAGAGTATGGTGTCTAGGTCAAAGGAGGTAATGGTACCACTCTATTCTACATTGGTTAGGCCTCATTTGGAATACTGTGTCCAGTTCTGGGCACCTCAATTCAAGAAGGATGTCGACAAGCTGGAACGTGTCCAGAGGAGGGCGACCAAAATGGTGAAGGGTCTGGAAGCCATGCCCTATGAAGAATGCCCTAGGGAGCTGGGTAAGTTTAGTCTGCAGAAGAGAAGGTTAAGAGGGGGCATGATAGCCATGTTTAAATATTTGAAGGGATGTCATGTTGAGGAGGGAGCAGGCTTGTTCTCTACTGCTTCAGAGACTAGGACAAGGAGCAATGGATTCAAGCTGCAGGAAAGGAGATTCCATTTGAACCTCAGGAGGAACTTCTTGATGGTCAGAGCTGTCCAGCAGTGGAACATGCTGCCTCGGAGTGTGGTAGAGTCTCCTTCTTTGGAGGTTTTTAAGCAGAGGCTGGATGACCATCTGTTGGGAATGCTTTGATGGGTGTTCCTGCATAGCTGGGGGTTGGACTCGATGGTCCCTGGGGTCTCTTCCATCTCTACGATTCTATGAACAACAAAATTGCAAATCTCATACAATGGAACCATGACAGTTAAAGTGGAACCATAGCACTATAATTATGTAGTCTGAATGGGTTCCAGATCAGAGCATTGGGACCTTTTGATTAGTAGAGATGCAGTCCTCACACAGCCTGGATCATCAGTTTTCCTAACTGCTATATATTGGTGTGAACCATCCCCTGTTGAAACATAAAGTATTTGAGGCTGGCTGGGTTTTGAATGACCAGTAGCTTCACAAAAGATCTAGTCCCGGCAAAGATGAAAACTGCGTGTACTGATTTGTTGATATGGAACTAAAGAGTTGGCTTGCCTTTTTGGATTCTTCTTTGGGGATGTGGCAATGGGGCCCACTTTTCAGAGCACTTGCATTTCTAAATTTGTGTCTACACCACTGAGTGAGATTCTAGAATCAGAGGATCAGTAAGCCCATATTCCTCATTGGCTGTAGAACGAAAGGTGATGATCAGGGCCAAGAAGCAAAACTAAACTGTTCTTGTTCTTGTGATTGATGCTGTGGTTGTTGTGTGCCTTCAAGTTGTTTCTAACTTATGATGACCCTAATGCAAATCTATCATGGGGTTTTCTGGGGTCTGTGTGTGATGCACCCAAGGTCATCCAGTGGGTTTTCATGGCAGAGCAGGGAATCAAGCCCTGGTCTCCATGTTTGTAGTTCAACAGTCAAATTGCTACACCATGCTGGCTCTCAAACGAAACTATACTTTTAGAAAAATATTGTCATGGGAATGCTGTGTTCTTGATTTTGGCCACCTCAGTGGTGTACGCTAGAGTTGATTCACACATACAGTTTGTGCACAGACATATTTGAAGAACTGTACTCTCCCATCGGAACCTGCCCATGTTTTGATTTCTTCTGGGGATGCCCTTCTCTCTGTCCCACCATCCTCACAGGGAACACAGGACAGGGATTTCTCAGTGGCTGCTCCAGGCTCTGGAACTCCCTTCCCAGATAAGCTGGATTGGCACCCTCCTTCCTTTCTTTCTGCAAGCAGGTGCAATCTTTTTTAATCCCAGCAGGCCTCTGAGATTTGATTTGTCCAAGGAAACAGACCTTCTATAATATACTAGACTTTCATCTGTTGTTGTTTCAGTTTGTTTTAACTGATTCCACTTTTAGGGTGGTTTAACTGCTTTTTAACTTTCATATCCTGTTAATATTTAATTAGGTTTATTTCAACTGTGGTAAGCTCGCTGGAGACCCAAACTGGGGAAGAGGTGGGAAATAATTCTTTGACAGCCATCAAACATAGAGAAATCCAGAGAGAGGGAGGGAGGGAGAGAATGAGGAACCACCATCAGTGGGAAAACATAGCAACATTCATTTTCTGTAATGCATCTGCCAATGGAATGTACCATTTTCAGTTACAGGTAGGAAGAAATCCAGTACTTGGAAGGGTTTTAATATAAAAAAACAAATGATTTGCACATTTGAAATTAGCATGAGAAGAAGAAAGATATATTGGAGCCCTTTTTTACAACTGCTCGGACAATTCTGGGGGAACACCAGTTTTTTTGGGAACAAGCTTTCAAATATAAAAGTCATGGTTATGTCCAATTGTTATGTTATGTATCATTACACTAACATAGCTAAGCAGGAAGTTGCTGGATCACATCATCGTGCAATTGATTACACAATAGTTGGTATAGCCATGGACTCCCCTCTTGCACGACTGTCAGCCCAGCTCCCTACTCACTTCAGAACATTTAGACTGTTCAACTGTTTTGGCAATGGTCAGAGGGCTTGCACAACTCTGACCAGGATACCACAATATCACAGAAACTCCTTGGGTAACAACATCTGTGCCAACATAAGTTGCAACTGGATTCCAGCCCAGATATCCCACTTGCAGTCAGTGGTGTACAGAGGCTCAGCAGTGCCTAGGGCAAGCACTGAAGTTGCAGCCCTAGGTGCTGCTGCCACCGGCCCCTACCATATCAGGCTAGGAATGAACCTGGAAGGGGTGAGACAAATGGTGATGGTGGCCGGGTGAGTGAAGGGGGGTAGGGTGAGCAGCAGTGCGGGTGGGGTGGGTGCTGGCAAGTGGGGGGGCAAGTGGGGGGGCAAGTGGGGGTGGAGAGTGGGGGGCAAGCGGTGACAGGGGTGGAGTGAGCAGAGGCAGGGGTGGGATGAGTGGTGGCAGGGGCAGGGCAAGCTGTGGTGGTGACAGGATGAGAAGTGGCAGGGGGTGGGGTGAGCAGTGGAGGCAGGGCAGCAGGCAGGGGGCTGCTGCTGCCACTGCTGCAGCCCCTCACCCTTGCACTGGGCCAGAAAGCCCCCCAGCAGGGGAAAGGCAGTCGTGGTCAGGCCATGTGGAGGGGTTCCTCTTTTTGCACCCCCTTGGCTTTGGCACCTAGAGCATGCACCCCAGTTGCCCTACCCTAAATACATCTCTGCCTGCAGTCTAAAATGGCAGCTAGCCACAGAGAGGTACTGTTCATGCAGTTAGACACTTCTTATGAGCATTCAGTCTGAACATCTCCTACTCCGTGCTACATTCTGTACCTAGGCTTTTTGTAGGATGGGAGTGCCCATGCATACAAAGACAAATTGTTGCTTCATGAAAAAGTGCACAATGTCTGTGGATGAGATTCTACACTGAAGGATGCACAGAGTAAACTTCCACACATGCAGTTAGGCATTGTGCTATGCAGCCCATGTGGTGATTAGCAACATAGCACAATGGAACCAAGTCCCTATACACAACGCAGTGCACATACACTGTGCATCCTTACACATCACACCTCCACGCACAATGGCGTCCCCTGCACAATTCTGCTTCCACAGATTTGGAATGAAGGCAGCAGTTCCACACCGGATGAAATTGTACAGCCGCTTCCATCAGGGTATATGTAAGACGTCAGCCCCATTCTGTCCGGTGTCCTATTGTATTTCACATCTCTTTACTGAGCAGGGAAAGCAATGAAGAATTAATGTGGTTATTTAGTTTAGTACAGTCTGGCTTTTCTGGCTTAACAACCACATCAGTGGAATGGCACTGGCATCATAACGCAGCACCATTTCAAAATCAGCAGAACAGCTGCAAACGAAATGTGTGCAACGGAAGTGAAGTATGACTCCCTGTTACTGGATAGCCATTACTGCACAGATTAAAACAATAATCACCTTTTAGATGCATTTGGAAACATCGGTGTGGGTTTCTGCTGGCCTCCAGATGGCTGTATAGCATGTCAGCAGAAAAAAAAATGGAGGAACTACATAGCAGAGGGGATCATATTGAATGATATCATTAAGTCTGAATGTGGCTGTTTGCATTCAAACCTGGTTCTATAGTGGTAGCTAATGGGAGGCACCAAAAGTGTCAATATCTTTGCTACTGGAACTCAGAGCACACTGAGGCTGTAAACTACATTTTTTGTTCCTACCCAAGAAATGTCTGCTCAGCCAAACAGGCTTTTCTGCTGCCCTTTTAAAATTTGAAACAACCACCACATCTCCTATGACACAAAGCAAAATTTTATGGAAAATTGCTAATACAATGGGAGGTAAGAAGAAACCACTCGTGAATCTTAAGTCCGTGCTTCTCATATAGAACTACTAGGACTATTAGGGTTATCTCCTCTGAAAGTTACTTTTTTTTTCTTTTCTTTTTTTAAGATCTTCAAGTAAAAGGTAACAGCATGGGAATTCATCCATCCTACATTCAGTGTTGACTCCATCATATCTATTCTCCATTTTAATTGAGTGCAGTTTCTAGATTTTTTTTTCTCCTTTCCTCAGCCAAAATATACAACAGGTTTGAAACAGAAAAAGTTACTTTTTGGATTATAATTCCCAAAATCCTGCAGCTATTGTGGCTCTTGCCAAGCTGTCTGGAGGACAGTGGGAGTTGTCAAACAAAAAGTAACTCCATTGGAAAAGTCATTTTTTCCACGTTTTGGATCTCAGTTGGCCTAATCCAGCTGAGAAGACACATGATGACAAGATGTGCAGATGTGTCCTGGAGCTGTCATTTTAATTTCCCACAATGCTCCTGGTGGAAAGCTGCTCTGAGACATTACAGGAAATGGTCCTAGCCTTTTCTTCTTCTTGTTCTTCAAAGAATGACAGAGCACAATACATGCAAACAGTATGGTGCTTTGTGGTATTGAGCGTGACTGACATACCACTCCACACTTGTTTCCCAGGTAGAGTCACGGAGTTGAAATGAGGCCCAGGATCAGGTTGGGAAGGAGTCACACACACAAACATACACACAATTACTCTTGCCCAAGAGGGAACACCTTCTCAGCCCCTGCTGTCATCGTGGCTGCAACAGTAGTCTGATCAGATGGCCCTTGTTCAATGACAGTACAAAGAGAGGGGGGCAATGACATCCAAGACACCCATGGAGCAGTGGTAATCCAGAATGGAGGACAGTGGAAAGTCCCCTGCACCAGGCTGGAAAAATGTTTCCATTTTCTCTGGTGCCCCAAGTATAGTGAGAGCCTCTATTGCACCATAGGACACCTTGAGTGGTGCTGCATTATGTGATGGGGAGTCCTGGGGGGTAATGGGACAACATGTCTGATTCCCCATTACATGGAGAGAGCCCATACTGTGCAACATAACATTATGTGTGATGCCCTGTTGCACATCACCACAATTCTCTAATGAGGTTGTATATCATGTCAGCAACATCGTAGCCCAATCACTGTAAAGTTACACTTCACAACCCATGATTCAGGATCACAGCCATCATTTCCATATCAATCTATGAGCCACCTTTTGTAGGGTTTTCCATAAAAGGCAGGATATAAAATGAATAAAGTAATCTGCATGGAGAAGACAGCAACGGCTGGCACACTGCTAGTGAATTACAATGACTTAAGTCTTAGGGAACTGAGGATGTTTAGTCTGCAGAAGAGAAGGTTAAGAGGGGACATGATAGCCATGTTTAAATATTTGAAGGGATGTCATGTTGAGGAGGGAGCGGGCTTGTTTTCCGCTGCTCCAGAGGCTAGGACAAGGAGCAATGGATTCAAGCTGCAGGAAAAGAGATTCCACCTGAACCTCAAGAAGAACTTCCTGACAGTCAGAGCTGTCCGGCAGTGGAATATTCTGCCTTGGAGTGTGGTGGAGTCTCCTTCTTTGGAGGTTTTTAAGCAGAGGCTGGATGGCCATCTGTTGGGACTGGATGGGCCCTGTGGTCTCTTCCAATTCTATGATTCTATAAGTCAGACTTTTATAGTCACTGACTGATCAGAACCCTGCAAATAACCCAAATCCTAGAATCCGAGAATCATAGAGTTGAAAGAGACCACAGGGTCCATCCAGTCCAACCCCCTGGCATAAGGAAATACAGATCTTCTGCCTGTTGTCTCAGACAGGATAACTACATATGGAAACATTACTTGAGCTTGCAGACGTCAAGCAGTAAGCCTGTAAGTTGTGAACTGGTTCCTTTGGAAGCTTTCTCTTTCTTGGGGGCATCAGATTAAACTCATGTATCAAACAAAATTGAAGAAGGCTTTGTATACTGAGTTTCCTTGACTAGATTTACACCTTCAGCTATCAACAGCCACAAATTCTGAACTACTCAACATTAACTGTAAGATCCTTTATTTGGGATTTACAAACTACGGAGCATGAGAGATAAATCTGAGTGTCCTGCCCTGTTAATTAACTTGAAATTTATTAATTTATCAAGACTCCCGAAACAAGCATGTTTAATCGCCCGCTTTATTAACGTTTCTGAGAAAGCTTTAGCATTTTACTGGCATTTCAATGAGACTTCCAACAAGATGTGGTGTCAATTAATGGTCTTGTTTAAAGTCAGACGGTATTTTTACAGTGCTAGCTCAACTCTCTCATAACTCACCCACCCACGCACCCACCCACCTTGACTAATTTCAGAAAATGTATTTGAAACACCAGAAAGACTTTTGTTCAGAAAGCTGTTTCTGTGTAATATTTCCACCAATCAAAATCCATTTTCCAAGAGCCAAACTACGTGGTTTGTGTAACCACCTCCATCTCTCTAATTGTTTGTTTTTCTTGTTACAAAATGCAGCCACACACACTGCTTTCTCTTTTTGATTAGTGCCAGCAGGAGCAGTCACGTAGGGATGTGGAGAGGGAGGCAATTCGCTCTGGGCGGCAATGTTTTTGGAGCATCCCAGCCCATAGCCACGCCCCTGTGTGGTCTGGCCACGCCCCTGTACACAGTGGCCACACCCCTTGTGCTGTAGCCCCACCCCCTCCTACCCACCCCTCCACACACTCCAGGCTCCACCACTGAGCAGGAGAAGAAAAGAGTGGCTCCTAATTCTCATCTCTGCCATGGTTTCTACTAAAAAGACTGAGCTTTCAGATCTTCAGACAATAGTGGATTACCAGTTCAAGGTGCAGAGAATCTGCTTTGGGTTCTGTTCTAGTGGTTCTTAACCTGGGGTCCAGGGGCCCTTGCAGCTCTTACAAGGGGTCCATGAAGCTCTGATACTGGACACTAACAGTAATGGCAGCAACAGGGACATGACACCGAGGGGGGGGATGTGGATGCTGAAATCACCCCCCTGTGTTCAAAATAAGGAGCAGTTTAGGTGCCCCCACACACACACCTTGCTGCTATGTGTCTTACAAAAAGGGACACAAGAGCAAGTGTGTGTGTGTGTGTGTGTACATCCAACCTGCTCCCTTGTTTGCAAATGAGGAAGAAGTTTTGGTACATGCACATACCACCTGCTGCCACATACACCTCCTGCTGCCACATTGCTGACAAAAGGAACATGGGGGCAGGCTTGTGTGTGCCCAAACTGCTCCCTCATTTACAAATAAGGGAGCAGTTTGGACACCTGCATCCCACTGCTGCATCTCTGATGAAAGGGACACAGTGGCAGGCATGTGGACATGTCCAAACTATGACTCTGGAGACCATGGTTTGAATCTCCACTGGGCAACAGAAACCTACTGGGTGACCTCAGGCAAGTCACATTCTGTCATCCTCAGAGAAAGGCAAAGGCAACAAATCTTGACAAGAAAACTCTCATGAGAGGTTTGCTTAAGCGTCACCATAAATGGCTTTTTGAAAACGAAAGACATGATTTCTAGAAAGAACTCCCCGCTGTCAGCAGCGATTTGTTGGGGTGGGCCTTCTAGTCACTTCTGAGTAAAGGCAACTCTAAAGTGAACCTATCACAGGTTTGTTTTTTTGTTTTGTTTTTTGCAAGATTTGTTGGGGAGGGTTGCCTTTGCTTTCCTCTCACGCTGAGAGAATGTGACTTGCTCAAGGTCACCCATTTTGCAGATTTGAATCGTAGTTTCCAGAAGCCTTTAATAAATAAATAAATATCTGAATATTGAAATAAATATTTGAATATCTAAATTTAACTATTTAAATCTTGAGTTAAGTTTTAGGGACCCTGGCAACAAATTATATTTACAGGGGTCTCTGGTGAAGAAAAGGTTAAAAACCACTGTTCTGGGTCATTCCCGCACTACACTGTTATAGAGCTATTATTCTACTTTCAACATCCTATGGAATCCTGGAGTTTGCAGTTTAGGGAGGGGCCTTTAGAATTCTTAGCCAGAGAGCTCTTTGGCCTCAGTAAACTACAAATCCCAGAATTCCACAGGATGTTGAAAGTGGAACAATAGAACTATAACAATGTAATGCAGAAATGGCCCTAGATTTAAAAGAAACTATCCAAGGTTCTGAACCCTAACCCTGCAATATGTTCAGTGCCTTGAATATCTCCTCTCTAATGTTTATAATAAAACCAAGAGCAGACTCACTGCAGCTCTGACAGGACAGCAACTGACTGCCCCATCTTCAAACAGGGCTTCTTCCAATCCCATCTTACATTTAGTGACAATGTAAGAAATCATTTTCCCAATGGCTCCTCCCTGGCTTGCAGAACACCCTACCCAGGAATTCTTCCCTGGACCTCATTGTGTTGTTCTTCCACTGGACTTTTAAAAATTGTGGGCAGGCTTTGGGCAATTGACCAGTCTGTAAATGGGCCTTGTTATATACTGGATACTTTAATCTTTTCTGTAAAGTGTTCCTTAGTTCTTTTTTTCCCCTTCACTTTTCCCAATAATGCTTTTAATTCAGTTCTGTTTTAGTTGTTGCTCTTGTTTTGTGTTTTAATTGTATTTACTCTTTTCTTCAGTGTTACTGGGAGTTGTCTCAGTGCCATTTTGGGGAGAGAAATCCAGTTAATCATCATCATAAGCATCAGTATCATCCCCATCATTGCCCCAGCTGTTTTTCTCCCTCAGGGAGCAAAGCATCTAAGGATTATTTCTGAGCCAATAGTGCGATGCGGGAGCAAAAAAGGTAATGCAATTACCATCTGAATCAACAGGAGCACAATGTCCAGACTGAGGGAACTATTAGAATCACTGTATTCTGCTTTGATCAGACTTCAGTTGAAATATTCTGTCCAGTTCTGGGCACCACAGTGTAAGAAGGAAATCAACATGCTGGAACACGTCTAAAGAAGACCAACTGAAATGGTCAAGATTTGGAAACCAAGTCTTATGAGGAATGACTGAGGGAGCTGAGCAGTGCCTTCCATCCTGCAGCCTCCAAGCTCTGGCATAAATATACAGCTTTACTCTGTGTGGAAGGAAGGAAGGAAGGAAGGAAGGAAGGAAGGAAGGAAGGAAGGAAGGAAGGAAGGAAGGAAGGAAGGAAGATAAGCCCTGCTGATTGAATATATTTATATCCTATCTTTCTTCCAATACTCTCAGAGAAGCACACATGGTTTTCCTTCTACACCAACACCAAAATCAAGGCACATAGTGTCCTTGGCCAGCCAAATTACTTTGGCACCTGAGTTGGAAAAATCTCCCAAGTCAATCTCTCCAGCACCATTCGTTGGAAGTAAAAAGTACAATCAGAAAAATGAATTAAATACCCTAATAATTTATCAATCTTTTGCCACACCCCAAATCTGACATCTGAGGTAGCTGTCTCACTCTGTCTAATGACAGAGCCAGGTGAATAGGTGTTACGATCATCACCCCATCACACACACCAGGAAAAAAAATTAAACTGGGGCTACAGTTCTCAGGTCACCAGTCTGCACAGCTACAGGCTGGATACATAAATACAAAAAAGTAATTTTTTCCAAGCTTTGATGCACATTTACTTCAGCACTGCATTGCCGGCTGTCCAGCCAGAGAACATGCATTTGATGTATTCCTAAGTGTTCTCATGCATACAAGAAGACTTGGCTCTGTTGGTTCCAAATAGACAGGTTCACAACACAAACACACACAGAGAACCTTCCTTGAGCTTTCCTGCCCTCCTTTCTCATTCTGCTTGGATGTTTCATAAGGACGGAAAATAATTATTGTTTCTCCAGTCTCCTCTCCCTCTTTGGCTCTGGGAGGGGGAGCCTGCCAAGTTCACGCTGACCACATGCCCAATGAAATAGGGGTTGTTTGGTGGGAGTCTGAAATCTCAACTACAAGTCAGGACAGCCTGACTTCTGGCAAGAGGATGCTCTGTTAAGTGAGGCCATAAAAGCATGATTAGAGCAGAGAGAGAATCTGTGAGGACAGGAAAATGGGGTAGGGATGGGTAGCAGAGGATGGAAGGAAGGAGGGAGAGCTTGCTATAGCTGATCTCTCCTGACAGACAATGCCTGCGGCATCACAGAAGCCCCAATTGTTTCAGCAACCCTTTGCAGTCCTCAGTGTGGCATAGTGGTTAAGAGTGTTGAACTGGGATTTGGAAGCTGCACTGAGCCATGAAACTCATTGGATTGTTATACGCTTGAGAGTACATACTGGGTTATTTCACATGCCTGAAGCAGGATCCCAAACTTGGTGGAATCCTCATTCCTAGGAAAATTATACCTGTGGGATATCTGCACCTCCAGCAGATCTTAAATGTATCTTTAAGACCGGAAGGTCTTAAAGATACAGAAGCTCTTTGAGGAGAAAGTGTGGTTAAAACATGGGTATTTTTAAAAAGAATTATGCACAAAATGAGTACACAAAACCCTGTTGGCAACAGGGGGTATACCTCAGAGACAGAACATATAGAAAGAATGAGGAACAGCATGGAGTAGTGATTTGAATGTTGAACTAGGACTCTGGGAAATCAGGATTCAGATTATTTGTATTATTGTACAGAACTTGCAAAGGATACAGTGTTGCACTACATCTCCCAGAATCCTCCAGGGAACACGGTCCCAAGAAACTACACATATGGATGGCACAGCCTAGACTAATCATGATCCTGGAATCTTCCAATTAGCATGACACCCAGCCATACTGTCTAGGACATTCTGGAAGTTGTAGTCCAATAAACTAACTCTTCCAAGGCCTGCTAAACAGTTAAGAGATATGATATGATCTCATGTTATGTGAAATCTTTGCACTTGGGAGTCTCTATTTTTTGAACGTAAATTTCTGAGGTATCATGTAAGGGTTTATTTCAAAAAAAAAAATTAAAGTACTATAAAGTACTATTTTTTAAAAGCAGAACTTGGCCAAGATCCTCCACTGAGAAGTAGCGTAAATCTCTGCAGGTAGAGTTATGCATTAATTTTTTCTACACAGCCCTTGTGTTGAATGGCATGACTCCAAATGTGTAACTGAACAAACAACCAAATGCAAATGTAAATCCATGTGGAATATGCATGTAAATACACAATGGCGACTCATGCTCAGTTGCACTTCTGCAAGCTCAAACTCAATATGGGCATGTAACAGCTTCCATAGAGAAACCTGTGCATGTCTGAGATACCAACAGGATTCCATATTAAAGTTCTGGCTATAACCAACAACTTGGTCAGAGCAACTTTGCATGGAATTGTTGTGATCAGTGGAGGGACTACCATCATCAATGAAATCATACCTCTTCAAAGTATTTAATATATACTTCACTTTAGATCCATGAAGGCTGATGGCTTCCATCTGAGTAGGGCTCCAAGTTTTAGTCTGAACTTTGTAGGAACTATCCAAGGTGCTAAACACTACTCCCCCCATAGGGTCAGCACCTTGGCTTGACCTTTAATGTTTGGGTTAAAATGTGGGATGGATTCACTATCCTGCTGACACAGGAACCACCCACAACACTACAGATGGATGATGCTTGGTTATAACTGGAAAGATCACATAGCCTTTATGTATCAGCTGATGCAGCTGCTATGGCTACACCACATCACTTTCAGTGTTTCCTTAGCCTTTTGACCTCCTTGATACTGAGACTTCCTGGGTTCTGCAAAAGAGAACTTTGACCGCTCTCCATGATGCCTGGTGTGTGTAATGTTACACCTGAGGAAATGCTGGCTGTCATCATTAAAAATAGTGGGTTGGGTATGGGCAAACTGAGATCAGTGAAACCCTGCCTGAGTGAAAGTTGATACTGGTTTGTTGACTGAGTGTTAAGCAGTTTCAAACATAAGGGGAGCAGATAGCTCCGTAAACCAGCCCATGCCAGCTGTCTGAGAATTCAGTGCTTGTGTTCCCAAATGACAATCTTATCTAAGGAGTGGAGAAGCACAATAGAGAAACTTTTGTTGGGCAAAAGGAAAAAAAAACAAAAACATTTATTATTGTCATTATCTTGGTTTCACGGTCTCCAAGATGTTAACTAACTGGAGTTTTGGACTCAGTGCTTTGGTTTCTATCCAAGAATCTACAAGTCAGTGAGATATCATTGGATCATGTGCCCTGAACCAGGTAGGATAACTACAGACAATAAATGTTGTCAATATGAAAAGAAAAAAGATGAAGCTGTTGGCTGCATCATTGGTTTGTGCAACAAGATCTCACAGACTAAGTGCAAGAAATGCTGTGGCTGCAATGATATATTGAAATACATGTAAAAAAAAAATCCCATCTGAAAAAAATTGGTGAGAACATACGCATGAAAAAGCTGTCAGTAAAGACCCCATGGGACTTGAAAGATTCAGACTGATAAGCCATTAGTCAGATATAGCTGTGATGGCAAAAATACCCTAAAGGCACTAGATCCTGTATGATTGTGGAAGCTAAACAGGGTTAGTCCTGGCTAGGATGGGAAACTGCCAACAAATACCAGGTGGTGTTAGCTGTATTTCAGAAGAAGGAACTGGCAAAACCATCTTTGAGTATTCCTCGCCCAGGGCAACTTGAAGGCACATGTATGCATAACTGTGGTAGAGAGAAAAAGTCTTTGTCTTCATGATATATTATATACCAATTATTACCAATTGGAGTTTTGGACCATCAGTGATTCAAATTCTGTCCAAGAATCCAGGAATCAGTGAGTTAGCAGCAGGTAATTCAAGCAATGTAGCTTTTTGCCGTTGTGCTATTGTGATCCTATCTTAGCCAATTTTATTTGGATGTTTTGTCAGCCTGTTTGGAATTGCTCCCAGAAGACCTAACCCCACTGGAACTGTAGTTGTTTACTTTTCCCAGAGGCTCTGAATCTCAATTTGTAGGTCTCAATATTTCATCATCTTTTCCCTCTCTTTGTCTTTCCTTCTGCTGTCTCCTGGGACTGCCACAGCTATAATCCAAGGTTTCTTTTTCTCAGCAACAGTTCTGTTCAACATATCATGCTCTGATTGTTTGTCAGTTTGAATCTTAAAGTCCTATTGGATTTTTGAGTCACCATTTGCTGACATGAAGTAGTCTCATGGTCAATTCTGACCTTTGGTTCAAAACCAACATTGCAGATGGCCAAGAACCAGATTCATGTACATCAGTACATGTTAACATGATTTCTTTCATGCTACTTCTAGTTTTGGTTGCTCTTCTCCCCCATATTTGGGCAGTCCATGCACTCTAGAAAGTTCCAAGGACAGGAAACTGGCCATCAGATCCACTGAAGCTGACCAACCTAGTTTAAAATAAGACTCATAACAATATCCACATATGACATTTCCCCAGGGCATTGTGGGAAATTTAAGTAGCAGGCATCTTCCCAGATCTAGCCACTAGCTTCAGATAAACCCATGGCACAAGGAGTCCATTTCAGCAGAAGCCACCTCAAACCTATAGCCAGCTCTTTCGAAGCCAACAGACTTGACAGCTCATCCAAGTCAGAGAAGGAACAATCTTACCTATGTTTTGGACAAAGCATCTTGTTCCAAAGACATGCCCATAACAAAACCCTGAAGGCCAGCTGTAACAAGTAAAATCAAGGTAGGCAATTTGTTTGAAACAGAGAAACAATAAGAGATGTGCTTAATCCTTCTTCCTCCACTTGGTGCTACCCTGGTGAAAATCCCACCACACACACACACATACAGACACACACACATACACACGGACACACACAAAGTGGCTGGTTTCTTCCAGAGGAAGAGTTCTCTGCTCCCAGCTAGAGGAAGTGCCTGTGTACAGGAAATACACAAATGACGGCCCTGGGATCTCAAAGGATAAATCAGTTTCTCAGTTTTCCATTGCCTTTCCTGACTGCTAATCCACAGGGGACTCTTTTTGCACCGTGGCTGCTGCCAAAATAGATTCTGCCTGAGGTTTTTGCACAGAAAAAAAGCCAACAACACAACAACAACACATCCCCTTCATTCTGAGAGACTGAGCAGATCAGGAAACAATTAGACAATCCTGCAATGGTGCTCAAATAAAGTGACTTCTTTCCAAGAAAATCAGTCTCACAAGTGCACTCCCCAATTTCTTCATGGACTTAAATCATTTGTTTTGGGGGCATAATTTAGATTGAAATTCATGCACCAGTCCACTGACTGTGAACTCTCATTCAATTAAATTTTGAGAGCAAGGACAGCACTTGGAAGTAACACATTAAAAGTACAGTCCTCCCTCCACATTTGCAGGTTTGACCTTTGCGAATTCGATTATTCATGAGGTGCCTGCTTGCCCCCCCCCCGATTCTCCCCCTCCCATTCCCTGGCCATTTAGCCAGGCACTCAGCCTTCCTTCTCTGATGCTCCAGCAAAAGGCAAGTGAATGGGAGAGGGAAAAGTTTGTGCATATGTAAGCCCTTTGCCCTCCATTCTCCTGCCTGTTGCTCACATGCTCAGAAAGAAGGAAGAGCACATGGGTGATGAGCAAGTGAATGGAGTAGAGAGAGCATTTTCCCTTCCATTTGCTTACCTGTTGCCCATGCAGGTAGAAAGAAGGTGGGGTGCACGGATGATGGGCAGGCAAAAAGAGTGTTTTCCCTTCTATTTGCTTGCCTGTCACCCATGTGGGCAGAAAGAAGGCAGGCTGTGTGGGCGATGGCCAGGAGAATGGAGGGGGAGCTCTCACTCGAGTGGGGCCATTCAGGTTTTTTGACTTTCAAGAGAACCCTCACAAAAGTCAAGGGGCTACCATAAACTTCTTTGTAGTAATGAGGGACAAAATTGGCTGGCTGGACTTCACAGTCACAGCTATGATGTGTAACCTAGAGTTATACATCCATTATGGATTTGTAGTCATGACCTCTACATATTCACAGTCATGGCAATACTGTAGGGAGTACATAAGGATAGTAAAGGTCTCCCAGTCCTGACTTACTGAGCATCAGCCACTGTGAGCAACAGGAGTCTGTTCTAATATTGATCAGGATGTAGCAGACTGACGTTTACACACACACACACACACACACACACCTCCTGCCAGCAATCTCCAGAGTAATCAGGAATTGTGACCAGGATCCTGCTTCTAATTGTTGAATCTGAGGGTGATGGTGGGAAGGGCTGGAAACTTCACTCTATTCTGTATTGGTTAGGCCTCCCATTCTATTCTGTATTGGTTAGGCCTCATTTGGAATACTGTGTCCAGTTCTGGGCACCTCAATTCAAGAAGGATGTTGACAAGCTGGAACGTGTCCAGAGGAGGGTGACCAAAATGGTGAAGGGTCATGAAGCCATGCCCTATGAGGAACGCCTTAGTGAGCTGGGTATGTTTAGCCTGCAGAAGAGAAGGTTAAGAGAGGACATGATAGCCATGTTTAAATATGTGAAAGGATGTCATGTTGAGGAGGGAGCAGGCTGTTCTCTACCACTTCAGAGACTAGGACAAGGAGCAATGGATTCAAGCTGCAGGAAAGGAGATTCCACCTGAACCTCAGGAAGAACTTCCTGACAGTCAGGGCTGTCCGGCAGTGGAATGTGCTGCCTCAAAATGTGGTAGAATCTCCTTCTTTGGAGATTTTTAAGCAGAGGCTGGATGGCCATCTGTTGGGAATGCTTTGATGGGTGTTTCTGCATAGCAGGGAGTTGGACTCGATGGCCCCTGGGGTCTCTTCCAACTCTGTGGTTCTATGATTCTATGATCAGTCTGTTGCTTCCCAATTGACAGGTGAACAGACCTCTGTCACCAGCGGGAACTGATGCCCATTAAGGCAGGATTGGGGAGGGGATCAGGCTAAGAGACACTACTTAGTTAAGAGATGCTACTCAGTATCCTTAACTAAGTAGCTGATATGGAATCTCAGCCATTATTTTTAAATGTGTTAGCAAAAGCAATGCACACAATAATTTTTATATATGTATGTATTTGTGTGTGTGTGTATGCACATGTGTGTGTGTGTGTGTTATAACAAGTAACATTTACCCATGGCAGAAACATTACTTTGGGATTTGGAGAGCTGACTTTATGTTAGTAATAGTCTTGCTTAAAAAAATGTGAGTAATAACACACTGATAATGTCTTGCTTTATTTATTGTAAGTAACACATTATTCTTAGAACAAATAACAAGTTACTTTTTAAAGTAATATTTCCAAGGTGAATGGAAACTGCTGAGATTGTAGATGGAGACTAACTTAATACTGATGGAAGTATGTGGTGGTTGCCCAAAGCTGTGTGGTTATTGAATTGCCATGCTTTACAACAAAATGCACAACTAAATGTACATCTGTGAGGTGCCATGTGCATCCATGCATACAGTGAGTATGTCATTATGCATCCACACACAATGTACATCCATGCACAATGGTGGAATGTCCGGAACTCCAGTTCCACAACTTGAACAGAACACAGCTGTTGTACATCAGACAAAAGTGTCCAACTTACAAGCATAAACAGGGCTGTAACTGGGAGGCAAAACAAGGGACATTGGCTCCTCCCAATAAGAATTCTGGTCCCAAAATGAAATTTTAAGTCCCCAAATTTCTAGCATTGCAAAGGGTGAAACATTGATGTTCTCAATTCATATTCCTTTAGTATCCTTGCTTCCCTCTTTTCTAGCTGTGGCTTGCATTTCTGTTCATGAATTATGATGGCATAAGTTTGGGCTCACTCTCAGTTCACTATTTTGGTTACTATGTGGGCTGGAATTTTGTTTCAACCATGTGATGACCCAAGTCCCCTCCAAAGCCTACACAGCAAGCAGCATAGCCTCCCCATTTCCATGTTGTGAGAGCATAAAGAAATGAGCTGAGATACATCCAACTGCAGAACACTGCAAGGACATCATCTGCAGAAATCTCACAAGGAAAATAGCTGGACAGGTCCCTTACACCAACCCCCTGTGTTGGAGGGAGGCTTTCCTTTCCTTTCGTAGGCAGGCAAAGACATTTTTTTTTAAGCAGGCATTTAATGGGTGAGCTGGAGACCTTTTATTTATTTGGTTTTTTTTAAAAAAAATCTGCTGCTAGTTTTATAATTTTATGTCTTTTGATGTTTTAATTATAAAACTATTGCTAGTTTTATAATTTTATATGTCTTTTGATGTCTCCTTATGCTCTTAATTATTTTTTTAACCTTTTGGAAACTGCCTTTGGTTCCATTCTGGGAGAAAAAGTGGCATATAAAATAAACAAATAAATGTACTGCTTACAAGGTAAATTTTGTGGTGAAGGAGGCTGTACTGTTTACAAGGTGAATTTTTTGTTATAATTGTCATGGAACGGCCCTGGGTCAACGATAGTTGGGACGAACCAATGGGACATAAGCCACAATGTTTTTAAGTCTACAAACAAGCTATAGTAATGAAGAGCACGCCACAGGATAAATCCTCAAGACCATCCTGTACACGTAAGTATACATAAGTATAAGTAACTGCCTTCACAGCACATTCTCACATCACCAATTTTCTCATTCCTAAAAGAATCTAGGATTACCATCCATTTGGAGATTTTGGGTTTTGTTTTGGGGTGGTTGTTTGTTTTTTTTGGAGCATCATGGTAGCATCATGAACTTTTTTCAGTGTTGCTTGATGGTAGTAAGTAAAGACAGATCTGTAATGTTCACATTCTCACCACACAATTATAGCACTATGTCTACCATAATTGATATGGTAACATTCCATGGAATTCTGTGATTGGGGAGGTAGGAATGACATTTAGAATTCTCAGCCAGAGCATTCTAGTGACTCACCAAACTACAAACCTCTAGATTCCATGGACTGCAACCATGGCGATTAAAGTGGAATAATAGTGCTATAATTGTGTAGTGTGAATGGGTTCCAGCTGTAATCAGCCTATATCTCCCATGCCATATTTCCTTCACAGCTACTGAATCCCTAGTCTTTGCATAACTGTTGCCAGAGCCTGGCATAGCCTGGCATAGTTTTGTTACTGTAATGTGCCATGGGGTTCTGGCCCATGCCATCAAATTACAAAGCTTATCACTAACAAGGTTAAGTTGTTGTTGTGTGCCTTTAAGTTATTTCCAACTTATGGCAATCCTAAAATGTACCTATCATGGGATTTTCTGGGGCTGAGAGGATGTGATGCACCCAACAAGGTACAAATCTCTAATTCAACCCTACAATGACTATTAAAGCCACTGGCTTCAAACCTCAACATTTAAGAATTAGGCTTAAACTTACCCAACCCAAGATGTGACTGAATAAATTGGTCAATTTTTGTTTCTTCCATTTTTCTAAAAAAAAATCTCTTTTTTTTTTAATCTTGAAAAGTAAATAAATTTGCAGATTTTGGTAAATTCTTTTCAGAAACAAACTCTACGAAAATTCTCACCTATGAAACACTGCAGTGGGGACAAGGGTAACAGGTATTTGGAGAACATATAAATGCTCAAATAAAGCTAATATCTCATAAGCTTAAATGTAAGCCTCAGACTAGGGATTTCTAGTTCATGTGCTGAGAGATTTAAACATTTTTTTTTGAGGGGAGCTGATGTGGTTGCACAGTTTGAAAATGCTTTCAAAGCCATTTATATCTGTAGCGTAGACTGCTGTGTCCTGTGACTTCATTCCATAAGGGGAACAACTGTACAGTGGTTATGATCTTGCATTTCTTCAGTGTAGCATAAACATAAGCTGATAAAGTTAGGTTACACAATCCTTACACTGGATACCAATGTAGTGCAACATTTGTGGATCACTAGTTAAAGTACAGGCCTGACAAACCATTGTGCAATTGCAGCATTCAATGCACAAAGTCAATGAGTAGAGATAATTACCACACACATGCTTTTCTGTGTACTTTAATGTGCTCCCAAAATCACAATAGTCCAGTCTGTGTAATTCCCTTTACATGGCCACAGCTGGACAAAACTGTTACAGATTCTAGCACAACTTTTGCCTTTCATGCACAATAACAGGATGCTAGCTTACTTTTGGAATCACACTTTGACCTTCTGCTTCAGGACTGGTAACTAGAACCCTTTCCACCCAATCTCTCTCTAGCCAACCTTTCTTGCCTCACTTTCCAATAACTTTGTATGGTTCTTGAGAATGGCCTTTTCCACACCGAGCGAGGGAATCGCCCTGCACCGCTACTCACCCGACCTTTCGGCTCCCCAGTTCGGTCCACAGAGCTCCGGAGCAGTGTGTGCTCGTCAATACGCACTGCTCTGGCATCCCAAATGGCGGCTTCCGGTTAATCGAGGGTCGTGACCAACCGCTGAAGCTCGCCAGCCTAAAGCCTGCCCCTGGACAGATCGCAGGCTTGCATTGGTGCGAGCCTGTGAATCTGCAAAAGGGAGCAGGCTCGCAGTGGCGCGCTGCGTGCTTTGGAAAGACCAAAAGAAACAGGTCTTTCAAAAGCACACTGGAGGACCACATGGGGTCGTTCCAGACTGGACTGAGGTGCGGATCTACCTTAAATAGGTCTGACCCATTCCGGTCCGAGGTGCAGACCTCCTCCTTGGAGGATGGACTGCACCGTTTCAAAAACCCCATGTGGAAAAGACCAATGTCTGATTCTTGTGTGTGTTTGTTAATCCAAATAAAATACTCTGTTTACCTTTACACTAGAGTCTTCTCTATGTTAGTACTGGGATGCACAGGTGAAAGATCCTGCCACTACTGTCCTCTCTCAGGCTTCCTTTGAGCTATAGTTCCCCAATCCTAAGGAGACACTGGCATTGTGGGTGGACTCAAGGTTCCGCACCTCTTAGGGTAACACAGTACAGCACAATTTTGTTACTTGCACTTAGTCTGTTTACAGGATTTGTGCCCTTCATGTCTCAGTGTCGTATTCAGGTAAATTTTTTATTTTTATTTTTTTTACTTCTGCATCTTTTTAGGCCTAGCACTATTGCACACTGAATATGATATGATTTACACATGATAGTGTAAATATGGTTTTAGAGTATTGCAAGTGAAAAAAAGGTTGTGATTCACTTTAGGTTGTGATTCACTTTAAGGAGATACTTGTTTTTCAGCAGTGGCCTAGAACCAGCAAACCCACCTCTGAGTATTCCTAGCCTAAGAAAATCCTATGAAATTCATGAGGTCACCATAAGTCAATAGGCAACTCAAAGTGGTCTGGAAACTAACTTGCCATATTAGAAAGGTATGCCAGTACTAGAAGTGGTCATCAGTCGACAGGCTACTGTTACAAAAGTGGAGATTTTCTACCCACTGAGACTCTCAGACCATATCAAGAGCATGCATACTTTTTCTTGCTCAGGGAGGAGGTTCAGGTTTCTCCAGGATATGGTTCCCCCAACAACATTTATGTTTTACACATACATCTACCTCTCTGGAATCAATAACTGCAAGCAAGTGAATGTGACTCCAAAGTCACTCAGCACAGCTGGATGTGCATGATTAATTGAACATAGGGTTCATGTAACTATATACATAATCATTGGCAGGACTTATTACTATTTCAAAATGAGTCTGTTGGGAATCACAGTTGCTAATTCCCAGTGACCATAAGGGTAATGCTAATATGAAATATGTAGATCTCATGAGATGATGAACTTTTTTGTCTTTGTTGTTTTGCCTTTGTCATCATAAAAATAATGGTTGAGATCCTGTATCAAAGACGTACCCAAGATTTTGTGGGTATGCTCGATTGCCCAATCTGATCCCCAAAACCCACCTGAAAATCCAGCCAGCTGCATCAAAGGACAGAGGTCTGTGGTGCTGATGAGCAGCGTGCTGAAGGAACCAGCCCCCTCCCACCAGCAACCAGAAGTGCCCCAACAGAAGCAGGGACTTTAAGGCACAAGGTCTTGTCATAACTCCAAAGAGGATTTTGAACAGGGTTTCAGGGTCGTTTACAATTGTTGCAATGGTACCAAGACTCAGTAGGTGAATTGGAAATAGTAACAAGGTCTTAAGCCTACTTAACAGGATGGTAGCCGTTGATTATTAGTTTGAACGTAATGAGCTACTGAAGGCTGTTAGAAAGCAATGAAGATGACGGAGATACATTTATATAGTTCTTAGTTCCCATTTGTCATAGCATAACAACATAATGCTTACTAATAAGAATTGTGGAATTTGAGCATGATGGAAGCCAAAGATTATGGCTGAAATCCTATGTCAGGCTTGTAGTGCACAAATCTCTGCTTACAGAATTACTGATTGTGATACACAAAACTTGTGTTGAATGGCAACACAATGTTGCACAGCTGAATGTACACCTGAATGTGCAATGAAATGCTCAACCAAATGCACATCTTAGGTGCACCTTGATGCATGCATATCTTCAAGCAAAGTGTTCCCACATGTGCAACTCTGCTTCCACAGCTTTGAACCAACTGCAGATATTATGTGTCAGAGAATAATATCCAACCACTTTTGCGAGGGAAATGAAACAACAGGATTCTGGCGAGTATATCAGATTCAATAACACAGAATTGGAGCTTTTTTTTTTTTTTAATTATCTCTAGTCCTCAGAGCAATAAAGAAATAAGTGAATGCATCTCAATAGTTTGTGAGAACCAAACATGGGAAGAAATGGCTTCCCCTTCTCTAAGAATACCTACCCAAATATCTATATAAAATATAGCTCTTTACTCCTTTTGGCTTCCCAAAGCTGTAATCCAGCTCCTTGGTGCTTCTTTTCATGTTTCTGGCATGGGATAGTACTCATGCCATTGGCAGGGTGAGGAACAAGGGCTTGAGTGCCTTGAATGAGCCACTGAATTGATTTTTTTCTGAGGATGACCAGTGAGAGTTGCAGTGTTCCAAAGATTTCCTGCATTCAGACAAAGAATTGTCACTCTGTATGTGAAATGGGACAGATGGGAGGAAAAACTGCACAAGGAGGCTGCTAGTTCATCACCACCCCTTCCTGCTGAGTTCCTGAGGTGAAAGCAGCTCTGACTCTACGTTGCATGACACATTATGTTAACAATGTAGCATGGCACATAAGGTCACTTTCGTTCTTATTCTTAGTAGGACATTGCTCTGATCATACTCAAGTACGTTTGAACACCTGTTGTTCTGGCCATGAAGTGAGTGTGTAGAGGGACACCAGGTTGCGACAGGGGTTCCACCTGTGTGTGGTTGGTCCCAGTCCAGATTGGAGCCTCAGGTGGAAATGTTTGTCCAACATGGAATGGCTGCATTGAGTTTAAGGCTGTCAAAGCAGAGTTGCACCTCTGTTGTCATTGAGTGCAGCTGTGCATTGGGTGAATGTGCATGTGCCTTTGATTGCTCATTTAGAGTCTTGGTTCAATTCTGCAGCATTACCATCCAACTCAACAAGTGCATAGCAAAATTAATACATAACTCTGCATGTGAGATTTACACTATGCCAATCTGATGTGGGATTGTGACAATGACTAGTTTAGCCAGAAAGTTACTTTTTAATAGTGAAACTTTTGAAATCTTCCAACTAACATGGCTACCATAGAGAATGTTTCCAGGGGCTGCAGTATTTAAAAAGTAATTTTATCAAGCTTTGAGTTTAGCCCTGAGCAGACTGGTCTCTAGAGCACTTGATTCACCCAAGGGAATGAGGCGAAAATGGCACAATGCTATAACATATCTCTATATTCAATATGTTTCCAACCCTGAGGAATGGGCCAAGGGGCATTGTGTCAAGAAAAGAACTCCAGGTGTATTCCCAGTGACATAAGCCTCCTTTTAAAACTAGTTCAATTCATGTCAGCCCTGACTCTCAGCATTCTCCATCTGTTTTCACCCTTAGGAGGAGAGTCTTGAATGTAGATTGCTGGAGGCAAAGTGTGCAACAAGCAGGAAAGTAGAGTTCAACCTGGGGGAAGAAGGAAAAACTCAAAATTATGGGGAGTGTGCCATCTAGAGGTCAAGGCAGGATAATAAAACAGTTCACTCTTCTCTACCCCATCCCCCAAAGAGGACAGTCTTTTTCACTTACTTTGGTAGCAGCCTTCCAAAACGTGATGCCTTCTGAGTATGTTGGATTGCAGTGCCCATATTCAGCAGCCAGAATAATGGGAATGATGGGAGTTGCAATCCAAGAATTGGAAGGAGTTTGAAAGTCTATACTTTGTTGTTGTGTGCCTTCAAGTCATTTCTGACTTATGGCTACACTCAGGTTGTCTTACCACAGGGTTTTCTAGGGGCTGATATACCTACTAACAGGGAATTAGTCCCTTTGGACTCAATAGGATTTCCTTCTGAATAGACATCTAGAAGACTGCATTGTTAATATGCAAGCTGCACATGTAAACACACTCTCTCTCTTTGCCTCTTATAGACACACACTGTCAGCTGTGGAGCACTAAATATAATGGCCAAGGATGTACTTTAGATTCAGGTAGCAGAAATCTTCACATGTGATGTTACACATTGATTTTGCTACACAGCCCTTGTGCTGAATGGCAAAGTTATGCAAGTACATGCAGAAATGAATGTGCAACTTAATGTGCATGCAGATCCACTTCCATGTAAGCATGTTATCTGCACGCACAATGGTATTTACATATGTAACCTCACTTGATCTGAATGCAGATGTTCTGCACTAGATAAGAAGGTCCAACCACTTCCATAGGAGAACTTCCATAAAATGCCAAGAAGTTTTTTAAAAATATCTTTTCTTGTTTACACTATTGTTTTGCTGTTATATTGGTTACTATTTGACACATAACTGCTATTTGATATGTGGTACCATATCTCCTCCTGATGCTAGCTGCCTTGACTCTTCTTTGAAGGGAAATGTGGAGATACTTATCATGGTGATGGCAATCATGATTTTTATTATCATTATCATCATCGTCATGGCATAAAGGCAATGTAGCTGCAAACCAACATAATTAACAATCCTCATCAAGCTGTAATCCACAGGGTTCTTTAGAATTGCCTCCAAATGAGGAAATGTGACCACTACTGTTTAACTGATTTCTGGAGCTACAAGTCATCCTATCCTGCCAGTTGTGAATTAAAATTGCCAGCAAGTTTAATGGACCCAAGGTAGATCAATAGCTTTCCAGTTGCTTTGGGCCAACAGACCTTGCTGCAGAGTGAAGACCTACAGCAGAGCTTTCCAAACTTCCTTCATGCTGGTGACACACTTTTTAGACAGGCATCATTTTGCAACACAGTAATTTCAGTTTTACTAGCAAACTGGAGGTTAAACTAACTCCTTATGAGAGATATAGACACATATATAAATTATAATGACAAAACGTATGGAGACACAGCATATCTCATGAAAACCTTTCATACATTTTTAAAAATATATGATTTATAAATAATAATATGCATTTCCACGATTGTAGGCAACACACCTACACAGTTCAGGTGACACACTAATGTGTCACAGTACACTGTTTGGAAAGCCCTGACCTACAGAATAGTCAAAAAGATATGATGGAAATGACACGAGGTTGGGCTTCTCCCTGATGGCCTTGGTTGGGCTGTCAGGGTAGGAGTTTGAGGTGGAGGTTCAGAGTCCTGCTCAACAGAAATGATCAGGGGGGCCTATGAATGCAATTGGGCTGATTGGTCCCCATTTGGAAGTAAGTGAAATAATTCAAGAACTTGGGGAAATACTGTTTGAAAGTAATTATTAATGCATCTGAGGCAAGGAGTGGCTTTTTACTGTTCCTTTCTTAAAAAAACAGCTATATATACACCCTTTTGGAAAATAATACTTTCTCTTCAATGTAACTACCATAGTAAATTTTAATTACTTTTTACAAAATGCATGCTGCACTCTGTGGCTCTGTGATACAAAATGCACTCTCCCCTTGTCCACATTATCGTTGCATCATCACCCACAACAGAGCATGAAGCGGCAGCATGAGCCAGCACCCAGACCATGTGATATTCCTCCTCCACCATTTTGTGACTGCCATCCCATGCAACTATAAAAGTAACTAAAACTGTATAGTTGTGTCTCAAAAGGAATGATGTTATCACATTCTAGTCATCATGAAATACAGTTCTGTATTACTGGGGAAAGGGCTTAATTCCAAGTATGTAGTTATTTGTAATTAATTGCTCCCAAGCACATGGCCACCTGGAGGGCTCTGTAAGGGCATTACATCCAGAGTCAAAAATTACTTGCACCACTGAAGACTTCGCCAAACACTCTCTTCACATATTCCCATGTATTCAGTCACCACCCAAAAGGAACAGCACAAGCACCCCTCTCCAAAAAAAATCAGCATGCCTGCTGGCCACATTTCTTAATTTACTTTTATTTAGTTGAAAATGTTAACAAGGCACCTGGGGCTATGCACAAAGACCTCCCCCAAAGACCTCTTCAGAGGGGGTCTGCATCATCATGTATCAATGCTCTGGATTTCCAGAGAGAGAAACAACATTCAGCACTGCTGAAGAAATTCAGGTGGACAGTAAGTATAGGGGAGCCCCCCGGTTACAAGGTGATCTTTCTTTCCCCTTCCCACAGTCTAAAATTTATCTCAGCACTAGCTGAAACTATTCTAATGTTATCACGGTTATGATATGTCTGGTGAGAGCACTAGATATCCTTTTGATATCAAATAATTTGGCCTTTGCTTGACCTTTCTCTGCCACCCTACTCCACGTGTTTGCAGAGGTACCCAGGACAAGCACGTATTGGGTGCAGCCGTTAATGGTTGTACATTCCAAAGCCCTATTCAGGCAGGCAACTTAAGCCTCTCTGATGCTTCAGGGAAAAACCTTCTTGCAAATCGGCCTTGCTCAGCGCGAATCTACACAAAGACGCACGGTCAAGAGCCAAGCCATTCCTTTATGTTGGTCCATTAGCATACTGGCCATGCCATTGTCATCAAGCGCTAAGCTCATCATGCAAAACCTGACCTTTTCAAACTCCTTTGTCCAGCTCCAAAATTCATTTGTTCTCACCGAGCATGGCATGACCTGTAGGTAAAATCCACCCTATAAAAAGTCCCCATTTTCGGGACTACCTCGGAACACTCCGGACTGCTATCCCGCCTTGCTGTCGGTTTGTCCAGTGAGTCGCCCCCTCAGCGAACCGCGCTGAGCTTTCTTCCCCTCCATCTTCTCTTCTCTCCAGGACTACGAGACCAGGTGTCGTATTACCCATTCCCCAAAGCTCTCTATTTCTATTTCTCAGTTAGCTAGTGTATGTCGTGTCTTTTGTGTTGCTTGTCTACAATATAATATTATTTGTTACTTTCGACTTGTCTAGCTGCTCTCTGACCTGACGCTGTATACATAGGGTGAAAGATCCTAGCTAAAGTTACCCTGCTTCTCATTAGCTTAAGAGAGTGCTTGAGCTTAATTTCCCCATCTTGTGCTTTTATTTGGTTATCTGGGCACCCCTCCCGGGACCCCCAACATACAGAGTAACACTATAACAAGTAATATGAAATCCACTGAAAATTCTTTTAAGTTTTAAGAAGATGGTTCCTCTGTTTATTCAGGTACGGCGGCCTCAAATCCATTATGATCCTTCACAAGAACAGACCCATGGAATCAATGGCATTTACCTACTTGTTGACTCACCACTCAGAAGCCTTGATTTAATGAGTTTGCTCTAGTTGGAACTAACAGGAGTCTGGCCCCTGAGTCAGCTCTTGCAAAGTAAGCTATCTATCTAGGTAGCCATCCATCCATCTACTTATGTATAACAAGAAACAAGAGGCTGGGAAAGCCTACAGAGGTTTGGTTGATGTTAACTCTCTTTTCAGGTGAACTATTAGGAACCTTTCTATTTCCCTCAGCTTTCAGAATGCTTTTAGTAAGTTCTGAATCCTTTTATCTTGTTCTTAGTTTTATGGCATGAAACCAGTTGTAGTAATTTAAAAAAGAGAATTTGGCATAGTTATTCCCCCAAAATATATCATTTTTCAGTTATTGTTGTTTTCAAAAGTAACGTACTACTCAGGGTCCTTCTGCACTACACTGTTATAGCGCTATGATTCCACTTTCAACATCCTATGGAATCCTGGGGTTTGCCGTTTCAGGAGGGGCCGGCCGGCCTCTTCCGAAACTGCAAACCCCAGGATTCCATAGGATGTTGAAAGTGGAATCATAGCGCTATAACTGTCTCGTGCGGAAATAGCCTCAGGCTTTGCAGTTTAGGGAGGGCCATTCTGAATTCTCAGCCGGAGAGCTCTTTGCCCTCAGTAAACTGATTTGCAGTCTCACAACATCTGGAAGACAGTATTTTGATATAAGTGTGAGCTCTAGGTTCTAAGATGCCTTATTGACTCCAATCCCTTTTTTACCTGGAAGATGGAGCAAACCTGTTTTCTGCTGCTTCAGAAACTAGGACACAGAGCAATGGCTTCAAACTTCAGGAAAAGAGATTCCATCTAAACATTAGGAAGAACTTCCAGATAATAAGAGCAGTTCGACATTTCAACAGTGTTGCAAGATCTGTTTCTGGCTTTTAAAAATTAACAGTTTGTTTCTTAAAATATAGTATTTCCAAATAACCTATATCCATCACACCAGCTTTCCTGATTAGATCAAGTATATTTTTGCACAATAGAATTACCCTTATTTTCATATCTTCATCTTTACGTATACTCCACTCCACCTTTTCCCCAAAACTCAAATTCAGAATTAGTAAAACTGGTATGATATATATAGATTATTTGGTTATATGGTATTTTTAAAAAAATTTAAATATTTATGTTTAAATATTTTAAATATAAAATGTAAGTGTTAAAAACCAATTGTATTCATAATTGTTAATTGTTAATAGGTGGTGCCTGCTCTTAGTATGTGCAGTTCCCAATGAATTATCAATGATCAGACCAAAGGAACATAAAAGTTCAAACATATTATAATATATGTGCAGCTGTTAATAATATTTCAAGTATTTTCAAAATATAGAATGATACCTAACTTGCAGATCAAGGTCTGTGTGTGTGTGTTTTATAATCATAGATTTCTTCACAAAAATATGAAATAAAGATATTTAATGGTTTTCAAAATCTTTGAGAAAAGTCTTTATTTCTTTCCCTTCTTTTCTTTCTCTCTCAGTTTTTCCCCCTCGTTTTCTTACTTTGGTTTCCTGCCATATATTTCTTCTAAAAAAAAAAAAATGAAACTTTCAGAATAGACTTTCTGTTCAGCTTTGCAACTTCCTCTGTGACTGAAATATCCCCCCACATCTCTTTCAAAAAATTCACCTCAGCAAAGGAAACATCTCCCAGAAGGAAACTCATGCCATAAAATACAACTACAACTTCCCTTTCTGTCTGGTTCTCTTCAAATTTCATTCATGAGGAAAAAAGTGACAGTTAATTCACAAAAAAGAAGAAGAAAAGGGTTGTAAACAGTCATAGCATGTGGCCTATGGATGGGCGATGTTGCATATCTCTGAGGGAAAGGCACATGTGCGTCTTTCGTACCTGACACATCCTAATGGCTTCCGGGCCTCTTATCTGCCCGTAAGAGCTTCCCATGTTCTTACCTGCCACAGACATCCTTACAAAACCCAAAGCCATGACAAACAGAAGTGAGAGCAATGAAGAAGAACAGAAGACACGGTTTAGTTTTGTGCGGGAAATGTCTTTCAGGCTGACTATCGACACCTTCTTCTGAAGCTATCAGCCGGTGAAAGATTTTGAGCTGAGGAACGGCTCACCTGCCTGCAGTCTAAATATATTGCCATGCCTCAGGAGAGAAATACTTGATAATTTAGAATTTACTGTAAAAAAAAAACCTGAAACCTACCACTCAATTTTAAAAGAGAGGGTTTTTTTTTTTTAAAAAAAGTTCCTCTTCATTACAGTAATAACGAGTGCTCAAAAAGAAAAAGTGCTCAGAAAGAAAGAAAGAAAGAAAGAAAGAAAGAAAGAAAGAAAGAAAGAAAGAAAGAGAAAGATACCAGTGTGCCTTCATTTTGCAAACCCATTTTGCTGTAGTTTGCAAGACAATGGAGCACTCCATTGGAGAATTCTAAATATCCCTACCTAAACTGCCAACCTCTCCATCTCCTAGGACAGAACCATGGCAAGCTGTGGTTGGCCGTTTCCACACTAGACTGTTATAGTGGTATTATTCCACTTTCAACAAGGCCCCTCCCTAAACTGCAAACTCCAGGATTCCACAGGATGTTGAAAGTGGAATAATGACACTATAACAGTCTAGTGTGGAAATGGCCATTAACTGCGGTCAAGTTGACGTCAACTTCTGGCAACCGTATGGCTGAGACAACTCCAAGTCACCCTATCATCCACTATCCTCCCCAGGTCTTACAGACTCAGGACCATGTCCTCCTTGATTGAGTTTATCCATCCAGAATGCCATCTTTCTCTTTTCCTACTGCTTTCTACCTTACCAAGCATTACTGTCTTTTCTTGTGAGTCATGTCTTCTCATGATATGGCCAAAGTACGACAGCCTTAGTTTAGTCATCTTTCTTTCTAGGGAGGGTTCAGGCTTGATTTGCTCTAGGATCCATTCCTTTGTCTTTTTAGCAGTCCAGGGGATCCACAGAACTCTCCACCAGCACCACATTTTGAAAGAGTTGATTTTCTTCCTGTCAGCTTTCTTCACTGTCCAGCTTTCACAATCATATGAGGAAACTTGGAAATACAGTGGCATGGACAAGCCTAACTTTAGTTACAGTGGAATAATAATGGTATAACTCTATAGTATAATATAGTATAATCAGCACCCTGGAGGAAGCATTACTGACCAGCAGGCTGCCATTGTGGTTTCTCATAACGCATCCCAATGGAACATTACATTCCCCTAAGAAGAGTACCCAGTTTGTTGGGGGCATGTATAGAAATGTTTCGAAATACATGCTATTTGTAAGTTGTTCGCCGCCTCGATCCATATGGAGAGGCGGGATACAAATAAATAAATAAAAAAAGAGTCATTTATTTTTTTCCCCCACAACGCACTGGGTTTCCCCGCTGTTTCAGGGAGAGTACAGAAAATGAAATGGCCTTCTGCTAATGGCACTGCTCAGCAGTGATGTAGACTCGAGTGGGTAGACTCGGACTCAAGTCGGACTTAAGTCGCTTCAGTGATTCAACTTGGACTTGACTCAGCCATAAATGATGCACTGATTCAACTTGACTCGAGACTTGTATATTTTTAATGACCGGCTTGATGATCTTGGTTCAGTAACATAACACATTCATCCAGAAACCTTACGACTTTGAACAATGCCTCCATCTCTTTTTGCCTACTGGCCACATGACAATCTCTCTCAAGCCCAAAGTGTGGGTGCATTTCTCAGAGGGGAACAGCAAACAGGTTAGGCAATGGGCTTGAGGTTCTACTCAACAGCCTGTCCCTGCTGCATATCAGAGGGGCCTTCTAAAACTTTTCCTAAAAACAGAAGATAAGACTCGCCTCCAGAGTGCAGGATGCATTTCTCAGAGGGGAACAGCAAATGTATTAGGCAATGGACGTGAGGAGGAAGGATCTTTCCTTTTAAAGTTTTTAAAGCTTCAGTAATGGAGAGTAAGAAAGGATCCTATTCCCCACTTCCCAAGCTGCAGATGGCAAAACTGCATATGTGGAGAGATGACGCTGCTTAAATGGTTAAAACTGAATTTATTTCACTCTATCCAATAATTCTGGAATTTTGATTGGGGTATAAAGTTGGCTTCCAGACTTGAGACTTGACTTGAAAGTATCTTCAAGGACTTGAGACCTGAAGGTAGAGACTTGAGACTTGACTTGAGACTTGGAGTAAAAGATTTAAATCCATCACTGCTGCTCAGTATGGTAAAGTCAGCACCCATGGTCACTGACTGGTGCCGAAACCATAGCATCTGTCCTCTATTGAATAGTACTAGTGGAGGGATAGAATCACTGACTCTTGTTCTGTTTGTCCGTGAGAATATATCACTAAAACAGTGTTATCTCTCCCCCACCACCACCCACTGAGTTACATTTGTCCACCACAGATAAGGGAACTACTTGTATTATAGGAAACAGAGTCAAGAGGGAAGTCCATTTGTCTTCTTTCTTTGTAGTTCTCCTGAAGGAAGGCGGGGGGGGGGAGGCAGAGTTAAATATTCTAGTTTTCAAATATGCATTGAATGAGCCACTCAGGTGCAGATGCCAAATCATTTGTGTTGTGATATTCCAGTCCTTCTGTTTTGACATGAATATCTGCAATTGATTAAGCAATCTGTATTAGCACTACGAAATCCATGACGACCTGCATACTTGGGACCAGAGATAGGCAAGTTAGCAGGAAAAGGCCAGTGTGTTCAGTTGTTTGAAATATGAAAAAATCGAAAGGCATTTGGAGTGCAGGGGGAAATTAACTATCAAGTTTTTGTCAAATTCCTTTTTTCAGTTTATGTCTCTGTGCTAAAGATCTTGCCAGAATGAAGCAGGAACAATGTCACCCCAGACATGACTCCCCACATACACATAAATTAGTCTTTCAAGCTTGGGAGAGATGGAAACAGTTGTAAAAAAATTTGAAAACTGGAAAATATTTTTGGAAAAAGCTTTGATAAGAGATGGTAAAGCTACCCTATTACAAGAAGAATGGCAATTTTGGAAAGTGGATTAAATAAAAAGTTGGCTCTGGGAGGTGGGTATATATATATATATATATATATTTGTTTGTTTTGTTTTGTATTTTTTATTTTTTATTTTATATTACTCGTGTGTGTTAAACTTGTGATCTATTGATGAAATTGGATATGTGATGTTTAATTTTTAAAAGGAAAAAAAAAAGTTAAAAGTTAACTGGCTTTGAAGTAATAAGATTATAATTAATAATAGTAATAGGTTAAATGGAAGCCGAAAATATAGAATTAAGAATGAAATTATAATATTAAAAATGAATATAATGAAAATAAGAATTAAAGATAGGTAACAAAAATGTATAAGCTGTATGATATGGAATAAGCTGAATAAGGTTATGATTTCAAGTGTAAAAGAGAAAAAAAATAATGTAAGTTTATGTTGTTTAAAGGAAAAAAATATATATTTTTTTCACTATTATGTATAACACATGGTGTTTAATTTTTTGCTTTTGTTTTTCAGTTATATAATCAATAAAAAATTATTATTAAAAAAAAATTGAAAACTCCATTTTGCATCCACAGCACCAAAAGCTCTTCTAATTTCCCTTTCTTCCTGCCTTATTATCTTCTCACCCCAGACTTTTACTTAATCTATGTGGATCTTAGCAAAAGTACCTAGGTTAAGACTCCGACTGCTGGTGTAGAACACAAGAGGGCCATTCAAAACACTACATCCTTCCAAGAAGCATTTCCTGCTTGTTGATTTATTTTTTAAAAAACCTGGGGATTAATTAATTTAATTAATTAATTAATTAAACCATCATATTCTAATTATGAACTAAAACCAGTGGTTTGGATCTTGTGACATGAAGATTTTTAGTTCACAAACACTGAGGGGCTAAAAAAAAACAAAAAACAAAGCAAGAAATAATTTTTCAAAAATCCAGAAGAACAAGACTTTGAGTAAAGAACCAAGTAGGAAATGGAAAATTGGATGGTTCTTCAGCTCTGTTTCTAATTTAGTTAATTCATAACTGAATTCATAACTGAATTAACTACTGAATTCTGTGACTGAATTCATACTGAAATTCCAACATAAATTAACCCCTTTAATATGAATGTAACTGAATCACTCCTTTTTTCTTTTTTTTTTAGGAAAACTCCTACTTAACTGATAACTTCATTGATTTTAACTAGTTAGTTCCTATCTCCGGAGGGGACTGTGCACAGTTTCATATCATCCTCCCAAATATTGTTTGGAAAAAGGGAGAAACGGAGAGAAGGAGGAGTGGAAGAAGGGAATTCACATGGGTAGATGGACAGCCTACAGAGCAATTTTGCTGAAGGCTAAGGAAACATAATTGAAAGAGGAATTCCTGCAGCAGGTTTCACACACGCCCAGCGTCCAGTAATAGGAATTTGTGGAATGTCAAAACAGCAGCAGCATTCTCCCCTCTGCAAATATTAAGTTCTACAACTCAGCAACCAAAATGCATCTGTGAAGCATAAACTTCCCAGACCCAGATGTTGTAGCCACCTAAAATCCTGCCATTTTTATCTTTCCAGTGCATGAATGAATGAGCATTCTTTGCTTGGTGTTTTCATTCATCTTCTAGTTTTCATTGAGGAGAAAAAAAGACACAGAGATGGCAGAGTGTTTGTCATTCAACGGGTTATTGCTTGGTGGGCGGTTTGTGGAGTGCTTTATGTGTAAATGACTTTAAGTCTTCCCATTGCCTGTGAAGGTTCCCTCACAGCCTGTGCACACACACTGTGAATCAAAAACAGAAACTCTCTGCTCTAAATGAAACCGCTTCTTTTCCCCCCTCTCCTCCTGTGTTCACAGCTTCAGACAAATGAGTCCCAAATGTGCATGGACGCCCTACTTGTACATTTGAAATGTCCCTCCTTTTGCAGCAATGAGGGGGGAGAGGCTCTGAATCGCTGTTGCTTCGGAAAAGATTTTGCTCAATGGGACAGTGCAGACCTTGCAAGCAAAGGGTCCCAAATTCAATCCTTGGCATCTCCAGTTTGAAAGTCCAAGCAGAAGGAGAGGGTGAAGATTCCTGCTGACATTTACAGAAAGCCTCTGTCTTAGGGATGCAAATTTTTTGCTGATCTTCTTCCCAAAGGAAGATTTTCACTGCAAGCAAGTCTTTGAAAACTGCAGTTTTGGAAGACTATTTAAAGTTAACAATTTATTCTATGCAAAATTCACACGTGGTTGTCTTGCACAGAAATCAGCATTTTCTATGCAGAGAATATTCCTGTACAGAAAATATTCCCATGCAGAAATATTACGTTTCTTGCCTAAAATGCTGTTTCATGTGCAGAAAACGGTGTTTTCTAGACACAGAGATGCATAAATCATGTGCAAATCTTGTGTAGTATAAGTCCTTAACTACAAAGATTCTCATCAGTCCATGACTCTTCTTACCAACACCTCTCAACACTCAAAAAGCACATTTTCCAACCATTTTCCAAATACTTTGGCATAGTGTTCCCATCCTTACTCTGCCCCCCGGAAGAGAAAAAATGTTGGATTAGACAGAAACGCTAACTGAGATCTTACATCCAAATTAGAAAATATCAATCTCTATATGCAGAGTGACATGTAGATTGTCCTTCGTAAGCCTTGTGCTGAATGAAAACATTGCATGAACAAAGGTGCAACTGAATGCGCAACCAAATGCTCAACTGACATGTATTATTGGCTCATACGCGCCAACTTTCTAATTTGGCAGGGTCAGTTCCAAATAATGCTCTATCATCCCACTTTTTCAACTGCATTTAAAATGTTGCAGTTTCTTTCTCCTCCCCTTCAGAGAAGCATAGATTCATAGAACTGGAAGAGACCACAGAAGTCAAATCACTTCCAAACAATGTATATGTCTAGATCTGTACAAAACTACTTAGCCCTCAAAGGCAAACCACATTTTCGACCAGTGCAACAATGAAAGCAGTAGAGGTGCCAATTGGGCCTCTAAGGGGAAGACATTCCAAAAGTGGAGTGCCACAGCAGAAAAGCCTTCTCCCATCTCCTGCAAGAGCTTATTGCCCTGATTGATAGGACATAGAGGAGAGCCCCTACTGCAGGCCTCAGATCTCAGGCAAGCACATGTAGGAAGAGACCTTCCTTCAAGTATTGAGCTGTGAAACCATTTAAGGTTTTAAATACCGTTACCAACACCTTGAATTCAGACAAGAAGCATATTGTAAACGATTGCAATTCAATGTTTGGAGCTGGTGAATCAAGGGGGCCCTTAGACCATAAAAATCACATAGCCCACACTTTGCCCAGCCTTATGGTAGATGCTGCACTGTAGGAAAAGGAAACAAATGAGGAACAATCATATTCCTAAAGAAGCTGGACTCTCATTTCTTCACTCCAGCTGCTAACTCAGCATTGGAGTATACGCAAAACAGCATAACTTGGGACCATTTAAAGCCCTAAATGGCTGGTGACCTTGATCCTTAAGGGAGTGCCTCTATGTGCATCTTTTAGGATTGAGCTTTGCGGGGGGGGGGGTCCCCTGCGTCCCATACACTGTCTGATAATTTGATTTTTGCAGCTAAACAGTTCCATTGTGGCACCTCAGCTGTGGAAAGACCTCCTCTCAAAGACCTGATGGGCACCAACACAGGTTTCATTCAGATGCCAAGTGAAAATTTGGCTGTTCAACAAAGCTTACGGTTTCATTGATTGATCTCAAATGCAAAGGCACGTGGTTCAAACCAGTGGTTCTTAACCATTTCTTTACTGGAGACCCCCTGTAAATTTAATTTGTTGCCAGGGACCCCCTTAACTAGCCAGGACATTTTTTAGTCCTTTAAACCCAAGATTTCCCCCATTTTCCAGGATGAATGGCAACCCTACACAGATCCCAGCGAGGGCTCTGCAGATCCCCAGGCATCCGCGGACCCAGGTTAAGAACACTTGTTTAAGCCACTTCAATCTGTTTTAACTTCTTAATTATGTTTAATATGCTTTTAGTTTGTTTATGCTGGCTGAGAGCTTTCATCAAAGGCTATAATGAATAACCTTACAATGATGGAGCTACAGCACTAGCATGGTACCCATCCATGTTAGTGAATTGCAGCAATGCATAACAGAGCACCATGCAAGAAATCTCATTGTAGAATGGGAGCTCCCATTGAGCACTAGGACACACTGAGTATCAGGACATATAGTGCATTGGAACCATTGTACTTTGGGAACCATTGTGTATTAGAGCCATTCTATATTGAGACTGTTGTTCATTGTGACTTGATGTATTTCAGAAACATTGCACATCAGGATTCATTGCGCATTGGTATTTTTGCGCATCAGAAGCATTGCGCATTGGAACTCATGCATTAGGATCCTTGCACATCGGGACATATTGCAGTATGGGACATGCTCTTCATTGGGACATGCTCTTCATTGAGACATGCTGCACAAAGTTCCCACTGCTGGCTCTGCTACACAATGGCTCTAATGGCATAGCTATTTCTCCGTTACCCTGCTAAGAATATGAATGTTGCACAAAGGTACAGTTAAACTTTATGCAATTGTTAAGTCAGTTTACAATGGCATAACTTCCCAACAGGATGCCAGCCTCAATTTTATTGTCTTGAACTGTTTTAACTTGTTTGTGTTAACTTCATTTGTACACTGCCTTGATATCTTTTTGATATAGGATAGGGTAGTAGTAGTTTAATAAACAAAGCAAGGAATAAAGTCTGCTGAACTGAGCGCCTGGAAAATTACTTATAGGATTATAACTCGAGCATTCCCCAGCCAGTACAGTCACTTGCAGTATAAACTGGGGGATTCAAGAAGTCATGTTCCAAAAAAGTAGCAGTTCTCAGCTCTGGGTAAAACTGCTGCTGAAGGCCTACCTTCTGTCATGACTCTACTGATGAAAAACTCCCAGGGCCTGTTGTCCAAACTTTGCTTGACCCTTTCAAGAGCAGAGGCCTTCCAGAAAAAAAAAAAATCTGTTTTGAACCTGACTCCATCTATCTGAAGCAGAGCAAATTTCTCCAATCTTCCAGAATGCAGTTACGGCCGTTAATATGATTATTAGCAAACGACTGCTCTTTATTTGTTTGAACCGAGGCTGTTGGGCATCCTCTGGGAATGGAACATTTCCCATAGCAAGCTATCTCTGGAGAATGCAGATGGATTGCAGAACTGCACTGTGTGTGTTCAAGCTCATTTACACGAACAAGATAAAGTGAACAGGGAGGAAAGAGAAGAAATGTGCTAGCTGACATGATGAGTGAGTAGATCTCTTTGTATTTGCCATCTTTACATTTACTGTGATAAAGTGCAATCAAACATCTAAAGTGGTCTACTTTTTTTTTCACAGCCAAGCAAGCTAACATCAAGACTCAAATGTTAACCAAGGATGCAGACATGTGGATTTCAAGGAAACTTCAGCAGCTCCAAAACACTATGGACTGATTGGGGCAAATTACAGAGAATATATAACTTCCTTGTTGAAACAGCTTCACTAGCTACTGGTCTGTTTATGGGCAAAACTCAAAGTATTAGGTATGATTGCTAAAGCCTACACGGCTTGTGTCCAGACTATTTGAAAGATCATATCTCTGTACACAAGCTGCCTAAGTTTTAAGGTCTAAAGAAAGGGCTTTCTCTAAGTCTCACCACTATCACATGGACCTTTGGTGGGGATACCAAAAGGCACAAGAGTCAGCATGCTGTAGTGGTTCGAACATTGGACTACGACTCTGGAGACCGGAATTTAAATGCCTACTCAGCCATGGAAATCCACTGGGTGACCTTGGGCAAGTCACACTCTCTCAGCCTTAGATCAAATCACCTCTGAGCAAAGAAAACTCCATGAGAGCTCTGCTTTAGAGTCACCAGAAGTCAGAAAGAACTTGGACAGCAAACAACAACAAACTGGAGGGAGATTCCTTGGTTGCTACTCCTAGACAGTGGAACTCCCTCCTACAGAGGATTTAGTTGGCTCCCTCGCTGCTCTGGCAAGGAAAGAGAGCAGTCCTGTTTCGGCAGGACTTTGGCTCTTAATTCATGTATTTTAATATGGTATCCTGCGCTTCTGTCTTTTTATTATGTTGCAAATGTGTTTAAAATTGTTTTAACTTTGGAATTTTAATAGAATTGTTTGTTCAATAGTTTTAAGACTTTTGTATCAAAAGATTTTAGCTATATGTTGTTTTAATTTTAGGGGGAGAGGCCCCTTGTTGGGAGAAAGGTGGGATAAATTGATTCATTTGAAATCTGAAATTCTCCAAAATGATGTGTGATGGTACATCCACACCACAGACTGAAATGTGGTCAGTAATCATCCTGTTTATCTTTAAAGGGGACTAAAGAAAGCCAGTCTGGACTGGGACTTTGGAGATCTAGGTTCTCACACACACACTCCATAGAGCCATGATGCTTGCTGGATATAGTCACTCTCTCTCAGCCTCTCTCAGCCTAAGATACCTTAAAGATTTGCTGTGAAGATGAATCGGGAAGGGGAAGGGCCACCTATACCACCTTCTAGCAAAGGCAGGATGTGTGTATGTGTGTATATACACACACATAGATATCCAAAATAAAAGGAAGCAACCATTAATCTCAGTGTCTTTGTGTGCCTCTAACAATGCGGTAATCACGAGAAGTCAACATGGATTTCTCAAAAATAAGTCATGCCAGACTAATCTTATCTCTTTTTATGATACAGTTACTAGTTTGATAGATGAAGGGAATGCAGTGGATATAGCATATCTCGATTTCAGTAAGGCCTTTGACAAAGTTCCCCATGACATTCTTGCTAAGAAGCTAGTTAAATGTGGGCTGGACAGGGCTACTGTTCGTTGGATTTGTAATTGGTTGACCGACTGAACCCAAAGGGTGATCACGAATGGCTGGAGAGAAGTGACTAGTGGGGTGCCACAGGGTTCTGTCTTGGGCCCTGTGCTGTTCAATATTTTTATCAATGACTTGGATGAAGGAATAGAGGGCATGCTCATCAAATTTGCAGATGACACCAAATTGGGAGGGGTTGCTAATACGCCAGAGGACAGGATCAAAATTCAAAATGACCTGGATAGATTGGAGAGCTGGGCCAAGGCGAACAAAATGAAATTCAACAGAGAGAAGTGTAAGGTCCTACACTTGGGTAGAAAAAATGGAATCCACAAATATAGGGTGGGGGACACGTGGCTGGGTAGCAGTACATGTGAAAGGGATCTAGGAGTCTTCATAGACCACAAGCTGAACATGAGTCAGCAGTGTGATGCGGCAGCCAAGAAAGCCAATGCAATCCTTGGCTGCATCAATAGGAGTATGGTGTCTAGATCGAGGGAGGTACTGGTACCACTCTACTCTGCTTTGGTTAGACCCCATCTTGAATACTGTGTCCAGTTCTGGGCACCCCAATTCAAGAAGGATATTGACAAGCTGGAGCAAGTCCAGAGGAGAGCGACCAAAATGGTGAGAGGCCTGGAAACCATGCCCTATGGGGATAGACTTAGAGAGCTGGGTATGTTTAGTCTGCAGAAGAGAAGGTTAAGAGGGGACATGATAGCCATGTTTAAATATTTGAAGGGATGCCACGTAGAGGAAGGAGAGGGCTTGTTTTCTGCTGCTCCAGAGACCAGGACAAGGAGCAATGGATTCAAGCTGCAGGAAAGGAGATTCCACCTGAACCTCAGGAAGAACTTCCTGACAGTCAGGGCTGTCCGGCAGTGGAATCTGCTGCCTCGGAGTGTAGTGGAGTCTCCTTCCTTGGAGGTTTTTAAGCAGAGGCTTGATGGTCATCTGTCGGGAGTGCTTTGAGGGTGTTCCTGCATGGCAGGGGGTTGGACTGGATGGCCCCTGTGGTCTCTTCCAACTCTACGTTTCTATGATTCTATAAGTCTCCTATTGACTTATGGTGACCCCATGAATTTGACAGGCAAGGAATACTTAGATGGATTTGCCCATTCCTTCCTCCGAAATATAGCCTACAGACCTAGTATTCGTTGGTTATCTCCCATCCAAGTACTAACCAGAGCTGACCCTACTTAGCTGCCAAGATCAGATGGAGTAATGCCTTTGAGGTATTTAGGCTCTGCTTAGTGCCCTCACCAAACATTAATTCCCAAGATTCAATGCAGAAATTGCAATTAGTTGTACTGCAGTAAATCTTCCTCAGTCCTTTTATTTCTCCTGGTATGTTTATTTAGTTATTTGTTTTTTAAATGGATATTTGTGGTTTGGATGTGCTCTGGCTGCCAGATCTATCTACAAGACTTCCATCCTTAAAATGAATGATGGTGGTTAGTCTGTACAGCTCCATCAATATAGACGGCACTCTACAGCTAAAAAACAAAGCAGTCACTGCCCCAAAGAGGATGCAATCTAAATTGAACAATGTGGCAAAAACAAGAGCAAGAGGGAACAAATGCAAATAAGAAATGCATGCAAACAAAAACAATTGCATAAGGGAGAATTGTCTAATGGTTTTCATATGAGTTTCAAGCAACAAAAAATGTTTGCTTGAATGAGCAGATGTAGGAATGAATATCTCGTCTGCAAAACCAAAGTCCAAAATATAAATCAGCAATAAGGGGCAATCCTCAAGTTTAGTTAGAACACCCCAGTTATCCCTAAAGCAACTTTTAACCTTCTTTGACTAGAGACAGATAGCAACGGTTTTATAGAAAGCTGAGGAATGTGTGATAAAGTAGTTGCTGCCTGTGGTGCATTTGCACTCATCCCATTATTGTCTTCAGTCAAATAGGTGTTGTTAGCTCCAAAAACCTGCAGTGATAAGTGGGATGAAAGAAATGCTATGAAGGAACAGTGGCTCTGTCATAGCTCTCTTAGCAACTATTGTCTACCTCCAGCCATACACGGATTTGCATATCGATAAGGTGCAGGTTTCCCCTTGCCTTTTTGTAAATAAAGAGAGACAAATTCTGAGACAGCCATAAGCTGATGAAAGAGGAGACTGTCTTAAAACTGAACCTTGATATCCATCCATGTTCTGAATCCAAAGAAAAATTCTGTAAATGAAGAGGGTTCAAACGAAATTTCTACAGCAGAACAAGAACCGACTATTCTCCTTCAGACTTTGTTTCTGCTAAAATTCCTTTCAGTCACTAAATAACCCAAGAAGGATGAGGGTGGGTTTGATTAGGTATCAGTGAGCTTATGACTGTTTTCACATCAGCAGCTGATATATAACCAAGAATGATAATGCCTAGCAGGAAATCCTGAGTTGTCATTGGAGCAGTAAAAAAAAAATCAGATCTGCATACAAAGGTTTCCTTAAACAACAGTGACCCCTTGTGTTTCTGCTTATGCTTTGGTTCCAAGTAATTGTCCAGAAATCATACCTAAATGTTGAGTCACTTGCCAACTTTATGGCAACCCCATGAATTTCATGAATAATCTCATATGTTTGCTCAGGATACAAACCACCCAGTATGCTACTTCACACATGCATGTTCATCATGCCATTACTGTGACCTCAGATAGTAAGATGTATGTGTTAATATGAAACAGATGGGACATTACCACACTAACATGTGTTTTTAAGCACTGCGTGAAACTTTATTTAAATTTTTAAAAATCTTACAGACAGGGTGATTTACAGTCTATCAACACTACACAGTTCACAGCAGTCTGATTCTACTTTAAATTACTTGATTCCATTCTATAGAATCTCTCTGCCTATACTGTAAAGTGACTTATGCTGGCATAACTCCTGGTTATGCCAACTTATGTCATCAACAGGATTTCAGTCCAGAAGACATAAAGTATATCATGATTAATTTGAACCTCATCGATTTCACTGGTTCTGAGGCCAGCTGTGGATCCAACGCAATGATTTTTGCTCATTCATCTATCAGATCATTACATTTTGGCTAGAATCCTATCAGTAATATACATTTATGACAGTGTATGTAATTTGGGGGGCTCGAGAGATGAAGTATTGCATACCTACTTATGTAATGCTGTTCACCCTTTTGTGCAACACATTATCTGTGGGACTCATAGGTGCAGCTCTACCAACATGGCCACTTGATCATCTGCAAAGATGTGTCTCGTCATACCCCTGCTGCACTCTTACGCAAAGGAAAGAGGAACAGGTTTACATTGGAGTCAGTGGCTAAGATCCTACAATAAGTAAACAGAAAGTAATGCTCTTAGGCCCTTTCCGCATGAGGCAAGTGAATCACTCTGTGGTGTTACTTACTAGTTCTTCTTGGGTCTGACGTAACGCAGACTTTCCCTTGAGCCCTTCTGCAGGGCTCCTCCATTAGTCCAGGGCGAACCGGAGCAGTGTGAGGTCTTTAGATCCGCACTGCTCTGGCTCAAAATGGTGTCTTCCTGTGGTTTCTGGCTGAAAATGGCAGCTTCATGGGTGTGGACCAATTGCTGATGCTGGCCACACTCACAGCCCGCCCTCTGCTGATCGCAGGCTCACATCGGTGCGAAATTGTGCATCTGCACAGGTAAACAGGAATGCAATGCAACGTTCCAGAAAATTGAAATACCAGATTTTTTTGGTCTTTACTTAGCACGCTGGAGGACCACTTGGGGGCGGTTTGGATCAAACTAAGGTGTGGAACTAGTTTAAATAGTCCGCACCTAGTCCGATCCAAAGTGCGGATGACCTCCATGCCAGGACACTTTGGTCCATTTTAACATCCACGTGCGGAAAGGGCCTCACATTGTAATTACATTTCTACTCCCCCTCCTCAGTAGCTGTCAGTCTCTGGGGGAAGAAGCACTGCTGATTCTGCTTACCAAGGGGAGGGGAAGAAAGCAGTTCAGATTATGAAGATGCAGCTGTTCTGGGCTCTGAGGAGACAGAAATTTGAATGCACTCATGGATGAAGCACATCCTCCCTTTCCTTCCCCTTGGAGCCCAGAGCAGCATGTTTTCCTTATCTGAATTCCCTCCCTCCCCTCCCCATTTGTAAAAAGCAACAAGAGACATTCCCAGGGCTTGACAACTTCCAAGGGAAGGTCTTGGACAGGGCACAAAAGGTTGAAGAATAGTTCCCTGCCACTCATTCCAGAAGAGAAATACATGTGTGCAAGCCAAACCTATGTGTCCAAATATCAGTAACAGGATGCTACCCATTGTTGCCCTTTCTTTTGCAGGAGTTCAAGAGTAGCTGGAATGCACCAGTCAAACTGCTGCAGCTGATCAGTGGTGGCAAGAGCTGAGACTGCACACATGCATGCACACACACACACACACACACACACACCAGTGACTGTTGCACATACAGGGAAGAGGTGGGAGAAAGGGAGCAGCAATCGATTGAGCAGAATCTCCTAACCCCATTACCACTCCCCATCTTTGGACCTTCTTCTGCTTAAGACTGAACCTTCCAAGAGTGGTTTTTCCAATTAAAAAACAACAATAACAGGAGAGTGATCTAATGCTTGCTTTCTTTCTCTCTTTCTTTATAAATTAATAAGGAAGAAAACAAGGAATTCAAGGCAGCAGACACAGCTCCGCTTACCATTTTTATCTTCATGACAGTCCTAGGAAGTAAGTTGCCTGAGAGACAGAGACTGGCCAAAGGTAAACTGACACTAACATGAATTTAATTTTTTCAATGATTCTACTTTAGCTGAGATTAACAACAAGCCCTCCAACTGCCCCAATTTGGTAAGGACAGTCCCAATTAATCCTCTGTCATCCCACTTTTCTAGCTGCTTTGAAAATGTCCCAGTTTCTCTCTTCTCCTCCCACTTCCCCGCTTTGTCATCAGCTTCCCTCAACTGTTGCAAACTGAGTTCAAAGTGCAAAACTAGTTTGTACTCAATTAACTCATGAGGGTGGGGAGAGAAAATGAGAGGCAGAAGCTAGCCCTCCCAGGTAGACTCAGACGGTAGCAAACTGCTGTAGCCACTCCTAGTTTGTGTGTTTGTTCTCATTAATAACATTTGCCATCTTGATCTCACTCTGATGCCCTAGTTTTCATCAGTGAAATACTGGGGAGCATGTAACAATTGTATTTATGTGCAAGCAGGCCAAGTCAAGCTGATTTGCACAGCACACCTCACTTTGAGGTTATTCTGCTTCATATGTGTACAACACATAAAGTATGTGATGGTTCTTTTTGGTCCATGTTGGTAATCATGGATAGCAGCAAAGCCATGAAGATTCACACATAGTCTGTATGGACACCTTCTTCCCCTTGTTCTTCCCCAAGTTTTCTCTCCAGAGGAAAAATGCCTTCCTTTCTCCAGAAAGTGTTGTTCTGGCTGGGAGTGAAAGAACTGGCCTAGGGGTTGATTGTGGAGGGGAGTGAGTTTCTCTTGTTGCAGAGAACAAACACTTTGGATTGTTCAAGTCTGCCTTGAAACTCAAGCCTGCCTTATCAAATGGTACCGGGAGGAAGACCCCTGCCCCCCACTGCCCACACACACAGACACACAAAGCGTCAAAGCTTTAGGCCTCAAAAAACAAGGAGTGGAGACCTTAAAGTGAGGAGGAAGGAATGTAAGTGTAAACACAGGAACGAGGATGTTGGTTTGGCACCACCAAATTGCAGGACAAGCAATAAAGATGCCTAGCTAGGCTTTCTGTTCGCAGTTATCTCCACTTCAGCTCTCAAAACAAAAATTAAAGTCTCTGTTGTTAAAAGGTTCTCTTCTGGACGACAGGTCTGTCAGTACCTGGAGCCACAGTTGTGGAAGGAGACGTCCATACACACAGACTGTACACCACCGAATACCAAACACTGTGAACAGTCCATTTTCAGGGAGAGGGATATGTACACTGTTGTCTTTATGCCTGACTACTGTTGGAAAGAGGATACATAGAATCATAGAATCATAGAAATGTAGAGTTGGAAGAGACCACATGGGCCATCCAGTCCAACCCCCTGCCATGTAGGAACACCCTCAAAGCACTCCTGACAGATGGCCATCAAGCCTCTGCTTAAAAACCTCCAAAGAAGGAGAGTCCACTACACTCCGAGGCAGCATATTCCACTGCCGGACAGCCCTGACGGTCAGGAAGTTCTTCCTGAGGTTCAGGTGGAATCTCCTTTCCTGCAGCTTGAATCCATTGCTCCTTGTCCTGGTCTCTGGAACAGCAGAAAACAAGCCCACTCCCTCCTCTACATGGCATCCCTTCAAATATTTAAACATGGCTATCATGTCCCCTCTTAACCTTCTCTTCTGCAGACTAAACATACCCAGCTCTCTATCCTCAGAGGGCATGGCTTCCAGGCCTCTCACCATTTTGGTCGCCCTCCTCTGGACTTGCTCCAGAGATGGATGTTTGATTTGATTCAGCAAAGATCTTCTTACATTCTTAAAATGAGGGAAGGAGACTTTTGCATATAGAGTAGGGTTGTGATGGTTATTCATTAATATTTGCATCCTTAATGCAAAAATGGTGTCATGGCTCCTGAGACACAAAAGAAAAAGAGAACAGCTACACTGGAGGCAATTTATAGCCATCCTGGCTACTAATAGTAGTAGTGATGGAGATAATGTATAGCCATCATGGCATACTATCTCTGAATATCTCTCTTACTGGAAATCATATATAACCAATATGCTTATGCATCATGAATTAGTTTAATCTTCTTTTTAAAACATCCCAGTCAGGAGCCATAGCTACATCTTATGCTGTGGAATTCCACAATTTAGATATGCGCTGTGTGAAGAAGGTATTTTTTTCCTTCTTCTTTTATCTGTGTTGAACTCACTACCCCATAGCACCATGCCCCTGCCTAAATACCCTAAAGGTACTAGATCTCATCTGATCTTGGAAGCTAAGTAGGGTCAGCTCTTGTTAGTATTTGGATGAGAGACCATCAACAAATACCAGGTGCTGTAAACTATATTTCAGAGGAAGGAACTGGCAAAACCTCCTTGGAGTATTTTTTGCCCTTTTCTTAAATAAATAAATTAAAAAAGGCTATCCAGCATGGCTCCTTAGACCTTTCATTCACAAAACTGCTGTGTGTAAGTGTGTGGTTACTGAGGGTCTTGGATAAGCCTATTACAGTAACTCTTACCACAATGGGCAAGGTGCACTGAGTGATTGGAAGGAACTTGTTTCTTTCTGTTAGTAACCGCAGGACTTTCTCTGAGGATTGTTAATGATTCCTAGAAGAGAATGGGTGTGTGTGTGTGTGTGTGTGTTTAGAGAAAGAACAAGACACTTTTACCTTCTTTTGCCAGAATTCTGATTAGGAGAGTGGTTTTCAAGCCCTGTACCCACCACCTTGTCAGCTGAAGAATCTTCCAAGATCCACTATGCATATTGCAAAGGAACTTGAGCCATATATTAAAAAGTATGCACCTGGCTCACACAACTATGGACCAGAGCCTAAATTCCACTACTAGGCCCTTTTCGCACATTACCCATTTGCACTGCTGGGGGGGGGGCGTCTCACGCAAAAAGCCTCAGCAGGAACGCTGCCACTTCCCTGCTGCTTCGTCCCGCAGCTCGCTTCCTGGTTGCATGACCATCGCGCAGCGCCCTGCCCCTTCCTTCCGCAGCGCAGCCTGGGAGTTGTAGGCTGCACTGGGGGAGGAAGCGGCAACCGGCCCAGCTCGTCCGATGCACAGCACGGCAGGTAAGTGTGCGAGGACCCCAGGAGCATTGCGCAACCATGCAGTATTTTCGGCTCCCAGCTGAAAATAAAAAAATGCGCGCATGGCCCGCTTTAGGCTCTTGAGCGTCGCGTGAATGGGAGTGCGTCATATGGACCGACGCTCCCATTCATGCGACGCTCAAGGGGCCCTTATGCAACAGAAACTGCATGCGAAAAGGGCCCTAGTCTCTACTACAGTAGACCCATTGAATTTCTCAATGGTAAGATAGAATTTATATAAGCACTATTGACTGAATGGGCCTGCTAACTAGAATACCCACCAACTGTCCCAATTTGACTGCGGCAGTCCCTGTTAATGCTTTCACATTCGACTTTTTGTCAACTACATTTAAAATGTCCCAGTTTTTTCTCCCCTTCTCCCACTTTCCTTCTTTGTCCTCAGCTTACTTCAGTTGCTACAAACTGAGTCCAAAGTGCAAACATAGTTCCCTTACTAAGCAGACTTGATAGCAAAATAGAGAGAAAGGTCCCTGTCACACTACACTGTTATGGTGCTATTACTCCACTTTCAACATCCTGTGGAATCCTGGGATTTGCAGTTTAGGGAGGAGCATTTAGAATTCTCAACCAGAGAGCTCTTAGGCCTCACTAAACTACAAACCCCAGGATTCCATAGAATGTAGCCATGGCAGTTAAAGTGGAATAATAGTGCTATAACAGTGTCGTGTGATAGCACCCAAAGAAGGAACATGAAATATCCTGATTCACCAGCTACGCAGCATAGATATAGATATAGATATAGATATAGATATATAAAATCAAAGAGCTATAAGTTTGGCCATCAAAATGGAAATCAAGACAAAAGCTGTGGTTCTTTCTATTTGCTTTTCTTAGAATCACAAAATCATAGAACCATAGAGTTGGAAGAGAGCCTCCAAAGAAGGTAACTCCAACATACTCCGAGCCAGCATATTCCACTGTCAAACTTCTCTTACCATCAGGAAGTCCTTCCTAATGTTTAGATGAAATCTTTTTTCCTGAAGTTTGAAACCATTGCTCCAAGTCCCAGTGTCTGGAGCAGCAGAGAACAGGCTTGTTCCATCTTTCTTCACTCTCCACAGCAGTGGACTATACTGCCTCAGAGTGTGGTGGAGTCCCCTTCTACAGAGGTTTTTAAACAGAGGCTGGATGGCCATCTGTAGGGAATGCTTTGATGGTGTATTCCTGCATGGCAGGAGGTTGGACTTTATGGCCCTTGTGATTCTGAAAAAAGTAGATGAGGAACGAGCATAGGAATAATTGACTATGTAGGGACAACTGGCTATGAATTACTTGACAACGTCATAGACCCTTTTCGCATTGAGGCGGCTCGCACGAGAAGCCTCCTCCGGGAGGCTGCCGCTTTCCCCCTCGTTCCTTCCGATGGCGCTTCCTACTGGCGCGTCCGTCGTGCTAGCGCCCCGCCCCTTCCTTCCGCAGGGGCCTGTGGGAGCTGTAGGCACTGCGGAGGGAAGGAAGCGCGACCCGACTGCCTCCCCAACGCTCCGCACAGCAGGTAAGCGCACGCGTGCGCCGGGAGCGTTGTGTGAGCGCAGGTGATTTTCGCTTCGAAGCGAAAATAAAAAAAACCGCGATCGCGCCGCTGCAGCCCCGTGAGCGTGGCGGAAGTGGGAGTGCATCGTGCAGAGCGACGCTCCCACTCCCGCGAGGCTCACGGGGCTATTTCACGAGAGAAAGCCAGTGCGAAAAGGGCCATAGAATCATAGAACCACACTGCTGCGATACACAGGAATGCACAACTCTCAAACTATCCTCAGATCTTGGTTCAAAGTCATTTTGAGTCATGATGCTTACTGTAGCAGCCATAAGAAAGGCTTTCAGCCTGTGCCACTTCACAGGATCAAATGGGATAATATTCTCATGAGGTCCTTAATAAAAGAGGTAAAGAGGCTGGTAGATGTGGCAAGCAAACAAAGCCATGTGTGGTTCAAAAGGATTGGTTCGCAGACCTTTAACATTCCTTCTATACAAACTGCAGCCCTTCATCCACTTAGTGGGGAATGAGGACTCAGTGAGCAAAAATCTTAATACAACTTCATGGTCAGACTTCACCTGTGTTGGGGGCCAAACAAGGGTCCAGGGAATTATCCTCCTGCCTTGTTATGAGACTGTAAATGCATTTGGCTCACCACTATTGAAAACAGGAACATAGAATCATAGAGTTGGAAGAGACCACAAGGATCATTGAGTCCAGCCTCCTGCCATGCAGGAATACACCATCAGAGCATTCCTAACAGATGACCATCCAGCCTCTGTTTAAAAAAAACTCCAAAGAAGAGGACTTCACCACACTCCAAGACAGTGCATTCCACTTCTGAGCTGCTCTTACCATCAGGAAAGTTTTCCTAATTTGCAGATGGAATCTCTTTTCCTGAAGTTTGAAGCCATTGTTCTGTGTCCTAGTCTGTGGAGCAGGAAAAAACAGGCTTGCTCCATCCTCCATATGACATCCCTTCAAATAATTAGACATAGCTATTATGTCACCTCTTAACCTTCTCTTCTCCAGGCTAAACATACCCAGGTCCCTAAGCCACTCCTCATAGAGCATGGTTTCAGGGCTTCTACTTTTTTTGGCTGCCCTCCTCTAGACATGTTCCAATTTGTCAATAGCCCTCCTGAATGGTGGTGCCCAGTACTGAACACAGTATCCCAGGTGGAGTCTGACCAAAGCAGAATAGAGTGGTACCAGGATGCTGGAACAAACAAACCTTTGGCCCAATCCAGTGAGCTGATTCCTATATTTTGCTGCCTAGGAACAGGAACAACATGTGCTGTTCTAGAGTCTGCTGGATGACTGTGTCCATCAGCCCTAACCAGTATAGTCAATAGTAAGGGATTTACAGTCCAACAGCAAGTGGGTGGCCATAGTTTCCTACTCCTGCCCTAGATGAAATGGGCCTGTTATGGCAGGAATCCATATTCTTCAAAGGCATTCTAAATAATACACTACCCATCAACAAAAATACGCAGGGCAACCCAGGATGTGCCTACTCAGATATAAGCACTGCTGAGTTCAATTGAGCAGAGGATTAAAGCCTGCATTGCTGTTGCAAACACATCTGGGGGGAAAAAAACTCTCCTCTTCACCCATTGCCCTGCCTCCTGTTACAGGAATCAAGTTTCCATGAGAAAGAAATGGCTTTTTTGTTAACATAAGGAGAGGGCTATGTCCAAACCTCCCGACTGTACCTGATACCATCTGCATTGGGACGATTAGGAAGAGGAGTGCCTTTATAATAAAAGAAGGCAGGCTGGCTTTTCTGGACAGATAAGAAGGGTGACTGCTCGTCTCTCCAACAAACAGTGTCTGTGTCTAGTTCACACTAGGGGATCTTATCCATCCTCCTTCTCAGAAATTCACAGTTTGTTTGCTCTGGGGCCACAGATAGCTGGTGGGTGGGAGGCTTGTGGTGTACTCGTTCAAACAGTTTCTCCATCCCACTGGCTCATTTTCAGTAAACAAAGGGGCCCACGGAGGAGCAAAAACCAAAGCCAATTTGGATATGCTGATCCCTTTGTGCAAGCAAACAGTCTCCTGGTTAAGGCATGTAGTGTGGATTGACTGTCTTTTTGTTTAAAGCAACAGCCTTTTCCTAAGCTGGTGCCTTCGTGGTGTCCTGGACTACAACTTTTATTAGCACCAAGTCAACATGTGCAAGGTGGATGCGAGCGGTAATTCAAATTATCCAAAAGGGCACCTAGCTGAAGAAAGCTGGCACATAGAATGTGGACTCTGACTCCTGACAGTCCCTAAAGCAGCTCACCCCTGCTATAAAGGAACCCAAATCTATCCATGCTTTTTAGAGTTTGGCAGTCTGATTCACCACAAATGCACACAAAAATATGTCTACTAGGGGAACCTGCTTGAAAATCTTGTGTATTTGGGAGGAAATGTAGAAAAGACCAATGTATTTATAGGGGAAATGCTTGAAAACAATTTCACATGTGTATTGAGGAAAACAAGTACAAACAGGCATACAAATTTTCACCCACTCATTTCATATATATATATATATATATATATATATATATATATGTATGTATATGTATATGTATATGAATTTGCAGAAGGATGCAAATATAGACCAAAATGAACTTGCAGTCAGATAAGTGAGCAATTCAGCAAAAACAGCACTTTTCAATTTGTCCATTTCAATTTTCCATTCTCCAAATTAGACTACCACCTCTTCAGGGTGTTTAGCAGAATTTTCCTACAGTGTCAGGGGTTGGACTAGATAGCCCTTATCACTATGGCCCTTTCCGCATGGGGTAAGCAGAACGGCACGATGCAACCTCTGACGGAGGTCGTCCGCACCTTGGGAGCGGACTGGGTCAGACTACTTGTCGCAGTTCCGCACCTCAGTCCGCTCCAGAGCGACCAGAGCAGCGTGCTTTTTAAAAACCTGTTTTTACAGGTTTTTCAAAAGCACGGAGCGCGCCACTCTGTGCCACTTCATTCTCGCACTCCGGTGCAGATTTGCAGGCTCACACCAGTGTGAGCCTGCAGATCTGCCAGGGGCGGGCTTTAGGCTGGCAAGCTTCAGCGGTTGGTGGGGAGCCTCCACCAACCGGAAGCCGCCATTTTGGATGCCGGAGCAGTGCAGAACGACGAGCTCGCACTGTTCCTCGCAGGACGGACCCAAACGGACCCACCAAAAAGCTGGTGAGTAGCGGCAGGGAGCGTTTCCCTCGCCGCGTGCAGAAAAGGCCTATGATTCTATGATTCATTGCAACCTATGTGGCACACACCAGGATCTCTTTGTCAGCAAAAGGGTCCTTCAACAGTGGCTGGATAGAGAGGCCAAAGCATGTCACTGAAGGGAGTAACCCCCATCTGGGTCAGTTAACTGGGGCACATTACAGAGATCGTGTTAATGCCCCTGTTGAAACAAATCCCCTGTCCACAAGTTAGTTTCTGGACACAATTCAAAGTGTTGGTTATGACCTATAAAGCCCTATATGGCTCAGATCCAGGCTCTTTGGCAGACTGCATCTCCCTGTATGAGCTGGCCTGGGCTCTGAGGAGAGGCCTTTCTCTCAGTCCCATGACCATTGCAGCCTACTCCTAGCCTCCGGAACTCCCTTTGCAGGGAGGCCAGAATAGCCCCCTTCTTATTATTCCTCCATTGGCAGGTTGAAACCTTTTTGTTCAGACAAGCTTTTAAAGCAGAAAGTTCTTAAAGAGTGGGCTGGGCTAGGTAGTGCTGAAATGTTTTAGCTGCTGTTTTTAGGAGTTTTTAAAATCTTTTTAAATTGCTGGAGCAAGAAGGAATTATGAGGGAGATCTGTTTCTGTTTATCTTACCAGAGATTACTGGAGGAAGGGGTGGACATGTCCATATGTTGCACCTTGATTGGCAGGAGAACAGACCTCCGTCACTCACAGTGGCTGATGTCTGACAAAGCAGGATTCAGGGGATCGGCCCAGGAAAAGCTACTTAGTTAAATGGCTGATCTTGGCCCAGGACTTTCCACATGCCAGTGAATCCTGTAGCCATGATGCAAAAGGAGTGCTGGATGTAGTTGACAATGCCTGAAGCAACATAGTTGGATACAAAATAGTATGTTTTCTCCTTGATCTCATTGGGAATAGTCTAGTAATTGCTCCCAGTAATATACTGTTTGTTGCTGCTTTGTGTTGTGTGCCTTTAAGTCATTTCTGGGCAAACCTATCCTAGAATTTTTTTGGCAAGATTTATTCAAAGGTGGTTTGCAGTTTCCTTTGCTGGGTATGCTTAACCTGGAGAAGAAAGGTTAAAAGGTGACATGATAGCTGTATTTTTGAAGACATGTTATATGCAGAATGGAGCATGCCTGTTTTCTACTTTGCCAGAGACTAAGGCCATTTCTGCACCACTCTCCCAATCTGCCATGGGGACAGGAAAAGGAAAGGACCATAACGACGGTTCCAGATGACGTCATAGTGGTCCCATCCTTCCCCCATCCCCAGGCGGTGCAATCACGGCTTACACCATTGTTGGGTTTTCCCTATCAATGACCCATGATCATGCCACCTTCCCAGTCTTACCTGGCCTGCAGAAGCTGCAGAAGAGATTAATCCCTTGCAGCAGAAAAGTCAGTTTGGACTGATTGTCCCACTCCCTCCAACTATCTAGAAATGGGTCAAAATAGTGTGCTGTAATGAATTAATGGCCTCAACATTCAAGCCCTGCTTTGAAAGCATTTTTGAAAGTTGGAAAACCAGGAATTTGTTATAGAACTGAACGCTTGTTCATTTAGACAGATCTTGGGAAGCCTATCATCACTCATTTGGGTTAATTTAATCCCAAAATTAAATAATCTAAGAAGGTATAGATCTGAAACAGCTGTCATTCCCAATTCAATACCAGGTTAATTGGCATGGCTCTATGATTTGGGATCATGGGGTTTGTAATCTGGTGAGTGCTTAAGATTCTCTACTACACTCCCCTCAACTGCAACAGTAGAACTCTCTGGTAGGGAATTGTAAGGCCCTCACCAAACTACTTATCCCAGAATTCCAAACAATGGAACCATGGCAGTTAAAGTGGCATCAAAGTATCGTAACTGTGTTGTGTTTTTAAAACATTATTGTACTTTAAAAACAATCCTTCTTCTTCTTCAAGCTCAAACTGACAGCAAAGCCTATTTCCTAGTGTACATTTTATCTTCCTACTGTACAAATCAGGTGGATATTCTCAATCAAGGAAGCCAAGGCTCTGAATTTGTAAGACTTGAACAAGGCTGTTGATAACATAGGGTCACCATAGTTTGAAGTCAGCTTGAGGGCAGTTATTAACCACAACACTGTACAAAGCATGTCCTGCTATATATTACAATAATGCCTGTGTGAATGAGATGGTAAGGAAAGAAGAGATGTCCCAAGGATTCTGGGATTAGCAGAAGCCCCTCTGTTGGGTTGTGTGCCCCTGGTAGGTATAGAATGATGCCAACCCTTGGCAGTCATGCCCATCAACCTGTATTTTGCTTGAAAGACTTTCTTAGCAGGTCACAAAACTGGTTCCTTTCTATTCCCTGGATAATCTTTCCTTGTGACTGGTCTTCTCTGGTTGAAAGTCTACCCTTCTCTGTTCTTCTGATGGCATCTTTGGGGAGGGAGGGGCAATAATGGGGCACTCAGGAGGGGGGAGCACAGCCTCCTCCCAATTCAGTTAACGCTTGCAGGAAGTGGTTTGCCAGCCCCCGCATGTGAGCTGATACCCCTTCCCAGAAATGAACATGCAGTTCTCTAAAGATAGATTGCGCAAAATGAAGACAAAAACCCACCGGGGTTGGGTGGGAGGGTGGGGGCCCCCTTGGGAAACTACAGCTGCAATTCCCCAAGCAAGGAGTTCCATAAAAGCCTTTCAGAAACCTGTCCGCCCAGTTGCTTGACGCAGCTGCCCTGTGGATTGAGCCAACGGAACAAGCCCATCTTACACAAGGCCTCCCAGGTTTCACATCCGCAGCACCCACATTTTGTCAAAAATGCATGGCAGCTGTGCACACATCTTTGATGTCCCAGCCCATTTTGTCATCTTTACTGTAACTTCAAACAATGCCACATTTCCCCTAATGCTGTAGGGTCAAAAGAACCTCTCTTTTTTTGGCTCAAAAATCTGATGCCGTGAGAAGGTTTCCCACGACTGGTCTGAAGAAACAGGTGTGGAAGAAATAGATGGAGGATAGAATGGGCAGAGGGATACAACCAGGTGGTTCTCATTTGTGGGGACAGTTGTCTCTGTAGGTGGCTGAATAAGTGCAGTTCACAGACCACATGTGGCCCCTGCACCCCACTTCTGTAGCCCTTAAAGACCTCACCAGTCCAACAACTCCCCCCTTTTTTAAAGGGATGTTATGGGGCATAGAAAACCCATCAAACACATGAAAATACACAAAATAGTCCCTCCCCAGGTACCCTAGAAAAATAAAGTAGTCCCAAATACTTCTGTTTTCATCTGCAGTCGCTCCCAAATGGTGATGGGAAATGATGCAATGTCATTTCCCACCACCATTTTGAGAGGGACTGCCATGCAAAATGGAGCTAATTGGGCTTGCTGTGCTACTATGGGTAGAGAAATTGGGCCTTGGTCTCCACAAATCTGCTTACTCCTGCAATACTCTGCAATCTGTGGAGCTTATAGAGAACTACAGGTTCCCATAACAAGGGGGAAATGGTGAATCTGTGGCTGAGATCCAATGTTAGGATTATGTAGTGTAAATCTCTATGTGCAGAGTTACACATTAATTCTGCTAAACAACTCTTGTATTGCGTGGTAATGTTGTCTAGCTGCACCAAGACACCAAATGTAAAATTGAAAGCACAACCAGATGTGCACACACATCCGCATACGATGTGTACCCATGCATATCCACTCTTTCAATGTCAACCAATGTTTGGATTGCACTGTGAGAGAATGTGTAACGGAATCACAAAGTTCACACAAACATGGAAGTCTGGCTGGGGCCATAGTATGAAATACTATACTTGTATAGGTCCTAGAAATGCTAGTGATATTTCAGTTTTGCAAATTGCTACACAAAATGGCCTGATCCTCACCTCTCAGACTGAAGTGCAGAACCTAGGTATAACTAGAAAATTGTGCATTCGTCCAAATGATGCAATGCAGTTCTCAGCAGTTGAAACATATCACAAAGATGTAGTTAATGATATAGGCTGAAATCCTGGGCCAGACACATAACCATGATGTCATGGCTATGATCTCTGTCCCTATCTGTCCCTCAAAACCCAACTCAAAATCCAGTCAGCTGCATCGCAGGACAGAATTCTGTGGTCGTGGTGAAGAGGGCACTGAAGGATGTTGCATCCAGCCCCTTCCTGCCACTAAGTGGCAGTACAACATCAGAAGCAGGGACCTGTTGTAATTCCTCAGTGCACTACCACTCACTGGTGGGAGGGTCTGGACATGTCATCCTTCAGTGCCCCACTCTCCAGTGTGGCAGAACTCTGTCCCTCGGTGAAAATAGCTGAACTTTAAGGTGGGTTTTATGATTATGGCAACAGCAGCACAATTGTAAATGGGAATGGGAAACAGTTACAAGATTGTTAAGTCTAATTTACAATATTGTAACTGACTAACAGACTACCAGGCAAAGAGTGCAAGGAAGTATGCATTAACCTGTGTTTTGAATGTTTGAAACACTCAAATGGGATATTTAAATACAGATTTTGAGACTACTGCCATTCCCACACACTGTTATAATGCTATTATTCCACTTTCAACATACTATGGAAGCCTGGAGTTTGCAGTTTAGGGAGGGGCATTTAGAAATCTCAGTCAGAGAGCTCTTTGGCCTCAGTGAACTACAGAAACTACAGTAAACTACAGAATAAACCCAGAATTCCACAGGATATTGAAAGTGAAACAATAGCACCATAATAATGTAGTGCAAAAATGTCTGAACTTTTCAAATAGTACACCATGCAATTAATGCAATGGAACAGAAGTCATAGAACATGCAAAACTTGCCTGCATCAGAATCAAAAATATTCACCTGCGACTAATGGCATTCTGTATTGTAGTCCACCTGCTCTCCACCAGTTATGGAATGGGCATTCAGAGGTGCTATTGCAGCAAACCCTTTAGTCATGGCGTTGGTGAGCAGGAAGCCTTAGCAGAATTTTGCGTATAAAATTCTGACTCAGTGCTGGACAATCTCAGCCATAACTTTGCAAGACAAGTTCATAATTATTCTGTAATGCATTAAAATCACTCCATAATGAATTTGATTTCTTGTATAAACCAGAATGAGTTGTGTTTGGAATTAGTGCAGTAATATTTAATTTATTAAAATAAATGAATCTTTTCAGATAAGAATTGATTATTTCTTACTGAAGGGATTTTATTTCCTAAAAAAATAATTGTTGGAACCCTGTTGGTACACAATCCTGATGTAGGTGGTGCCAGGAGGAGGCAAAAGGTTGCAGGTATGCCATCCAGGAAAGAAGCAACACACTGGCAAAACTGGCTGCTCGGAGCCAATAGTTTTTGCTTGCCTTCATCACCAATGCATGACCCTGGAAAAAGTGCAACTGCTACCACAGTGCTTCAACAGCATTTTGGCCACAATAATAACCTAACTGTATTTCGGTGATGTAGACTTGAGTCAATGAATTCAGACTCAAGTCGGACTTAAGTCGCTTCAGTGACTCGCCTTGGACTTGACTCGGTCATAAATGATGCAGTAACTCAACTCAAGACTTGTATATTTTTAATGACTGATTTGCCGCCCTTGGTTCAGTAACATAACACATTCATCCAGAAACCTTACAACTTTGAACAATACCTCCATCCCTTTTTGCCTACTAGTCACATGACAATGTCTCTCAAACCCAAAATGTGGGTGCATTTCTCAGAGGGGAACAGCAAACGGGTTAGGCAATGGGCTTGAGGCAGTCTTGAGGTCTGCTCAGCAGCCTATTCTTGCTGCATATTGGAGGAGCCTTCTAAAACGTTTCCTAAGAGCAAAAGACAAGACTCGACCCCAGAGTTCAGGGGAAATTTGTCAGAGGGGAACAGCAAATGTGTTAGTCAATGGGCCTGACAATTAAGGATCCTTCCTTCTAAATCTTTTGAATCTTCAGTAATGGAGAGTAAGATAGGATCCTATTCCCCACTTTCCAAGCTGCAGATGGCAAAATCGCAAATGTGGAGAGCTGACTCTGCTTAAATTGTTAAAACTGAATTTATTTCACTCTATCCAATAATTCTGGAATTTTGGTTGGAGTATAAAGTTGGCTTCCAGACTTGAGACTTGACTTGAAAGTATCTTCAAGAACTTGATACCTGAAGGTAGAGACTTGACTTGAGACTTGGAGTAAAAGACTTAAATACGTCACTGCTATATTTTATGGATGAAATGCTGCTTGGGATACGTAGCTATAGTATTGTAGCTCTGTTCTGTCTCCTGATCCAATTCCCTAAAGCATGCCTTAAAAGCCTTGCAGCCATACCAAATGAAAGAATTCTGTTGCATTGGCAATCAGAGTCCTGAAGAATGATATGTCCAGCCCTTCTGCCAGCAAGCCATGGTGCAAAGAGCAGAATGAATGATGTCTGTGGGGTACTGTCACAACTCCTTCCTGTGTCATGGGAGAAGGTGGCTGCAGACATCATCCTTCAGTGTCACCCTAAAAGGTGGGGGACCTTAAGGTCCACCAGCAGGATCAATGTCTCCTTAGGATTTGGGGAATTATTAGCAAAAAGGAGGTCTGTGAGAAGAGGGTAACAGCAGGATCTTTTCACCTGTGTACACTAACTGTAGAGAGGACTCCTGTTAAAAGTTAAAAGAGTATTTTATTAGAAATTGATAGACGCACACAAGAAATCAAGTAATCTCACAAACCGTACAAGGCTAGCAAAGGGAAAGATGAGAAAGGTTGGACAGAGAGAGGTTTGGGGGGAAGAATAATATTTACCAGTCCTGAAGCAGAAGATCAAAGCGGAGTGGTTCAAATAGGAGTTTGCGGATAGCAGAGAGGGACAGATATCTGGGGTCAGCATGATACTCAATATGCTACAACAGAGCTTTCCAAACTTTTCATGTTCGTGACATACTTTTTGGACATGCATCATTTCACGACACAGTAATTCAGTTTTACTAGCAAACCAGAGGTTAAACGGCAGGAAGGGCAGCCTTCCCACCTGATCATGGCTCGCTGTCGAGGGAGGGACCCTAGCGAGGGCGGCAGCAGTGGGAAAGGCAGTCCCTACCTGATCCTGGCCCTCTCTTGTTCTCCTCACTGAAGAAAGACCCCGGTGAGAGCAGCAGCAGTGCGAAAGGCAGCCCCCCTACTTGATCCTGGCCTGCTTCTGCTGGAGCAGCAGCTTGAGAGGCTTGGGGGGGGGCTTTCTTAGCCTGGGGAGTTGTCACACCTACAGAATTTAGGCAACACATTAACGTGTCACAACACACCATTTGGAAAGCCCTGTGCTACAAATTTCCTGGGCTTGAGATGGGATCTTTATATCCTATTTCCAACCCTGAAGGGGTTTGAGTAAACACAGCAGTGGTTGCCTTTCCCATGGTGGGTAAAGGAGTCCAGAATGGGCTAATGGTCTTAACTTTAGGTGACAAAGCACTGGTAGAAGTCATGACAATCTCAGAATGTTTGGACAGGTAAGGGGACAAAAGGGAAGTTTCTGTGGGATTCAGTGGGTGTGCTGTATTTTTAATATGTCAAATGTCTTGAATGTGTTTTTAATCATTTTAAATTAATATCTTAATTGCATTGGTTGTTTAATTATTTTATTTTTTAACTTTTGTACCATATTGTGATTTAGCTGTTTTGATTTAACTTATCTCGTAATCTGGTTTGGGTTCTATATAGGCAGAAAGATGGGAAAGAAAGAAGGAAAGAAAGAGAAAGAGAGAGCAAGCAAGCAAGCAAGCAAGAAAGAAGGAAGGAAGGAGTAAGTAAGTTAGTGGGGACATTCTGGAAGTTATTGTCCAAAAAAGTAACTCTTCAAACACTAATCCTAAAAGTGGAGCCTCTCCCAGAGTCACCCATTAAGGAAATGTGGTGTGAGCTTGTATGTGTAAGTTGCTGAATCAGGCAGAAGAAACCAATGCCCCATTTCAGCATTTTATGCATTCCCCCTTTGAGCTAGCAAAAGGCTGCTCTGGCATTCCTCCTCTGCCCGGCATTCCCACACTTGGAATCATGTTGTATAATTTAGAGACAGAAAAAGAGGCTCTTTCCCCCTTCTTGTACAACAAAGTGCTGGCCACACAGCAACAGAGGAAATGAGCAACATCTGGTCAGCTTCCTCCCCTCTCTCTGCAAATGAACAGCTGTGTCTGGCATTTCATCCAGCCCAGGAATCCATCAGGTTTTACCCGACACTCCCCTCCCCCTTGTCCGTACCACACCTCAGTGCTGGCATCTGGGTTTGTGCCAAAAGAGTAATTGGAGAATTTAGATTTCCTCCAGGAAATACATTGGGAGTGGCACCAATGCCTTGCTGTTGATTTCAGCTTACTCCTTTGTACAGCTGACGCGAACTGGGCTTTCCTCCTGCTGCCTTGTATTCCTCTATAAATCATCAAAATACTGGGATTCTTTAATGGACTGACAATTAAAGAAGAAGGGGGAAGTGCTCTCCTGATCTTTCTGACCCACTTTCAGTCTGAATCCAAGATGCTGTTGACAACATTTAAGGCTCGAAACAGATTGGGACCTTGGTTCTTGAAGAAGTGCCTCTCTCCATATATGTCTGCCTGAGGACTGAGGTCTGCTGGAGGAGCCCTCTTCTTAGGGGGGATACACTGTGGGAGGATGTTCCCTGCTGTGGCATCCCAGTTTTGGAATATCCTCCCCCTAATGGCCTGATTGGCATCAATGCTGCCGCCATTCCAATACCAAGTAAAAACGTGGGTTTTTTTAATTGGGCCTTCGTTGATTTTATCTATTACAGCTTGAGCCTCTCTTACCTGAAATGCTTGGGCCAGAAGTATTCTGTATCTCAAATTTATTTATTTATTTATTTATTTATTTATTTATTTATTTATTTATTTATTTATTTTGGAATACCTGTATTTGCATATACATACATAATGAAATGACAGCTAGATCAAGAAGTAGTGCCCGGAGAGGTTCACATTATCATCTTACTATCATGGACACCTGAAATGGGCCAATGGGGGCAGATCATGTGATACCATAGATCGGAGGGCACTGTCAGGATGCTAAGGCTGTCCTGGCAGGAGCAGCTCAGAACTTCACAGCTATCATGACGTCCATGGGGCTGTCTCAGTACATTGTTGTTCTGACATGTGTAGTAGGACATACCTTGTACCAGGCTTTCGTATTTGAGTAGACAGAGGAAGATCTGGCTTGGGAGGGAGCTGAAATAATCTCATTGTCATGGTCAGAACCAGCATGATGTAATGGTTTGAGCACTGGACTATGACCCTGGAGACCAGGGTTTGATTCCCTGCTTGGCTGTGGAAATCCACTGTGTGCCACACACTCTCAGCCCCAGAAAACCTCGTGATAGGTTCAGCTTAGGTTCACCATAAGTTGGAAATAATTTGAAGCCACACAACAACAGCAACAACAACAACAGCAATCCAATGAGATATGCTGGAGATGGGACCCAAGACTAAACACTGAGGCCATTTCCTCACTAGCCTGTTATAGCGCGATGATTCCACTTTCAACATCCTCTGGAATCCTGGGGTTTGCAGTTTCGGGAGGGGCCAGCCAGCCCCTCCCGAAACTGAAAACCCCAGGATTCCAGAGGATGTTGAAAGTGGAATCATCGCGCTATAACAGGCTAGTGCAGAAATGGCCTGATTTTTCAACAAAATAGCAGGGGAGGTTACCAGGAACTCTTTGGAAGATTCAGGAGGGTCCAGGGGCCAAAAACAGGCCTAGGCCCACAAATGGCTTAAGCACAGTAGGCTGTCAATCCCTGCTTTGTTCTCATTCTTTCTTTCCTTACATAGGGTACTGACTTATGCCAGATCAAACCATTGATCCAGCTAGCAAAAAAAAAAAAATATGGCCAGAATCTTGTATCTGCTCTTTAGTTAACCAAATGACTTCAACTGGCCTGGCCCTCTGCCCCCAATGAGATGGAGGTATCCTTGAACTATGCTCTGATCACCACCAGAACTGACCTCCTTCCATCCGTACGTCTGATGCCTGTTCAAGTAGGTTGAAGCGAAGTTATAATTGTTGAAATAGTGGTAAAATTGTGACTAAGGCCATTTCCGCACCAGACTGTTATAGTGCTATTATTCCACTTTCAACATCCTATCAAATCCTGGGGTTTGCAGTTAAGAGGAAGGGGGCCAAGGTCCCATGTTGAAAGTGGAATAGCACTATAACAGTCTAGAGTGGAAACAACCTAAGTAGCGATCGTAAATACAGAACAATTACTTAGATTTACTCATCTGTAGCTTCCTTGTTTTCTCATTCACTACTTAGTCACAATTTTGTCACTATTGCCACAATCACTATTCCCCCACAGCTTCATCAGTTATCACCAATCATCAGTCGCATGGGGAGAAGGGAGTCCATTCTGGCCATTTCTGCACAATAGTGTTAAAGTGCTGCTATTCCACTTTCAACACCCTGTGGAATTCTGCGGTTTGTAGTATACTGAGGCCAAAGAGCTCTCTGGCTGAGAATTCAATGTGCCCCTCCCCAAACTACAAACCCCAGCATTCCACAGGATGTTGAAAGTGGAATAGCAGCACTTTAACACTGGCCCTTTTAGCATGCCATTTCTAACGCGAAAGGGCCCCTTGAGCATCGCGTAAATGGGAGGAGCAGTCCATATGACACACTCCCATTTATGCGACACTCAAGAACCTAAAGTGGACCGTGCATGCACCTTTTCATTTTCAACTTAAAGCCAAAAATGGTGCACGGTCGTGCAATGCTCCCGGGGCCCGTGAGCACTTACCTGGTGTGCAGTGCGTCAGGAGCCAGGCCGGTTACGCTTTCTGCCTCAGCGCTAGCCTGCAATTCCCAGGTTGCACTGTGGTAGGAAGGGGCGGGGCGGGGCGTTAGCGTGGCGTTCACGTGACCGGTAAGCCAGTTGCGGTGAGGAAGCAGAAGCAAAGTGAGCGCCTCATGCAAGAGGCTGCTTGTGCGACCGCCACCCCCCACCTCCGCGAAAAGGTAAGGTGCGGAAAGGGCCACTGTAGTGCAGAAATGGTCTCTGTTGGTAATTAGAGCACAGCTGAATGATGTTTCCATCCAGTATGAGAGAGGATTGAGCCAGCAGAAGTTTCTTAGTTAAGTATACTTAGTATATTTAACTAGGTTAACTAAGGGCCTTTCCACACTATACTGTTATAGTGTTATTGCTCCACTTTAAACATCCTGTGGAATTCTGGGATTTGTAGTTTACTGAGGCCAAAGAGCTCTCTGGCTGAGAATTCTGAAGGCCCCTCCCTAAACTGCAAACCCCAGGATTCCACAGGAGGTTGAAAGTGGAATAATAGCAGTATAACAGTGTAGTATGGCAAGGCCCTTGGTATACTTAAGTAGCTAATACTGTATTAGTAAAAGAAAGTGAAAAGGCATTTCTAAATAGAATGAATCACACATCAAAAACCTACAGCCTTTCCTTAAAAGGTTTTATGCACAAAGAGAATACTGTTTCTCCTCCCACATCCTCAAATTTTCTGGGGGGCAGGAGCTGAAGATTTATGCTGCTGTTATGGAGTTGCCTTATATCATCTAATGAATTAAACATCTTCATGCAAGCTTAGACTGAGTTTACTCGATGTCCAAATGCATATTCATCACATGGGAGATGGAATATATCTGGTTTGTGAATTTTCTAAAGAAAGCAAGCAGTTGTTGCTGTAATAAAATATTGTGTCCTACCCACACAGACACTGATTAAATCACCACAGTTGGAACTTATGCAGGCTTTGCTAATTTTAAAAAGATGTTGTTGATGCAGTTTTCTGGATTTTTGGAGAAGTGAGTAAAATAAAATAAAACCTACAGGAGAAGTGATGAGAATCTAAGTTCTCCCCAAGAAATCCATCATGGGGCAAAAACATGGGATCCTTCTCTGTAAGAAATTGCAGTATGCGTAATCTCATATGAGCCTTTTGTGGACTAGGTTTCTATTATTTATTCTTACCTTCATCATACTCATATAGGAACAAGAGTCTGTAGTACTGATGATCAGTATGGTCTGATGACTTCCATGTCAGTGGGAAGATGAATCCGCTACAGATTTTTGTCTGAACTTTAAAAGAACTGTCTAAGGTGCTTTCCCCCAAATAGGTTCAGTACCTTGCATAGTTCATTTAAGTTCAGGCTAAATTCTGGACAGGATTTACCTCCTTAGTGACACAGAAGGCACCAGCTGCCACTGCTAAAGAATTCTGAGACACCGAAACACAGGCTGAGATCCCAAACTGGGAGACATACGTATATCACGTATCATATAGCTATGGTTCGATATCTGTGGTTCCCAATGCTATCTCCACAAAACCCACCTTCTAACCAATGCTGTTCCCCATCACCAACAACACAGCCATTGTCATGTTGTTGGGGGGATCAGCCTGGATGTGTCCAGCCGCTTTCCTGTAGCTGGACACACGGTGACGAGCATTGACAGGGACCTTTGACGATCCTTGCAGAGGATATCCTTGCAGCATGTCCAGCAGCAGGAAAATAGCTGGCTGCATCTCCACAAATCTCCCTGCTCTTCATCAACATGGAAATGGCCATATTGGAGGTGGGTACAATGGTTTTGAGGTAGGTTGGGGGGGTTGTTACATGACCGGAATAGAATTCTGACCTCAGCAGCAACCAGAAAAGTGAATTGTGAAGGTATACATCCAACTTACACCATTGTAATCCACAACAAGATGCCAGCCATAATTGTATCTGAGCCTTCTAGAATGTCTTCTTGTTGTGTGCTTTCAAGTCATTTCCCATTTATGATGACCCTAGGGTGGACCTATCATAGGGTTTTCTGAGAGTGCGTGACTCATCCAAGGTCACCCAATATGTTACCATGGGTGAGCAGGGAATCGAACTCTGGTCTCCAGGGCTGTAGTCCAATGCTCAAACTGCTACACTACACTGGGTCTTTCTAGAATGCCAACTTTGACCCAGATTTTCCACCTACCATTGCTACTACAGTTAGCTTCATGGTACATCTGTCCCTCTCTGTCAAATACACCAGGGAAATCTATCTGAAATCCAAAGGCAACTGGGTCCGTTGGTCTGTTGATAGCCACTGAGTCCCAAGCAAACTGCAGAAAACCTACTGTGTGATTATCCTCCATCAAATCCACTGCTGCACAAACATTTGCCCAGCCCCAGGAGAGGCTTTCTCCACCATGTACAAAGGAAAAGCAAAGATGAAACACAAAGCCTGGGAAATGCTGGCCATTCTAACAGGGACGCAAATTGTTATATCTCTGCCCATCTCAGTAGACATCTGGCAGCTGCGAATCTGATACCGCAAAGCCTGGCATCCCTATGGACTCTCCAGGGTCCTTTTATTAGTAGCAGTAGTAGTAGTTTATTTATTTATTTTGGTCTTGTTGCTGTGAGAAATTGTGCAAATCCAGGGAGGAAGAAGGGGGATGTTTCTATCAGTTGGAGTTCACCACTTCTAACATCTCTGTTTCAGTGTCACTTTCTGCATTCCATGAATGCTTCAGCTGGAACGGAAGGAAACAGCCTTCTGCTGGCCAATGGACACAACACAGAGGCAGTTCTGTATCTTGCAATGAGGGCGAAGAAGCAGAGAGAATGCATACATGTTTTACACCTTAGGAGGATCCAATGCTGCATGAGAATGTGGTGATGGGTGCGAATTTCACTTGGTTCATTTTTTTAGTAAGAACTTCTGAAAATTTGTGAATGTCTTCATAAATGCAATGGAAAGAACTTGAGATTTTTGACAGTGTATATGCACAAGGAAGCAAACCTGATAAACTTGCCCAATCAGGCAAAAGGCTTTGGTTGCTTAGCTCTTCTCCAAAGCCTGCCATTGGTGGTTTAGGTGTTCAGTCATACTTGTGGGGCTGAATGAGGTTGCCACATCTTTTTTTCTGACAGCTTCTCAGCTTTGAGAGTTGTTTGGTAGGCAGATATGACATGCTTCTCTCCATGCTAGGAATAACTTTAGTGGGCTAGGATAGAGGACTGAGAGTTTGGCTTGGTCTTTTTTTGACAGGAATTTACTCTACAGGGGAGAGGAAGAATAGAAAGAAGAAAAGGAAAGCATATGGTCATTGGGAAGATGAGGCACTAAAACTACCATCACCCTTCACAATTGGCTATACTAGTTAGGGTTCATGGAAGTGACAGTCCCAAAAAATTGTGTCTGATGGGACTGGTGGAAGTTTGCAAAACTGATGGGACTTGAAGAAGTTTGCAAAACTACTACAATACATGAACACTGCAGCAAGATTACTGAATGCACAGAAGTGGAAAGATACAGCAATACCAACGAGTGAGGACTGGCTGCTGAAATGGATGGACTTACCTAAAATGGTCACATCGACAATACTGATCAGAGAAAAATCACTAGAGACATTTTCGAAAGACTGGGAATCTTTAATTGGCTTTTTGCTAGGAAAGAAAATAAAGAAATAACACATTAACTGTTGATTTTGATAATTAGCAGCAGTAGAAGTATATGAATGATAATTATAATCAAAGTTATTTTATATAGTTATGCATAATTATTGCTAGGAAAGTTGGAAGTCAAATGCAAATTCCTGTTTCAGCAGTCTCTACAATTCTTGTCCTTTCCTTACTATTTTTCTTTTTTCTTTGCTTATCTTTTGATCTTTTATGTTTAATTAAAAGAAGAAGAAGTTATAGTCCAACAGCCATGCATTTGGATAGCATTTGAGTGTTCAGATCCTTTCCCATGAATCCTGTTGTTATTCCTACCAGAGTAGACCCATTAAATCAATGGAATTTAGTTTTGCATAGACTCACCATTCAATAAACTAAGTCAACAGATCTACTGTAGTTGGGACTAGTCAACTGGGCCATTTCCGCACTACAACATGCTTATTGCACTTCCAACATCCTATGGAATCCTGGGGTTTGCAGTTTACGGAGGGACTTTGTACAATGTACAGGATTTTCTGTTTCTTACTTGAGCCATGCTATTGTCTTTTTATGATAGATGGTTTTAACTGGTTTTAAAAAATTTTGGTAATTTAATTTTTTTTTAACTTTTGCATTTTGTGAATTTTTAATTATTATTATTTTCAATCTGTTATAAACCACTTTGGTTCCCAAACTGGGGGAAAGGTGGGTTATAAATCAATAGCAGCAGCACAGCAGGGTCTCGAACACAAACTTGATGGAAACCCACACCAAGCCCAGAAAAGTGAAATGAAAGGGCAACAGCAGTGGCCTTCCTTCATAAGCTAACTCTGTGTCTCACTGCGCAAGAGTAGAATCAGGGTGCCGGTTTACCAGAGTTGCCTAACAGTGAAATAAATACCTATCCAGTCAACTGAGAAGAGTTTGTACAGCCACAGAATGTGGCAGCACTTTCTGTTCCTCCCAAGACCCAGCGATCTTACCAGGCACACAGCATCAGTTATGTAATAGGAAGCCCTCATTTCCGTCCATTTCCACATGCAGGCATTATATAATGAACATATGGTTGTGGAAGTGACCAACGACCAAGCCACAGAAGAATGCAACTTTGACAGGTAGATTTATGTTTCTGTTTCCCACACTTTCTCTTGCTACATGAGCTTCCTTTCCAATTATGTACACATACTGTACCTCTTAGCCTTTTACCCAGTTTGCTGAACCATCCATCCAACCAGTGTTTCCTGATATGGAGAACAACTTTGTTGCTGAGCCTAACTCCATCGCAAGACACCAACATCCACAACAACCAAACCATACAGCAATCCACTAACACAAATTTCCCCATTATCTTTAAGAAAGCCATGAATATCATCCTGTACACAGTTACCTGACATCCTAAGTATGTTAAAGACATCAAGTCCTGTATCTTGGAAGGTAAACAGGTTCAACTCTGGTTAGTACTTGGATGAGGCACCACCCATGAATATCAGGTCCTGTAGGTTAGATTTGAGAAGAAGAACTTGGCAAAACTAAGTCTGAATATTCCTTGCCTAAGAAAACCCAATGAAATCCATGGAGTTACTATAAGTCGACAGATGACTTAATGGTACACACACAGACACAGAGTTACTTGAGAGTAAGCACCATCAAACTTAGTGGCAATTACTCCTGATTGGGTAGGTTCAGCTTCCAAAAACCACAAGGCAGAATTCCCGTTAGCGTCCTATACATACATCTGTCTCTTTTTTGATGGCATGCAAAAGACTATTCTCTTGCCCATTGTTCTCCCTTCACAACTGTCAAGCCCCAGGAGGGGCTTTGCAAAGCAGGGGGTGGGAAGTCGATTCAAAGGAGCTGGTCTTTGTTCTGAGGGGAAGGAAAAGGATGGTGCACACCATCTGGGAGCTCATTGTCTTTTCTTTCCCACTGAGGAGCCCAGACCAGGTGCATCTTCCTTCTTTGAATTGCCTCCTTCTCCCTCCTCTCCTTATTGGTAAGATGAAGGCCATTTCCGCACGAACCTGTTCTAGTGCTATGATTCCACTTTCAACATCCTATGGAATCCTGGGGTTTGTAGTTTCGGGAGGGGCCAGGCTTGTGCGGAAATGGCCGAAGTCATAGCAGCCCCTCCAGGGACTCATGAGCTAACAGAACCAGGGGATGACACAGAATGGCACGGGCAGAACGTTATCCTAGGTCTATTTGATGTGGGATCTCAGCCATTGAGATTTAACAAGATCTGCAGCAAAACTGAAATGCAACCTTTCACTTCTAATTAAAAAAAATGTTTTAAAACTTGCCAAGATGTACTACCATCGAACCTGTGGCAGCATGATGTTGGAAACCTGTGGAAGCAACATGGGGCCCTAAATTTACCCACCACAGGGTGGGGGACATGAGAAACATGGGGATCTGCCATCATCCTCTTAGCATCTTGACCCTTTCCCAGAAGTCCTTGCAGCAAGCAGAGGTTCCTGTTACGTCCTTCACAGTAACGAGGACCTTGTAGGTTGGCCAGGGAACAGGTCCTTACTGAGAGGATGTCAAGAGAAATCTCCTTTCTGGTGTACCTGGGGTGGCTTTAAATGTTGTTGTCTGTCTTTTAGAAGATTTTTTTCTGGCTTTGCTTGATTATTTCCCTCATTCTTTGACTTCTTTAATGCTAATTTTTCACAAACAAGAATAAAGGCTTTGAAGGCCTCATGATCACCTCATTGACTTGCTACACCAAGAAAGGACCACTTCCAGTCACACTTAAGCAATGGCTGAGATCACTGCTGTTACTATCATTTATTTATATATTGCTATCAGTGTATATGGCACTTTACCTGAATAGTTAATGAATTTTAATTTCACAGTTCCCTAACCCCATAGGCAATGGGTAGCATGAATCCCTATGTGGAGTTAGAATCATAGAATTGTAGAGCTGGAAGAGACCACAAGAGCCACTGAATCTAGCCCCTTGCCATGGAGGAATATAACATCAAATCATCCCCAGCAGATGGCCATCCAACTTCTGTTTAAAAACCTCCAAAGAAGGAGATTCCACCACACTCCAAGGCAGTGCATTCCACTGTTGAACTGCTCTCACTGTCAGGAAGTTCTTTCTAACATTTAGATGGAATCTCTTTTCCTGAAGTTTGAAGTCATTGCTCCATGTTCTGGGCCATTTCCAATGGTGTCATAGTCCTGCGGTGGGGAAGCCATGGCAGCAGTCCACGGGTCATACTCTCGCATGATGTTGTCACGGTCTTACTGCCCTCCCATCCCACCCATCACAATTGTGGGATATTCACTTAAAAGAATAAATCTATTAAGCACCCACAATCATGTGATGCTCCCATCACTGCTGGTCGTGTGGAAGGGGCGGAAATGCAATGGAGACATTTCCTTCCCCAGTGAAGCATGAGAAAGAAGCTGGCTGCAATGAGGAAGAAAGGAATGTCTTGCTCCTGCTTCCTTCCACAGGGAGCCAGTCAGGTGAAGAGGAGAGTGTTCTCATCACATTCCCTTGCTGGCAAAGCTACTGCCAGGCTCACGACGGGAGGACAACAGAAGGAGATACAGTGCAGAAATGGCCCTAGGCTCTGGCCTTTTTTGTATTTTATTTTTAAAACGGGGCAGCACGTCCTCCAATGACGACGTTTGCACTTGGGGGCGAACTGGGTCCGGACTACTTTATGTATGTCCGGACTTCAGCCCGCTCCAGAATGACCAGAACTGGTGGCTCGCTGTGCTATTGAAAGACCGCTGAAAACAGGTCTTTCAATAGCCCGGCGCGCCCCAGTCCGTCGCTGCGCTAATGTGTAGATCTGCAGGCTCGCGCCAGCTTGAGGCTGCAGATCTTCCGGGGGTGGGCTTCCGGCTGGCGAGCCTCCATTTTCGTCCCCGGAGAGTGTGTAGTGCAGGCGCGCACTGCTCCAGATCAACGTGGATCATCGGGGGGAAGTGTCCCAGTCCAGTGAGTAACGGACTGCCCCATCTTCCCCGTAAAGTGTGAAAAAGCCCTCTGACTCAGCAGAAAACAGGCCTGCTCCATCCTCCATACAACATCCCTTCAAATATTTAAACATAGAGATCATGTTGTCTCTTAACCTTTTCTTCTCCAAGCTAAATGTACCCAGCATTCATTGTGTTATACAGTCCTCATGTTGAATGACAATGTTATGCAGCTGAACCAAACACTATATGGACAACCAGATGCAAATGTACAGCCATGGACAGTGCACAATGCACAACCCTGCACAACATGCTAATAAATACACCACAGCACTCCATGTGCTACTTTGTTTCTGGAAAAACGAAGTGAATGCAGAATTTTGCATTAGATAAAAATGTCCAGCTACTTCCATAGGGGAAGCTGTGCATGTGCAAAAACACCTTGAAACAACATTAACTCTCAAAACCATACCTTGAAAATCTGTATTTTAAAAAATCAGGTTGAGGGGGGCAAGAATTATACAGAACCTCAACAGTCCAGATGAACCCTCCAAGGGCCACATGGCAACTTATAGCAACCCATGTTCCCATTGCTGCTATGCATTACATTGGTTGGGACCAAAGAAAGGTTTCAATGGGGAAAGTATTCGATTTGTTGGCATAATTTTTGTTTGTAGGGGGAGAAAAGAAAAAAAGCAGTACGTGGCAAGTGGCTGAAACTCAGGGACATGGTTTACAACTCCTCAGGTGACAATGTCGTAAAACACCTCCCTTGTGGGTCTTGCTCTGTGTGAATCCTGCAACTGAAACGTGACTCTGGAAGACGAAAATGTCTGAGTGGATGAAGGCTAATCCCGCTGATTGTTTTTCTATCTTTCAAGATCTCCATGCACTTTAGGTCTTATGTTTTTACGACTGGTTGTTTCTGATTCATTTGTCCCTATTTGCTTTTTTTCTTTTTCTTTTCATTTTCTTTCATTTAAATGATAGCAGGAATTTTTATTGAAGGGTGTTTGTTTCTTTAAAGTCTTAAAATGACGCTTATTGTTTGTATGCTTCACTCATTTCAGTCTTTAAAGTATGCTCTTTCCTTTAAGCTGTGCAAAAGCTTGTGTAAATGTTTTGATACCACACCCTCATTGGCAGTTTGGTACTATGAAGTGTGAGATGTTGAAATAAAAAAGCATGTGAAATACAATCATCCAATCAACATGAACAATTTTTAAAAAAATGAAAGGTCTGCTTCCCAGTCCAAAACTCCTTTCTTAGGCTGCAATATTATATACACTTATTTTGGGGGAAAAGACCCATTGAATTTATCAAGGCTTACATCTAAATTGAAATAAACAAATTGGTGAATTTTGTTTTTTTCAAATTTCTCATTTCTTCAAATGCGAGTTAGTTTTAACTCCTGTATTACCAATATAACCAAATTAGGGGTTTTTTTTAAAAAAAATCTTGCATGAAAAAATGGGTGCATTTTGTGCTTATTTTTTAATATGCCCATTTTTGCATGTCTCACTGTGAAAATTCTCCCCAAATATATGCACACGTATTTTGCTTCTGTTTGCATGTATTTTTCCTTAATACATATCTTTGTAAAATACTTTAAACTGTTTTAACTTTACTGCTTGGTTTTAAAAGATAATTAATTTAATTGTTTTAAATAGCTCTTTTATATTATATGTCAACATCCTACCATACAAAGTAGGTATGAATGCATAATTCTGGGCCTTTCTGCACTAGATTGTTAATAGTGCTATTATTCCACCTTCAACATCCTATGGAATCCTGGGGTTTGCAGTTTAGGGAGGGGCATTTAGAATTCTCAGCCAGAGAGCTCTTTGGCCTCAGAAAACTGCAAACCCCAGGATTCCACAGAATCCCTGAACCAAAATAGATGAATTGAATCTTTCGAATCCATCAACCAAATAGTTTGTTGGAGACCAGGATGCCTGAAAACCTGGGAGACCAGACACACAGAGGGAGATGGCAAGTAGGTGAGTTTTTCCCTTGCAGTAATAATGGCCTTTGCTAACAATTTCAGAAATTACATCTGGGGTTGTATTCTAAGATATTTAAACTGAACATTTAATATTTAAGTTCAGCACTATCTTCTGTGCTGAAAATCAACGGCATGTAGAAATGCTGGGGTCAGTGGGTCTGATGCCTATCAGAAGTACTGGGGTAGAGGCCAAGGTCACACAGGCCATTTCCACATGACACCGTTATAGTGCTATTATTCCACTTTCAACATCCTATGGAATCCTGGGGTTTGCAGTTTAGGGAGGAGCATTTAGAATTCTCATCCAGAGAGCTCTTTGACCTCAGTAAACTACAAACCCCAGAATCCCACAGGATGTTGAAAGTTAAATAATAGCACTATAACAGTGTGGTGTGGGAATGGCCACAGTCTCAGCCAATGATTGCCACATGCAGGCCAGCGTACCTCTTTTTACAAGAGCAGTGCCTGGTTGTAAACCTATAGCTAGAATAGGATAAGAAGTGAAATATCTGTCATGGTTTCTCGTGAGCCACGTGACAAACCACATGTAGCAGAGAGGAGAAATTGTTTGTAAAAACTGGTGCCTCCGGGGCCTGCCAAAGGCCTGATTGGCTGGAAGATACAGTCTTCTTGAGATTTCAAGGACAGCTGAAACATTCCTTTGCATCGCTCCCTTGCAAAGCTCTTTCAGACACAATTCTGGGCTTTGTAGTTATACAAGGTGTCACAGTGTTCTCTGCCAAAGTATGCTGGTGCATCATCAAACCACAAACACCAGGATGCCAGAAGGAGCTATGCAAAGAAAAGCCAGTTTTGACCTGGGCTATCTCTGTACTGTAGCATGTGGCCCTGTTTACATAGGCAGGAAAATGTGGGATTGATCTACATTTTCCTGCCTGTGTAGAAAGAGCCTTCATGTCATTTTCAATCTGGAGAGATCCTGAGGCAAAACTATGACAATCAGGGAGGTTTGCCTATATCCAGGCTTTTGCTAAGGCTGGGAGAGTGTGTCTTGCCCAAGATTATCTTTCTTTCCCTTGCTTTTTAAACCCTTTTTTAAAAAAAGGATGCGAAAGAGTCAAGATTCATGTGATTCGTGGATTCCCAGAACCTTCCAGGGATTTGGAACTGGATTCGGATTTGCAAAATTCTGGATTTGTTCCATCCCTATTTAAATAGATTAAGCCAATCAATTGTCTGTGTAGACATTGCAATCCTAGAGAGCTGTTTGGGGAATATATACAGTCGGCCCTCCACATTTGCGGGTTTCTATCTTGCAGATTTGATTATTCATGATTTTTTTTGCTGTCACCTCTGCTGCCACCCTAGGCCATTTTTAATAGGGACTGGAAGCCTTTTGAGACTGAGAAGCTGTGAATGAGGCTTGTAAGTCCCTCTTAAAAATGGTGTGGGGCAGCAGTGGAGGTAGCAGTAAGCCCTACCAGCCACCCACTTCTGCCTTGTGAAGGAGCCCTGATGCCTGAAAGGAATCCACAGTGGGTTGAATATGGTGATCATACTTTTTTTGTGTGTTAAATATATTTTGGAAGGACCCAGAGTTATTCACATTTTTTTCACTTTCATAGGGGGTCCTGTTCCCCTAACCCTAGCAAATGTGGAGGGATGACTGTACATCTACAAATGCAGAGGGAAACTGGGTTTATGGTGGCAATGTCATAACAGAACTTGAGGATTCTACTTCCATTATTGACCACCCTTTCCTTAATTTTAAGAACTATTGATATTTCAGACATTGGTCTTATTTTCAAAGTGCAAGCAATCTTCCCTCCTGTTTCAGAAAATATAGGTTAGAATTAAAATAAACAGTTGCATATGTTTTCTTACGCTCCTTGGAATAAATGAAAACAAAGTTCAATAGATCTGTAGAACACCTGGAATGAAATCCAACATGATATTGGCACTGCAAAGCCAATGCTATGGAATTTGCCTCCCCTCTACAGATCTTGAAGTTACTTAACAACCAAACCCAGAAGGTCTCTGAGCTTTCCAGCAGCTGCTTTTGGGGCACATGGATGGTGAATCTGAAAGGAGAGGTTATCCCCTTTCCCCTTCTACTGGATTCTACCATTCTCTTATTGGATCCTGTCTGTGGTTGGCAACGTCTGATTTAAATAATTAAGATGGCATAATTTGATCTCCCTTTGCCATCAGAAGCTGTTTCAAAGCTGAGAAATGTTCGTTTTTGAACTGAAAGTCTGAGAAGCTTAGTTCAAAAAGTAATTTTTCAGAGTGCTAGACCATCTTAGACCAGGGTAAACTAATTACCTATCTAGGCTGGCATTTTCTACTCTGTTGGGCACCACCTATTCAGGAACTCAGATAGAGTTGCACCTTTTGTCGCATTTTTTTTATCCTTTTAACCAAGGACACTAGGGATAGAACCCAGAACAAATGATCCTCATGAATGGCTGTACCTGCTTGATTTGCCCAGTGAAACTGGGAAAGGAGAATCATTGTCATTTATGTTTATTATGGAAGAAGTTGCTGTTGCAATGTGCTTCCAAGTCTACTTTGACTTGGTGATCCTATCCTAGAATTTTCTCAGCAAGATTTATTCAGAGGAAGTTTGCCGTTGCCTCTCCCTGCATCTAGTTACTTTTCCCAAATTGTGCATTTCTTCACCTTCAAGGCAAAAAGAACTTGAGGTTTAAGGGAAAGATGGGGGAGGAAGGGGAACAAGTGCAGGAGAAAGCAAAATGGACAGGTGTCCCCACTCCTTTCCAGCACATGATTCCCAGAAAACAAAGGAGCGAGGGATACAGCTTCTGCAGCTTCTCACTCCTTTGAGTCCCCTCATCGCTTCCCCAAACTAACCCCCCACTAGGGCCTATCAGACAGTGGTAGCAACAGCTGCTTTGCTGAGAGACCAAAGCTGCCTGTGGTTTCTCATGGGATAGAAATGAAGATGAAATCAGCTCTCCCAGGTCATCAGCCTGCACTCTGATTTGCCAGTCTCTACCGCCATCTGCTGCTTTCTTTTGCTTCTTGGGGAAAATGAGTGGAACGATGTCACCTCTCTGTCTTCTCTTCATCAGGCTAGACATGCCCACCTCCCGCAACCTTTAGTCATATGTTTTGTTTGGCATATCACTTATCATCTTTGGCCATTTCCACACTAGACTGTTATAGTGCTATTCTTCCACTTTCAACATCCCACAGAATCCTGGGGTTTGCAGTTTAGAAAGGGGCTTTTGAAGGCCCTCCATAAACTGCAAACCCCAGGATTCCATAGGATGTTGAAAGTGGAATATCTTGTCTATATTCCTCTTAAAATGAGTCACCTGGAATTGGCCACAGTACTCCAACATTAAGGCGGTGTGTGTGTGGAAATCACATGCTTTTAATTTAGTTGTAAATTGGACATGCTGCTAGAGGTCTCTGCAGATGTCCTTTCAATGCACCAAGCAACAAGGAAATAGCTGGACGTACCTTCACCATCCCTTTGCTTTCTGACAACATAGACGTGGTTGTGTTGGGAAGTGTGGCACACTGGTTACAAGGTATGTTTTTGGAGGGGATTTTGTTTTTTGCATTTTCTGAACAGAATTTTGACCTCCACAATCACAAAAAAAGTGAATAGTGATGGTATAAATCTGATGTACCCCATAATAATTCACAGACAGGATGCCCCTCTATATGGCAAATGACTCAAACTAGCAGGCATTGTATACAATTGTTCAGGTGACAATGCAAAAGAAAGCAGACTGGACATTGCAGGTTTGCTCCATGTAGATTTCTGCAATAAAACATGACTTTAGGTGACCAAAATGCTCCGTCAAGAGGCCTAAAGCCCTTCATGATGTATCACCAGGATCATAATCAGATCAAGATGGGGTCAGATTGGAAGATCAACTGTAGTTATGTCATTGTAGCTACACCTTCCATGCAGGAACTTGGCCAATTTTTTTGGAACTAGTTTTAGTTATATGACAGTTTAGTTACACTTTTACCTTTTGCATGATGTCAGTCTGAATACCCTCCAACATTTCACAGATGAAAACCGAGACACATCTCACCAAGCAACATCACAGAGTGTTCAAGATAGCAAAAGTTGTTAACAAGGAAGAACATATGAGGAGTTTGCTTCTGTCTGAGCCTGCAGAGAAATGCAAGATTCTTTCCCCTCCTGCTAAGTTAATGGAGTGTAAACTACTTTTACACTTTAAAGTCAGTTTGCAGCAATTAAAGTAAGCTGGAGACAAAGGGGGAAAGTGAGGGGAGGAAAGAAAAAGTGGGACATTTTCAATGGTGGAGCTTTGAGTGCATGGAGGGTGGAATGGGGGGGCAGGGCTATGGCATGGGAGCACGGCCACAGTGCATGAGGGCATGGCGACACACAAGGGCATGGCTACGAGCCAGGACACCCCAAAAACATTTCTGCCAGGGGCGAATGGCCCCCAACACCCCTCTGTCCCTATGCAATTGCACATTTTTTAATAAAAAAGCTAGAAACATGTGGTGGCAGAGGATTAACTGGGATATACTAGCCAGATTGGGACAGTTGGAGCATATTTGCAACCCCACCTTGGGTCCCAAATTGGGGGGGAAACAGCATATAAAGATTACACTCCCCTCGCTCCTTCCCTTCTCCTTTCACTGGGTTCATGAGTCCCTGAATCTTCCCCATAGATCCCCCTGGGGGGGGGATCCACAGGTTAAGAACCCCGGATATCTCAAGGTCAGTCATAGAGGGGAAGGTGTGGGTTTGTTCTCTGGTGCCCCAGGAGGTAGGACCAAGTTGAATGATTTCCAGTTACAGAAGGGTAGGTTTTGATTGAACAACAGAAGAAATTTTTTGATGGTAAGGAAGGTTTGGCAATGAAGCCAGTTGCCTAGAGAGTTGGTGGGGATCTCTTTCTCTGGATGTCTTCAAGTAGAGATTGGATAGCTATCTGAATGGGATGCTCTAGATGGAGTTCCTGCATTGAGTAAGGGTCTCAACTTGATGGCCCGTGGGACCCTTTCCATCTCTGGGATTCTATTATTCTATGGGCATTTCTGCACTAAATTGTTATAGTGCTATTATTTCATTTTCAGCAACCTACGGAATCCTGGGATTTCCAGTTTAGGGAGGGGCGTTTGAGGGAGGGGTGTTTGAGGCCCCTCTCTGAACTGCAAACCCCAGGATTCCGTAGGATGTTGAAAGTGGAATAATAGCACTACAACAGCCTAGTGTGGAAATGGCCCTTGATAGGGTATCTTTAGAATCGCCATACATCAGAAATGACTTGAAGGCACTATTTTGCAGTGAAAAAAAGGGGAATGTGGAATCATTTTAAAATGGAATGAGTGGTTTCCTAAGAAAAGGGGGCACAAATTCCACTGTATTTATTATGTTCAGTGTCTTCACATAGCTTTCTCTTTCTGATGATGGAGTTGAGACCTTGTGCTCAGAGCAGCAGAATAAAACTAAAAGGCGAGTGCCATCTAGTGACATGAATTAGGATCCCAGCATGTATAAGCCAGGGTTGAGAAAGCCACACAAAAACATGGACTACAAAAGCAGTCATGCAAGCAGTTGTCTGTAAGTAGGAAAACTGCCTTTTGGCTTTCCTACTTACAGAGGATGCAATGTAGGGAGTGTGTATAAAGGATTCTTAGAGTAATTGACAGTAAGAACAATTCAACATGGCACAAAGTACCTTGGAAAGGAGTAGAGTCTCCTTCATCGGAGGTTTTTAAACAGAGGTTGGATGGTTGTTTCTTGGAGATGTGTTGGCTGTGGATTCCTGAATGAGGGAGGCTTTGACTAGGTCAAGGGCATTGCTCGTTGTGCGTCTTCCAAGTTGTTTCTGACCTATGGTAACCCTAAAGTGAACTGACCTGAAGCTGGGAGTTTTCTGAAGCTGAGAGTGAATGATGAGCCCAAAGTCACCCAATGGGCTTTTATGGCCAAATGGGGAATCAAGCACTGGTCTCCAGAATCGTTGTCCAATTACACCAGCTCTCAGTTAAGGTATTACCTCTCCCAAATAAGAATTCTCCCACCCCAGTGAAATTTTCCTTTGGTTCCCATATTCCTAGCATTACTTAAAATTTCAGTTGACCACTGAGAAATGCAGTTTGGGCATTCAAAGAAAAAGGACAGGTAAAGTAACCAAGGGAATGTGAGTACAGCAAATATAAAAGACCTTGGCATGAAGGTGTTCAGTGTTCCACTCTTTGCAACACTGGAAATTTGGGAACTGAAGCAAAATTTTCATGGGTCATCCCCAGTTAGGGTGAAAGTAAACGTGTAAATTCTCTAATTTTGATGGGTTCAGCTACAGGCAAGAGGAAAAGGCTGTGTGCATATCTCCAGCTCATCTAGGAGAGCAGCAGCTTGGTATAATTTGCAAAGCATAAGCAATTCATTCCTGGAACATGCAAAGATTCTCTAAGTGACGTATGCATTTAGTCAGGCCATTTCTGCACTACACTGTTATAGCACTATTATTCCACTTTCAACATGTTGCAAAAAGACAGCAAAATTGTTCCATGGTTCACTTCGCTATTGTCAAATTTTTAATGTCTTTGGGATTTGGAAAATGTAGTTTTGGACTTGTCTCATGACTTGGCTGCCTTTGGTACTATGTATTTTGATACTAAGCAGGCCCAGGCCTGGTTAGTACTTGGAAGAGAAACAAGGGAATACCAGCAGCTGTAGGCTGGTGCTTCTCAGGCTATCTGCTGTGGGAGACTGGCAATTATTTTTCTTCCGATGTGTTGGGGATCAGCACCATATTTGTACTTGTTGGCTACAACTCTTTTCTTTCCCAGAAATCCACTAGAGACTGGCAGCCAGTGTTCCAGGGATCGCCATTTTGATTAGCTCTGCTGTAGGCTATATTTAGAAGAAGGCAACAGCAAACGACCTCTGAATATTCCTTAGCTTAGAAAACCCTATGAAACTTGTTAGATTGCCATAAATAAACAAGTGACTTAAAGGGACAGAGAGAGTGTGTGTGTGTGTTGCTGCTCTATGTCAGATAACAAAATGTCTTTGGTTACTCCTGGCCCAAATATTCACAAAGACTTCCATCTGGTCCCATTCCACCCTCCTAATTCTCCCTCTCTTTCCCTCTCTCTGACACACACAGGGTTGTGTGAACTAGCTCTAAGTGGTATAGAATTTTAACAGCACTTCAAGCTGAAACCTCTTTCCGTTAGCTGATCAAATCATGGGAAGGTAGAATTAGTCACACAGTGGTGACAACCGGGAGGCCTCAGCATATGAAAGTTACCACCAGCCCCCAGCAGATTTTGGATTCTAGTTTCTCACAAATGCTCCTTGAAACCGGAATGCCTGTGGATAATCAAAAATGTAGTGAGAGGAAGCCCATGTGTCCCATGAGAAATAAGCACTGACTTTTTTTTCCATGCTGGTGAAATAGCATTGATGCTAGAGGCAGAGATCTCATGCATGGAAATAAATATAGCCAAGCTGTTGAAAGGCCTGAAAAAAAAGGGGGGTGGTTTCTGAAAAGTTGGCAAAGGATGGACAACCTCTGACACCCTGGTGTTGCTGGATATCAATTCCTATCAGCCTTGATGATTGGTCATCATGCTGGCTCAGGCTGATAGGAACTGGAGTGCAAAAATGCCTTTGGATGGTTTGTCGTATGTTGGTCACTCCTGCATTTAGGAAAAAGTAATCTACTACTACAATTGGGTTAAAAATTTGTTTATGACCTGGAGTGTTTCCATACTGCACAATTATAGCAGTTTGATTCCAAATTAATTGCAATGATTCTGTTCTATGGGTTCCTGGGATTTGTAGCTCACTCAGATCCTTAGAAGTATGACCTTCAGCGGACCTGACTCGTCAGGAACAGTCTCCATTAAGCCTCTGTCATCCTATTTTTTCTTACCTCTTCTTAAAATGTCCCAGTTTCTCTCTCCCCCTTACTTGTCCTCAGTATAGTTCAATTGCTATAAACTGAGTTTAGTGTGCAAAAGTAGTTGGCACTCAATTAACTCAGCTGGAAAACAGGAGAGGAAGGGGCAGAACTTTGCAAGTCCCAAACTGCTGCAACCTCTCCCTAGCGCGCGTGTTCTTCCTCATTACTTTTGGCATCTTGACCACATTATGAAGTTCCTTGGCCAATGCGTGTCCCTGTTTTCATCTACGCAATGTTGGAGGCTATGGGACTACTCTATGTGTAAAAAGGATAGCATCTCAAACTTCTTCCCCACCCCCAGTACACAGTGGTCAACTACAACCATAGAATCAGAGAGTTGGAAGGGGCTGCATACGTCATTGAGTACAAACCGCTGGTTAGTGCAGGATCTCCAGCTAAAACATCTCCAGCAGGTAGCTGTCCAGTCTCTTTCTGAAAAGAAGGAGATCCCACCACATCTCTAGGCAATTGGTTGCACTGCCAAACCACTCTTACTGTCTAGAAGTTCCTTCTAAGGTTCAGTCGAAACCTATTCTCTTGTAACTTCGGACCATTAGACCTGGTTCTACCCTCTGGGACAGCAGAGGACAGGCCTGTCTCTGCAAAAGCCCTTGAAGTCTTGAACATGCAATCATACCATCTTTCAGACTGAACATACCCTGCCTCTTCAATCTTTTGTCATATATTTTGTTCTCAATACCTCTCACCCTCCTTGTTGCCTGGCTCCAAGTGTCTATAGCCTTCTTTAAATGAGGTGCTAAGAACTGAATGCAGTACTCCAGATGAGGCCTGACCAGAGCTTCTGGTAATACAGGTTGGAAACCTGGCTTTCAAGGCAAGAGACATAACAGTCCCGCTATATACAGATGTGTGTGTGTGTGTTTGTACATAGATGGATGGATGGATAGATGGACAGACAGATGGAGATGGAGATGGAGATAGAGACGTAGATATATCCATCCATCCATCCTTCCATCACTATGTTCTCCACTTTTCAGGCATCCAGAGTAGTGCATTCTGTTCTGAGTGCTCATTTTAAGAAGGATATGAGTTCCTTATTACAATCCCTTACAGGTAAAAGTCTTTTCTGAAGTCACACATTCAAAACTTAGGCCTCAAGAGCAACCTCTTGAGCAACTTTCTGGAACTTATCCTTCTGTCTATCTTTTAAGCCTTCCCTCCCTTTAAGTGTTAAGGGGGAGCAAATGGTCTCTTATCTCAACAGGGAACCAGCTGCTTTGATAGAAGGCTCTTTGCTTCTTTCCCTGATGGTGCCTGCATCAGTCTGGCCACAAGAGCCACACCTTTCTCTGCAGTGGCATTTCTGTGAATTAACTGCTTGGCTCAGTTTATCTCCTGTAGCCCAGAAGCTTCCTGAGTTGTGGGAACAGGGCTGACAAGCACAGAGGGGGATGAAGGCTCCTGCCAAGGTAAAGGAACAGCTTTAAACTGAGTCAAGATACTGATGTGTCTAGACCATTCTCATCTATGATGGTTGGTGACAGGGTAGACCAATATTTATTTGCTGCCTGACGCAAAAGAAAAATTTGTGCCTTCTGTTGTAGAAAGTGACCAGAGGGACAGTTGAACAAAAATGATGGCATATCATTCAATTATCCTGATTTGGAAAGGATAATCCTAATGAATTTGTTATTATTCCACTTTTTCAGCTGCTTCTAAAATGACCCAGTTTCTGTCTCTTTCTCCTACTTTTCCCTTTTGTCCTCAGCTTAAACTTTAAGGGCCATTTCCGCCTACACTGTTATAGTGCTATTATCCCACTTTCAACATCCTGTAGGAACTTGGGGGTTGCAATTTAGGGAAGGGTATTTAGAATTCTCTGTCGGAGAGTTCTTTGGCCTCAGTAAATGACAAACCCCAGAATTCCACAGGATGTTGAAAGTGGAATAATAGCTCTACAACAGTGTAGGGCAGAAAGGCCCTAAATTGCTGCAAACTGAATTACTTTTTGCACTTTGAACTCGGTTTGCAGCAACTGAAGTAGGCTAAGGACAAAGGGAGAAATGGGAGGAGGAAAGAAAAAGCAGGACATTTTAAAAGTAGTTGAAAAAGTGGGAGAATGGAGGATTCACTGAGATTATCTCTGACAAACTGGGACAATTGGAGGTTATGATTTCCCTTTGTTTAGCTTCAGTGAAAGACCCCCTGAGTTCTAGTATTATGACAGAAAAGATGCTCCCTATGCTGATGGTAATATGTCCCTATCATGTCTTCCCGTAGTCTCTTTTTTCTCCCCCTAAGCAAGAGAGATCCAAATCCAAATCTTGTGATTCGTCCGTACAGGTAGTTTTTTTTTTTGTATCCCGCCTCTCCATATGGATCGAGGCGGCGAACAACTTACAAATAGCATGTATTTCGAAACATTTCTATACATGCCCCCAACAAGCTGGGTACTCATTTTACCGACCTGCGAAAGGATGGAAGGCTGAGTCAACCTTGGAGCCCGGCAGGATCAAACTTACAACCTTGTGGCTTGCAGTGCTGGCATTTAACCACTGCGCCACCAGGGCTCCAGTCCCTTGCTCATTTTGGTTGCCCTTTCTGGGAGGGCAAATTTTCTCAGCGGCTGCCCCAGGCTATGGAAGTCTCTCCCATAGAAGGCTAGTTTTGACCCCATTGTTCTCTTTCCAGTGCGGGCAAAGGCATTCTAATTTATTCTAGCCTTTGACTGTTAAATGCCCATTGCAGAAGGTCTTTTCATTGTACTGTACAGTATTTGTTTATATTTTTGGGGAGCTTTATTACATTGCAATTTCCTTTTTAATTGTTTTAAGCAAACGCTTTTAATACAGTTTTTTAAAAAACTTTTTTGTTTATTGTTTTTAACTGTATGAGGTCTTACATTATGAACTGCTTTGGGCCTCATACTGGGAGAGAGGCAGGACATAAATTACATACACAAATAAACAAATTTTCTGCAGCTCTTCCAGCTCTAAAATATCCCCTTTTTTGTTTTCAGATGTGGCCACACTGTGAATTTGTATAATAACAATCCAATATTGTCGGGTTTATTTTCCAATTCCTTTCATAATTATGCCCAGTGTGAAATTTGTCTTTTTCACAGCAGTCAGTCACTAACTGGGCGGGTGTTACCATCAAGCTATCAACTCACAATCCAGGATTCTTTTCTTGGTCAGTTGCTGCCAGATGAGTTCCCATCATTATGACATTGGGATGTCTCTCTCTCCCTCCCTCCCTGCATATTGCCCCAGTATGTATTCCTTTACATTTTCTTACATCGTCTCATGCTGCATTTTGGAAAGATCCTCTTGGACCTCTTTGCAACCTGTTTTTCATCTTACTACTCTAAATAATTAGCATTATCCACAAACCTGGCCACCTCACTCATCACCCACCTTTTGCTTCAGATCATTTATGAACATTTGCAAAAGGTCTGGTCCCAACATAGCTCCTGAATGGTCTCCACTGCTCACTTCTCTTCATTGTGAGAGTTCATTTATTTCTATTCTCTACTTCCTTTTTTTTTAAACCAATTTTCAATATGTAAGACGCTGTCTCCTCTTTTTTGGTGTGTGCTTTCAAGTCGTTTCTGACTAATGGCAACCTTAAGGCAAACTTTTATCACAGGGTTTTCTTGGAAAGTTTTGTTCAGAGGGGGTGTGCCTTTGCCTTCCACTGAGGCTGAGAGAATATGACCTGCCCAAGGTCACCCAGTGGGCTTCCACGGCTGAGTGGAGATTTGAACCCTGGTTTCCAGAGTTGTATTCCAACGCTCAAAACCCTACACTGTGTTGGCTCTCTTCTCCTCCTGTTTCACAGACCGCTGAGAAATCTCCGGTGTGACTTAGAGCCATTCCACCAACTGGCCTCAGCCCCCTTTAAAGACAGCCTTTAAGAATGGACACTGTTGAATTTCTGTGTGTTGGTTAAGCCTGTTAAATGGCTCACAAGCCCCACCCAGCCAAAAAAATGAAAAAGGGAAAGGGCCAGGAAAGCAACCGCAAGATGTCACAGCCCCTAACAAAAAGGTGGACAGACCCTTCTGTCTTGAAAAGATTATTTTCCAAGAACCAGGCTCCCTATCTAGCGAGTATCTTGGCTTGACACAATGGGGCTGCGGGAAGGCAGTTCTCAGCAATGGGCAGTTAAGCAGAGTTCATCTCTAGGGCAGGCCCAAGATGGTCCTAGTGCCACACCCTCCTCAGCTCGCTTTTACCTCACTCTGATACAAAGGGACGCAACAATCCAAGAAAACACAACTTAAGCAAATAATTGGGGTGTTAAAATTCCAAGGCTGCCTGGACAGCTTGGAAGGGTTACTTTTGGGTGGACTGCAAGTCCCAGAAGCCCCAGCCAGCACGAGTAACTCTTTCAGACTCTCCTTCAGCTTCTTGTGATTGGTCACTACCACTTCCTTCTTTTCAATCTTGTTGGGGATGCAAAAAAATAAAAATAAATTCATATTAACTCTTTATTCCATACAAATGTATCCAATTCATAGTGTGCATATCACTTAACAAAAGTAGCCATATGGCTTTTGCATTCCCACCTTCAGCAGAAGAAGCATGATCTGCTCCCCCCGCCCCCCAATTATATGCAAGAAAATGTACAAGACTAGAAAAAATTTGTAGTTGAAAATGTACACATAATTGAATTAACAATTCATTCACTGGGATGACTGAGTCTTGGAGTATTTTCTGATTCCAATACAGAATTCAAGTGGATATAAGCATGTCTCATGCCTGAAGGAATGCTTTGGTGTACAGAATCAACGGCATTCTATCCAAAGCCTCCTCTCAAAAAGTGATAGAATGAAATACAGTTGGCCTGCCACATCTGTTAGGGTTAGGGTCATAGGAACCCACAAAAATAGAAAAAAAATGCAAATATCCAAGCAAAGGGGGTTGTGGCATGGCGGGGGAACAGGCACCCAGGGTCCCCACTATTGGCTGTACTGGCCTTCTAAGCCGTCATGAAAATAACTGAGCACCTGTCATCATTGTAAGTAATCAAACTGATCTCACAAAATCTCCACAGTGACAGACACTGGAAAGACTGTCACAAAGAATCATTAAAGGTTTTGCCATTAGTTGTATGGCCCGGATTTAGGTTATTTTGCATCATGGTTCAAGATTCAAAAGGGCTGGGCAGTTGTGTTTTTTATTTTCAACACTGAACATAAACATTCTTTCCCAAGCATAATCTATGCCACATCACAATCAGCTTTCAAAAGTTACTCTATTTCAAAAGTGGTTAGCTGCATGCTGACTGAGAGGTCCAAGGTCAAAATTCCCTTATGTGTACAGAATTAATTGCTCTGTTATTTGGATCCTGTAGTATACCTTATTGTATATTATTAGCAGCATTTTAAGGAAGTGGATTATGGCAATTAAGGAAACCTGGCACCAGTTTATTAATTCATTAGCTAGGAGCCAAGCCAGTGACTCTAAAATTCGCCCAGCAGCAAGGGCCCAACCCAGCTTTAGTCATCACTGCACAAATTTTGTTAAAAGAAAACGGGACATCTGAGTTGAGACATGCTCCTTTGGTTTCAATGGGAGATTGTCATGACTGATTTTAGTAGCATCAGAACTGAGGACATTCAACCTGTAATTCTGCATGTGCTGGTGACTAAGACCCAAAAAAAGGAAAGCCAAAACTTATTCCTGAGAAAAAGTGCAAAAGATCAGGCACCATGGGAGGTTTAGAGCACAGCATTATGATCATGATCTATTTGTTTATATAACTCCATCAATGTTCAACATGCTGTCCAAATACTTCAGCTGTTTTTTTTTTTAAGGTTGGATCAAAAAGCTACTAATAATCCATAGGCCTAACAACAATACTAATGAAACAAACCACACTTAGAAAAATGAAAGCCAATCTTTATTGGTGTCTTCCACAGCCAATCATTTGACACAAACATGCATACGTAATTTGGCTACGCACACACCACTTTTTTTCCTGAAACGTTAGTTATTAAACATACAACATACATCCTTACAAAAATGAGTCAAAATGCAAACTTAACTTTTTAAAACAAACAGTTTTTACCCATTTCTCTTTTTTTCTTAAAAAAAACCTTTGTGTTGGGTACCATTTGTACAAACACAGTTAATTTAAACAAATCTGCTTTTTAAGTTTCCTCATGGTTGCACATAAAAAAGCTGCAATAGAAAATGAAGTCACTGAGGGTTTCTTTCTTTCTTTTAAATAGCAGAAAAAGGCAGTTTTGCCATGCACAAGAAGCAATATTAAATATTAGTTTTCCAAAAAAAAAACAAAAAAAGAAAAAAAAACCACGTTTAAAAATATTTAGTTCAAGTCACAGAACTTTCTCCAGTACAGAGAAATCCAAAACGCAACGCAGAATTAGCTGCCACGCAGAATGGCCACTCTGAAAAGTAAAAATTACCTTCCAGAGGTGAGAATTTTCCTTGATTTTGGCACAGAAAAGAAGTTACCAGCTTACTCAAGAACAAGAACGTGATTTTTTTTTAATATGGAAAAGAGGACAAGAAAAAAAATTCAAAAGCAAGACTGAACAAGATAGTAGTTGCAATCACTTAAAAAAGATCTGTGCATCTTAGTCATTGCAGAATACTGTATACAGCAGGGTAGAACTTCCAGGTAACTGTTATTGCAACATAGATTTAATTTGCTTGGAGGTAGTCTCATCATTCAAATGTTTTGTTGTGTACCTGAAAAAAAGGGGGGAAAGATTTTACAGAGCATAAATTGCATTGAGCAGTTGCAGTCACTGGGGATATCCTGCCAAGTCTTGGTGCCCTGGAATGCTCAGTGTGTCCTACCGCTCAGCCATAGGCATTTTCAGCAAATGCTGGGAAAATTTCCCAATAGTACAAAAGGAACAATGATTTATCTTCTTACCTATTAATAATGAACTTGATTCTTGGATCAAGGATCCTCACGTAGCCAAAATGATACCACCCACACACAAGAGAGAGGTAGGAGCAAGCTGGGGAGGGGGACTTCAATATTTACCAAGTATAAATGTTTAAACCTCCTCCAAAGTGTGATGGTGGTGCTCAGTGGACAATGAATGACAAATGACTTGGGATGGGAAACCAAGATGTTGGAATGTAATACAAAGGAAAAGGTGCAGTAGTTACAGAATCCAAATTTCTTGAAACAGAATTTTATTTGTTTGTGTAAAGAAAGTTAGCATCTTGTGCACTGCTTCTGAGCATCAAACAGTGTGATACAATGCATTCACACTCTTATGCCTGGTTAACACGTGAATGATTTGCTCCCTGATTTGCTAAGAGTAATTTTTGAAGTATTGCTTCCTAGAAACAAAAGCTACAATTTGCAACAGGCATAGGGAATATGTGGCCTTCCAGATGTTGGATTGAAACTCCTTTAACTTCTTACCATGGATTATGTTGATGGGAACAGCAACAAAATTTGGAGGATCATGTGTTTACAGGCAGTTCTTCCTTCTTAGTGAGAGAATGAGATTTGGAGAAAGCACATGCATACAGGAGCAGCAGCGGCAACAGAGGAACTCAATTCTTCTTTGGGGGTGAATCCACCCCACACAATTAACACAGTCTGATACCACTTCAACTACCATGGCTCCATTCTATAAAATCTTTAGATTTTTACTTTGATAAGGTTTTGCAATTCTCTGAGAGAGAGAGACAGGGAGAGGGAGAGGGAGAGGGCGCACTCATGAACTCTGAGTTACAATTCCCAAAGTAGTTTGCATGTCTGTCTACACTACAAAACAAAGTGATCTAATCATCAACCGTTTCCTTTCGGGATACTTTGGAGCCTTCTAAATAGCTCACCAAATCCCACAATTTCATAGGATGGAACCATGACAATTAAAGTGATATCTAACTGCTATAACTGTGCAGTGTAGATATACCTTGAGACAAAATGGAGCCATTTTACAACACAAGGAAGAACATGAACAAACTTCAAAATGCTTTTCTTACCAATCACTAAAGGAAGGATGAAACGGAGGGAGGTCACAAAGGAAGGAAGGTTGTTTTACTCATACAGAAAGAGTTAGGTACCTGAGAGCATTTAGAAGGCCTTCTACACTGTTTGGAGGCTGGTCTTTGAGAACTTTAATGCATCCTTTCATCTAGAAATTGATACAAAAAGGAAACGACACAGAACATGAAAACAGGTCTGGATGGGATGCAACCAATTCACAATCTGAAACACCAACTTTGTAAAACTTTGGAAAATTATCTACTCCTGATCTAAACATGGTCATCTCAACTCTGCGTTAAAAATTCTGCTGTAGCCCTCACAGGAAGTCAAGCCAGTCAAATATACATCACTCAAAGCAAGGTGCTGGTTCAATAAATGGCATCTTCACACAAGCCTTCAAGTCTGGAAATAGTTCCCAGAGCGCTAAGGTTAGAGCTGCAAGTAATGTACGATGTAGCCGTGAATTAACAGTATCATTTATGCTATCACTTGGAAGCAACTGCAGAACACACTTTTGCTCTTAAAGATGTCCCTCACCCCATGCTCCCTCCATACAGATAGCCAAAGGGTGAAGGGGAAGAAATAATTTTAATTACTCCATCTGAGAACTTACATCAATTTTTGAAGTTTTTGCAAAAGCGCCTACCGGATGCACATGGTCGTAGAGAATTATGACACCCACCATTACCCTCAGACAGAATGATACTGTTTCCTCATTCGTGAACCTGCTTCTGTATTCCCTGGAAATATTAACATATACACATACAGAATATACTTGGTTATTGAAAGTTGGATTTTAAAGCCACTTCCATTTGCAACACATCAGCATGTTCAAACTCTTTCAACCCATTATCAAAATATAATGGCTTTCTCAACAAAAAAATTCTTCCTTCACATAAATATGAAAAGATAGATCTCATTCCCCTCTTACAATGCAGCTTGAAAAAATATATGTACTTGCACAATAGGTTTGCACAAGAGCCAGTTCTGGCTGGTTTGCAAGTTCAAGTTACTAGGTATCAAGTCAAACTATCCTATCCATTCTTGCCCACTGAATACAGCAGAAATTGGCTTAACCAAAACAGGAAAGCTACCATTGCTAAAAGAGGCTCAAACTGTATTCAGAGAGCACTCTGTACAAAGATACACAGCTCTTCTATTTTTTTTAATTATGAATGAGATGAAACCACTTACAAATCTATGAAGATGCTTGCTGATACTTTCCAGTATTGAAATATTAAACAAAGTTCCCAAAAGAACCATGAATGTTAACCTGTACCCAGCTTAATTAGTATAAACAAGTTTGCAAAACTTAAAATTTAAAGACAGCACCAAGAGAAACATGGCATCTTATCTGGAATTTTAGCAGCCTCTTCTTGTGAGACTACTATAAGAAGTGGGGAAATACTCTTTATATCCCACATGAACTGACAGAAAAGAACAGAAAAGTCCTTCTCTACTTTACTATTGGAAACAATACAAGCAACTTCTATCCTCTGCAAAGTCACCAAGTAGAAATCTTCAGAACACTCCTTCCTTCTTCAACATCTCTCCATAGAGCTCTTGAAGATGTAGGGTCAAACAAAAAGTAGGCAGGCTAGCCTTGTCTTGAAAGACAAAGTTTTCTCATGCCATCATATAAAAAAAGGTAAGAAATTATGATGTAGAATCACTATCTATTTTACACCAACAAAACAAAAAATGGCATAGGAATACTTCTCTCTCTACACACTAAATACTGGTTATTCAAAGACACAGTAATGTTGCAATAAATCAAGCTAATCTGACTTCACTTCTGTTTGGCTTTCTTTCTCCCTTGTGAATTCATGAACATAATACTCAAGTTATACAGGTGGCCAGACAGAAGGTGATGTCTGTGTACCTTTGAGAAAAGTGCACACCAAACAATCCAGCAAACAGATCCTTTTACTTTACTTTCTGTCACATAAGTGAATGGAGACACATGTAAGACAAAGAAAAATGGTGAACTTGGGGACACTGATGACACAAGATAAGATCTGCATCCTTTGTCATGTGAAATGTGGCCTCCCTGATTTCTGGGTTGGAAGCATCCTTTTCGGTAGAATGCAGGGTTCAACAGGTACTGGGGCTGGGAGTGCATTGTTCAGATCTGGCCTATCTCTTGTTCTGCATCACAGACGGAGTGGGAAAACAGAAGGGGAAAAGGATGGAATTCTCCATCACTTCTCCTCTTCTGTACAGGCATCTAATTTCACTGTGACAGCACCTTAATTTGGGGCACAAATTAGAATAAAACCATCAAGTTACTATTTTATTCTTCGTTATTTGTAGATTTCGGTGTTGGTAATGCAGTCAGCCCTCCATATCCGTGGATTCTATATCCAAAGATTTAACTAACCATGACTTGAAAATATTTCAAAACAAGCCAGCAAACAAACAAAAAGCAAACTCTGGCCATGCTATTCTTTATAAAGGATGCTATTTTACTACACCATTGTATATAAAGGGACTTGAGCATCCACAAATTTTGGAATCCACGACGGGTGGTGGTGGTCCTGGAACCATACCCTAGCAGATACCAAGGGCCCACTGTATAATTTACAGCATCAGCAAAATAAACTTGTTTATAAGCAAAATTTAGCACACCAAACACTGTAACCACTCTGAGAATCTGATTCTGGCAGTGCTGTAACTTTTCAATTAAAAAACAGAAGCATATTTTTTTCTTTGCTTGGCTTAGGCAATCAGCTGAAAATGGCCAGGGGGTTGCTTGCAGCGTGCAAGGATCCTACTCCTGGCTTCTGCCCATTACCATGACTATTTCTTTTCCTGTGTATAATGTCTGAAGTTGGCTTTCTACTTACGGAGTCTCCAACATGACTCGGCAAACACTGGCCATGGTGCTTAAGCAATCTGTGGTATTTTCTATGGGTAAATTCTTGTTCTGTAAATGGATCAAGGGAAAAAATAGTTAACTGAAATATAAAAGCTGTACACTTTTTGCCTGGCTTGTTCAAGACAGATATAACAGTAATATATCACTTTTACTGTTGGGAAAACTAAGGAAACAGGTCACTGTGATGTTCTGGACTTTTCAGGGGAAAATGCTATTTCATTTATTAGATAAAGTAAGGTAAAGTATAAGTAGGTATATGCTATATGTCAGAAATTATAAGGTAAATTTGAGTGGTAGGGGAGTTAAGAGGCTTGGTCAGAATAACCTAGGAAATTACTGTGTGACAGAGAGATGTGATTTAGATTAACCTGCTATGTTCGAATTCTGTTTGTTTGTTTTTTATTCTACGCTTTTGCCTCTTGGAACACTACATATTGCAAAGCTGAGTTCAGACACAGCAATTAATAAAGAGTGGTAGTGTCTAGTGGGAAAAATAATAAAAACTCACACAAGAACCACAAGAGAAGCCAGGAAGTCCCCACACTTGGTGACCACAGTGGTGGGACAAAAGGAGCTCCTCACATTGGTGGCAGAGGTGGGGATAAAGGAAAGCCCTCACATTTGGTGGCAGTGGTTGGCATAAGTGGAAATCCTCACTGTTTATGTCATCAGAGTGATAGGCAGAACCCTACACCCACTATAGCATATATTACAGCAGCCAAGTGCTTGTCTCAACCATGCAATGTATTTGCTGATCTTCTAGAACAGAGAGCAATGCTCAGTTTCTACTAAGGTTGTGCTGTCCATAAGGACTGTTAAGATATACTGAATAAAATTCCAAAGCCTTTGCTATACATGAACTATGACCACTCTAAAGTAATAATATCTACAAGTGTTGACTAATTTTCTAAATAAAGTTAATTTCATGCAACAAAGGACCCTTCAGCAACAAATACATTCCCCTTCCAAAGCATACCTGTATTTCTGAAAATGCTATGAAGGGGAAAAGTGCACACATACCTCTGAAACAAATTTTGTTGTTGCATCACTTAAGGTTTTTAACATGGGCGTTGCTTCAGCATAAAATAAAGACATTCTGTTGGCCAGTTCATTATTTACTTCATTTTCTCCTTCTGCCTAACAAAAATCAAAAATCAGTCTTTACTGATTTTGAATAGGGAAGCAATACAAGGATGACAAAGAACTACATTCTCAAGTTCTAAGGGAAGGCCACCTACTGGAACATTGTTGATTCTCATACGACTCAAAGTTCTTCTGTAGTAGCTGAAGTCATTCTGAATTGCAGGATTTGTCATCTAGAAATGCAAAATATAAAGGATGAAAGATAAATACATCCTGGAAACAAAAACCTACATCTACACTCAATCTCCTTCTAAAAGAGTCTGTGTTTTCAAAACTCTGAAGTGCTTGGAAATGAGAGTCATCATGATTCCTATGTCCTGCCAGTACAGTTATACCCACAGTGAAGATGGTATTAGGCCTGATCCTACACAGTACAAGCAGAACCTTGTATAGCTGCCCTATTAAATGTTCTCCAAAAACTCAATTGGAAGACATAAAGTTATTGCCAAACATGTAAACAGAAACAGTACATAGAGTAATCATGCACAGTGTAATGTGACTGCAGATAACTGGTGTCTGCGTGACTGGTTAAGTGTTCTTCTGGATTATTCTGAATTTACCTTTAGTTCATCAAACCGAAGTGTAAAATGAAGGATTTCTGCAAACTGTTTTGCAAGAGCCTGCTCTCGCTCCAGGTGCTGTGTGGGAGAGTACGGAGTGCTTGTCAGGGCCCCAAGAAGACCTCGTAGTGCAGCTTCTACATGGGGAAAAACACATGGGGAATTGTTATATAAAATAGTGTCAACATTCTGAATGTCTTAGAATGCAGGTTGTTACAAGAATAGGTCACAGTCCAAGAATTATACAATACTAGTAAAAGAGCACAGCCAACAGAACAGATTTAGTACTCCAACAGTATAAACAGAGAAGTATGTAGAGGTGTCTCCAACAACATTTAGAAAGCCCCATTTTTCCCATCTCTAGCACAGTTAGCACATTACTGTTACAAGTCATTACGGCACTAACTGCATCAAACTCTACCATTCTAAAGTTGTGCTTAAGGCTTTGGGATCCTGGTCTAAGCTATCACACAGTAATTCCTAAAATATTATCTGGACTGTTTTCCTTGGGTACTACTGCCACTTACCTAGCCTTTGGGAAAATTCATAGAATTTCTTTAGTTTGCCCACTAGAGGGACAACTGCACCCCATGCCTTCTCCTGGAGCCTCTCATCAGTGGGATGCTGTATTGCCTAGGGAAAAAAGAAAACAAACCAAGGATATTTGCTTTATTATAAGATACATCCTCTTCCTTCTACACATATATTTACATGCACACAAAGCCTGGGATGACCAAACAATTACATTACAAAACAGAGAGAGAAAGATAGTTCTGTGAGCCCAATGAACATTCTACGAAGTAGTCCAACCTCAGGCCTTTCAGATGCATTAGACTACAACTCCTTTTGACCCAAGACATATTGACAGGGGACAAAAGAAATTGCAGTCTGAGATATCTAGCAGGTGCCTGCTTGGGAAAGGAACATTGGTCTTACCTCTGACATGTTCGTTTCTAGCCGATAAGGAGCAGAACCTCCTACAATTGGGTTGACTCCTCCCACTGCTCCTAGCAGGCAGGATGAAAACAAAAACCTCCTGGTGGTCACATGATGGAATAACCCCTTGGAAGGTCAGTCATTAGCCAGTCAAGAAAAAAGGAAGGACTTGCCAAGAACAGGAACATACAAACAATTTAATGAAACACTCTAACTTAACAAGAAACCTAAAGAATAAGAAATAGAAAAAACACTTTGATGAACACTGGTGAAAACTCGCCAGCCTCACAGGGTGGGGAGGAGGTTCTTCTCCTTCTCTGCTAGAAATGAACATATCACAGGTAAGATCAACATTCCTTTTATCAGCAGAGAAGGGTTGAACCTCCTGCAATTGGGATTTGTCAAAGCCTCTGCCAACTAGGGTGGGTGGTGATGGCACCCCAAATCCTGGGAGTTCACCACTCATTGTTGTACCCTCCTCCCTAATGTGTCCGCCGCCAAGTCAATACTGTCTAATTTGTACTGTCTAACAAAGGCTGAGGGTGACTTCCAAGCAGCAGCCTGGCAGATCTCTGTCAAGGGGATGCTGGTGGATAGGGCCACTGAAGTCACTGTGCTCTGGCACTGTTATATTCAGGGACTCATAACAGGCCACAATGTATGACTCATCCATCTGCTCAAGGCAGCAGAAGACACCTTCCTTTCTGCTGTTCATGATTGGAAGGAAATAAACAAGGCCTTGGAAGTCCAGAAGTTGCTGGTTCTCTCCAAGTAGATCCAGATGGCTTTGTGAACATCCAGTGTGTGTCGTATCTTTTCTAGTTCTTTGCTGGGCTTTGGAAAGAATAACAGTAGAATCACTTCCTGTGCACTGTGGAAAACAGAGTTTATCTTGGGAGTGAATGTTGGGTCCAGCTGTAAAACTACTAAACCCAGCCTGAAGACATGTGGCTCCTCGCAAACTGACAGTGCATCCAGCTCAGACACCCTGTGGGCCAATGTGATGGTGGTGAGCAAAAGCACCTTCCAAGAGAAATGCTTCAGTGATGCCTCCCTTAGGAGGTAACCATCAATGCTTTCGTAACTGTAGGAAGATCCCATGAAAGAAAGGAGGTATGGGTAGATGTCACATGTTGCCTTCTGCCATGTGCCATCATGATTTTGGTGAACATCCTTGGAGCTAGGACAGGCTGAAGGCAAGCACCCTGTATTAGAAATATCTCTTGTCATATATGAAGTGCAGATCTGATGATGAGTCAGGCATATGGGAATGTGAAGATATGCTTCCTGAAGGCCCAACGAGGAGAGGAAGTCACCTGGTTGGAGTGTCTGAAGAATGGGTTTCAGCATTTCTATACAGAAACACGTCTTTTTCATGAAGCCTTCCATCCCTCTCAGGTTGAAGATTGCCCTCCACTTCCCATTCTTCTTGGGAATGAGGAAAAAGATAGAGAAGAATCCTTCATGTCACTGTAGGAGTGGCGCTTCTTCTATTATTCTTATCTGAATGAGGTGATCTTCAGTGTCCAGTAGGAAGTAGTGCTTTTCCTGGTTTTTGGACTTGGAAGAGACAATGAAGCAGTTGTGTGGCAGTCACAAGAACTCTATTCAATAACCTCTTAGGGTTAACCTCTTAGGACCCACTTGTTGGAGGTGGAGTTCTTCTACACATGCATGAAGTCCCCCAAACTACCACTGACTGGAAGGGCAGTGCCAGGACTGCTGGTTCTTTTGGTGGTTCTTGTTGTTATTGTACTGTTGGCCTTCCTGTTGAGTTGGACTGCTGATTCCAGCTCTGGAATCTTTACTTGCCCACTTGGGTCTATATGCCCTGGAGTCTCTTGCCTGAAAGGAACAGCTAGCAAAAGGGGAGAAAGAAGCTCTAGGTGTCCAAAAAGAAGGACAGTCCTGCCTAAAATACTTCTTTATCTTCCCTCTTCTTTCTCAAAGGCAAAGCCTTTTCATCTTTGCTCTCCACCAACGCTGGCTCCAGGGACTCCCCACACAGCTTGGAACCCAGGAAGGGAGTGAAGGCCAGGTTGTTTTGACTTGGTGTCATAGTTCCAGCATTCCAGTTCCTGAGCCAGAGCTAGTGCCAAACTACCACTGTGGCTGCCTGGCTGTGCATGCATCAAATGAACCGTCAACTAAGCAGGCTGCTGCTGCTGCCACCAACTTGTTCAGGTTCTGCCTTTTTTTTTCCCCAGAGGGAACTTCCCTCAGCAAGTCCCTGGTCTACTGAAGGGAAGCCCTTGCTACTGTGGACACACAGGCAGCCACCCTAACGGCAACAGAGATAGCCTTGTGGGCTTTCTTGAGAGCTGCTTCCATTCTCCTGTCCTCCAAAACCTTGGGTGAGTCCTTCTCCTCCTTGCAAAACAAAAGGGGGGGGGATACAAGTGCAGGGATGGGATGACCAACAGGGGATCTGCAGCTTTTCCATGATTCTCTTTGGAAGATTATAAAGCTTTTTTATTGCACTGGGACTGAACTGCTGGTTTGCTCCCCTCATCTCTTACCACCTGCACAAGGTTAGAAGGGAAAGGCATTGTTAAGAACACTGGACCTGCAGCAGGGAAAAGGTCTTCCTGTACCCAAAGCAACTTGGGGTCTTGAGGAGGAGCCAGCTGGAAGGGGCACACCAAGCCCTTCATAGGTTTTTTCCCACCAGAATGGGAAAAATCTTCCTGCTAAAACAGACAAAGCAAGGGTGTGGGGGGGAGTTCCTTTCCCCTTTTCTTGTCCTCACCTAAAAATTCGCCATCCTCTGTCTTTGAGGACACTGGGTAGGGAGCACTGTTCATGGCCTCCTCATTGGAGGAATATGCTGAGTGGCCTCTGATGGGAGGGGAAGGTGAACACTCACATCTCCTGCATTTGATGGGGGGTTGATAGTGCAAGGTAACATCCAAATCAGAAGCCGAGACCTCCCCCACCCCCAGTTGTTCTGAGATCACATGGGTCTTCCTGATGCCATGTGGCCAAAACAACAGCTCCTAGATTTGGGGGAGGAGGGCCTGATTCACCTCAGACACTGCTGGCGCACTCACTGAAACAGGAGTTGATGTGAGCTCTGCTTTGGCCCTTGTGCGTTCCCTCATGAGCAGAAGGCTCCCTTTTTAAGGTCTAGGAGTTCTGAGATCTTGCAGAGATGGACCAAGCAAATGCCCATCCATTCTCTCCTGCTCCCCTGAGCTCTCCTGACGTCTGTGGCCACATTGCTGTGCTTGCTGCCACCACCTCCTTTGCCATGAGTTTCAACATTCAGTCTGCCAAGATTATGAAAGGGTTCTCACATGGTCCTGTGGGTCTGAGGGGACCCACAGTAACTTACTGCACCATCTCTGTGGTCTGCAATGGTGACCTCCTTGATCCTGAGTGCCCCCTCGTCCCCTGGCCTGAAATGGGCTGGGAATTGGTACTGAGACTCCACAGTAATGCAGAGGGGATTCCCTTCCCCTGACTGGTCCTGCAAGGCTCCTCTCTGAAAGCCCAGTTTCTTCCCTGGGCACTTGCCTTGTTCCCACCACAGATGGAGGAAAAAGAATTGCAGGAGAATCTGTGTGCAAGAGAAGAACTGAAGGAGAATCTCTCCCTTTCTTCTTCAGCATTGTGTCTGTATCCCCTTCCTTTCTCTTTTCTCCCTACACTTCCTGAGTGTGTGGGAGGTGTGAAGTGGAGAGGTGAAGAAAAAACAGAGAGAAGAGAAAGAAGAAGGTTTTTTTTGATGTGACTGATGGAAGGTTTTTGTTTTCATCCTACCTATTAGAAGCAGTGGGAGGAGCCAACCCAATTGTAGGAGATTTGACCCTTCTCTGCTGAGAAAAGGAGCCTTAAAGGAACTCTGATAAAGATCCACCTACATGACACTCCACTGCACACATGACAGTATTATCTACATGAGAACTAAGTCAATTCCATTGGGAAGGGAAGATTGGGAGGAAGGTACACTGTTTAACTGATAGCATCAGTGACTTCCACGTTAATGGGAAAGTGAATCCATTACAGGCTTTGGTCTACACTTTAAAGGCAGTATTCAATGTACTCAGCTCTACCTGCAAAATAGGTAAAGCTCCTTGGATTACACCTCTAAAATTCAGTTTGAAACTTGGACCAGATTCAGCATTCCACTGACATGGAAGCCATTAGACGCCCAGTAGCAGTTGATGAACAAGTCTTTGTGATACCTACAAAGCTCTACATTGCCTGAACATTGTTCAACCTATTAACAGCACCTCCCCAAGGTTTCTGGTTGATGTTTTCCCCAGAAATGCTGCCTGGGTTCTTTTTAACTGAAGAAATCAGGGTCTAAATCTAAGACCTTCTGTATGCAAAATTATGTTATGTTATTGAACAGTGTTGCATTTTGTTCACTGCCCTCACTCCAAACCTAATTCCACAACACACAAATTAACTGCACATAATCTTAAGGCATTATCTGGGGAAGAAAATCCCATCCAAACAACTAAATATTATCAGTTAAAAGGTGAAAAAATGAGATAATCTAAAATTCAAGAAAAATGTTGAAGGAAGAAATGTACGGTGAGTGCAACAAGAGGGAGACAAGTTGTGTATCTATGTAATAAAGTGATTATTAGAAATGTTCTAAAAGCAGGTAGAAGTCAACCTAGTGTTCTCCAAGTGTTCTGGACTACAACTACTATGACGCCCTAACCAGCTAGATCAACGCTCGGGCATTACAGCACTTGTGCAGCATCTGGTTGTCTACAGTGACCTCCCTCAGAGGACTGCTCAGAGGCTCTGTATAACAAGGCTGCAAAAATATTTGTCATAAGTGTACTGCACTGCTGTAAGGAACCAATTTTCACTCAAATATTTGTGTGCCTGTGGCAGCAACTGACCCGCACTGAAGTGATAAGTATGACAAGATCAAAGAACTGATTACAAAGCACCCCACCCAGCAATGCTTTACCTCTCGTATTTCATGACCGGCTCCTCTGTACGACTGCAAGTCTTCCAGGATTCCTTCCGCATCCTTTAATACTACATTAACCTGATTATAAATTTCTTTTTCTGATTCTGTAGGTTGAGCATCTAAACAACAGGAGAGCATGTTAGATCACATTTGCAATTATGTGACTTTAAAATACAACATCCTAGGAAATGTTGGACACACTCCTGTAAACAGCAAGTAAAGGTATGCATTTTAGTTACTACAAAGGTATTTTTCTACTATCATAAATTTGTCATCTGTGTATTTATGTATATATGTATCAAATATCTACTGCTTAATTTACCTTTTCATACATAGCTGCCAACAGTTCTAGTTTAACCAGGTGGTTAATTTTTGGCCTTTGAAAAGCTCTTCTTCTGTTTCTCAGACCACATTTGGTCAGTTTCAGTTTCCACAATATACACAATTGAAATCTTACTGATTTGAAAAATAGAAAGGTTGTCAGCTTTAGGAGTTTTAGGAAAAGGTGCTTGCCTGCTCAATGTGTGAAGCAAAGGCCCACAGAATACGGGAATTAATACCATGACTGTATGAGTGGAAATCCCCATGACACATAGACATTGGTTTTGTGTATAAAAATCTGAGTTCCCCTATCATACTTAGGGAAAAAGAAACGAACAGAGGATAAAGACCCAGCATACTGGTGCCCTTTATTTTTTGGCAAGTAACATCCAAGAAAGGCTATCGATCAGTGGAAGAACAGATGCTTTGCACACAGAAGGTCACTATTTTGGCATTTCCTATTTAAAGGATGTCAGGCAGCATCCTGCCTTAGACCTGGAAAACAGCTGTTAGGTGTAGTTGACAACACTTGGCCATATGGATCAATGGCTTGGCTCAATAAGAAACAGGCTCATGAGTTTCTGAGAAATAATTCCAACAAGTATGTGGATCAGGTGACATTTGTAAACCAGGCTGAAGCTGATAGGTGGTCCCTGGTGAGAAAGGGGATGTGACCAGTCAGACAAAAAGAGCTGTATGGATCTCAAGACGGATGTTACTGTTATGACAAACAAACTACCCATGTGAGATAGTAAAGTTATTCCAGTCCATGCAAGCACAGGATCTATTTTGCTGTAAAAAGACCCATTTTTAAGTACTGCAACTCACAACTTTGCAGAATTCCTAATTCAGGTGATAGTGTTTTCTGAATATTACATTTTATTACTACAAGAAAACTTTTTCAATGGAAAAAAAATCATTTGACTCAGTGGCCACAATCTGACTACTCCGGATATCTCAGATGAAATATGTACCTGCCTTTGTACATGACCTCTTAGTTCAGCCATCTTGCCAGTCTCTAACTAACTAGAGTTTCCCATTTTGTCCAAACTGGGAAGCTATGACAACAAACTGAATATGTCCAGATCTTAAACTAATTTGGAAACTTGGTTTAAGATTCAGACTGTTCTGAAATTGATAACCATAGTTTCCCAGGTTGAATGAAACAGCAAACCATGTTTAATGAGATACTCCCTACCTTACAAAGGGATATTGCAAAGGTATAGTGGGGGTGAATAAAGCATTTACATTTATCTTTACGTACTAAGGCATGATATGTATGATAGCACAAAGATGTGAGGTTAAATCTGAACAAAGATGAGAGATATATTCTATTGTTTAAATTTAAAGAGGCAAGTAAGAATAGGTAATTCAATTTACAGAAGCATCTAGCTTGATACACTGGAATGGAGTAACATGATCATTTAATTCACATTAGTTTAATCTTGTTAGTCAACATATGTACTGCTACCTCTCTTTTTGTTCCCATATCAGTCTAGAAGCAAAGAAACATACACCCCCAACACACAATTTGTCTTAACACTGTGTTTACAAACAGAGCAAAGAGCTAGCAGCACTCATAGAACGAAGAGTGCATGTGAAAGGAAGCTGAATTTGAAGCTCAAATAATGTCCAGTGAAGCTTTCTATGGACTATTCATAGCTCAGTGCTGTAAATTTGATACATAGGATACAAGATGCATACTTAAAAACAGTTCTCACTTTCAAAGTCAAGGAAAAAATTTGGTCCCTGTTCGAGGTCTGTGCACGTCAAAACTTTAAGAAGGTTCCCCATATTAAGATACCTGTTGAGACAAGAAAGAAAGAAGACACATACTTTCTTTAAGAAATAAGGGAATAAAATTAGGGGACAGGAAAAACATGGAGGTTTCCTGATATCTTCATAAGCTTAAGTTCTGAAATGATCCACTTAACTGGGTATTACATTCAAAACGTTGAAAACGTACAGATGAAATTTTGCTGTAAGACACCAAAGATAGAAGAATCTCCTTCAGAGAGCAACAGCAACAAAAAACAATACACAGTGTTGTTCTCCAAATTCAGCCCTAAGTTATTTGTTTTCTCAGTCATGCTACTGCTTTGGCCACTGCTCATAAATCTGCATTTCAAAAGTTCAGTTTTGCAGCAGACATTTATTGCTACTTCCTTCCCTGGTTTCACTTTGGAAGATAATGTGGCTAGGAATGACATCTGGTAGGCTTTTCTTTTGCAGTTTAATGGATTCCAAATTCACACAGGTATAATGATGGGAAACCAGTGGGCCTCAAGATATAGTCTGATTACAATTTCCACAATCCCTACTCACTTGCAGTACTGATAAGGTCTGAATGATACTGGACTGCAACAACATTTTGAAGACCAAAGGTTCCCCCTCCCTAGATAGTATTAACTTAGGTAGGTACAGTGGGCCCTCAGCATTCACTAGGGTTTGGTTCCAGGACCTCCTGTGGATATCAAAATCCATGAATGCTCAAGTCCCATTATATACAATGGTGCAATAAAATGGTGTCCCTTATATAAAATGGTGAACAACTCAAACTTTGCTTTTTCGATTTTTTTTTTTTAAATATTGTCAAGCTGTGGTTGGTGGAATCCCTGGATACAGAATCTGTGGCTACATGGGGCCGACTGTATCTAGCATACCTGAAAAGCAGTTCTTCTTCCATCCCACATAAATGTTTCTTTCTCTTACTCTAATGTGACTATTTGCTCCAGTAGCCTGCAACTTTCTCCTATTTGAACATCTGTGATATTTGGGGAAATGTTCACTCTTGATTGTTTATATTTTCTTAATAAAAATTTGAGGGGAGGGGGGAACATGTATCTTTTTTTAAGCAGAAAGGAATATACAATAAATACAAACAAAATGCCCGAAGTGAATGCCACATAACATCTCAGTATGAGAAAGGGTTGATTTGCAAAGCCCCTGGTGATTCATTCACCGGTAACACACAAACTGAACAGTCAACTTCAATATATATTGTGTCTCTTTAGAAGGTGAGTGGCAACCTGTATGACTGAACAGTGACAAAGAAGCCTCTTTGTAGAAAACTGGATGTTAGAAACAAAGGCATTTATTAATACTCCTTGAGAAATATCAGATAAAACACAGTCTTCTGTGTTATCTAGTCTTTAACTAGTTTGTACATTTTGCCGCTTAAATCAATTTATTTCAACTATGCAGTGGTACACCATTTTTAAAAATGGTATGTTGCATTTGTAAAGGGATATAGATCCACTAAGATGGATGACGCCACAGAAATGTCTCATTTTAGATCTAAGAATCTCAAGTGCTGACAGTTTAACAAGATGTCAAATCTGTGCTCCAAGGTATCATGTGTAAGAGAATGATATTCTTGGAAAGCCAGGGGACTGTAGCTTGAACTGCACATGAAATCTTCTGTTCAAAGAGCAATTACTGATGTGTGAAGGATGAACAACTTGGCCCTCCACAAACCCACAGAGACTGCTTTTTAAGGCTTTTAGAGCACAAGCATGTATTCAAGAAAGCCCTGCAACAGAAAGACAAAAGTACCATGCCAAAACATATTTATGCCCTGAAATAGACCATAACATTTTCAAATCTTCCCCATGTCTATGATGTCATGGAAACAGAAACAGATACTGCAGCTTTTTAAAAGACCCCATACTTATCAGGTATCATTCAATTAAAATTAGTGCAACTAAAATGGGCTAATTTAGGAATTTCACTTTCAGCTTTCTACCATCAGTTCCTACTGGAAGCAAACTCAAACAAATATGTTGATTTTTGTGAAAAAGAAAACCTATTGTTTCTTTCTATGCTGCTGAAGGACTTTGCTCAAATTCAAAAACAACTCAATGTACCTGTGAATATATCAGTAATTCTCAGCATGTCTAAAATTACAGATGTTTTAACATCTGAAACACAAACCAAGTACAATTTTACTGTACCATTAAAAGTTCAGATTAAAACTCACAAACTACAGAAAATCCACCTATTAGTAAAAATAATATTTTTTTACCAGCCTCTCTGGATCAAGGTGGGGAACAACAACAGATTAAACACATAACACCAATTGATTTGTATTGATTTTAAACCTCCTAGTACCTATCTTCAGCATGGCTGTCATTCATACCAATAATTGTGTCAGCCGACCAGATTTACCTAAATACACTGCCACCCACTACTACAGACATTAGTTTTATATCTGGAGGCTTTAAAAAGTAGCTTGAAAATCTCCATGACCTTAACAAAATTAGCCCAATTCTCGGAAGCATTTACATTGCCTTCCCAAAGTAATTTGCAGCCCACATAGCAGTAGTTAGACAGTTTCTCCTCGATCTCCTTTAAAGTCCTGTTCTTGTTTTATTTTGCACAGGATACCCCAGGAGAAAAGTGATCCCAAGTGTATGCCCATTCACATTTTACTCATGCAGAGATTAAGGTGATAGCTTGCCACCATAATGGTCAGCAAAGGTTGGGATCATTCCACCTCTTTTTCACTGCTCATCAAAAGCGTTTGCTTTAAAGGAAAAATAAAATTTTCTGCTTTTCAGTGTTAACCATAGTTCCACTTGATATCTATATAAACAGAATGCGATTTCTTTAAAATATAGCTAGTGGGAACAAGCCAAGAACTAGTTTTGGATCTCTGCCTTCGGTACATGAAGGGTGGGGTCAAGCAAATGAGACCAGGACACTCCGTACGTATTTGTAAAAGAAATGCCTCCCTTTTATGTCTAAACAAGGCTTACATGTAAGCTATTTAATGAGCAGAAGGAACCTCCCAATTGGCACCACTCTCCAGATGGTCTTGTGAATTATCTTCAAGGCACTACTTTGAAGGCATTAAGGCTAGGCAGTAGCACCACTAAGCCTTTATTACATTTGGCTATAGCCAGCCAATACAACGGGATATATTCTAGGAGCATAAGAAACAAATGTTCCAGTCTTAGATGCCAAGATGTGGTAGAAAAACAAGGAAAAGATTTACTTCCAGCCCAGCTTTCCCCAACCTGGTGAAACCAATTCTGGACTACAGTTCCTTTCACCACTGCCCAGGCTGGCTGGGGTTGATTGAAAGAGTAATCTGAAACAGCTATAGGGCACCAAGTGGGGAAGACTACATTTGCTCTTTCCACCCCTCAAACCAAAATGTCGTTTTGTTTTGGTCATTACAGAGACATAAAACAAGCCAGCACAGGAACAAAAGACTAGTCTATACAAGTAATTACAGTCATCTATATGTTCATTTTTTGATGTCACTGTAGGGAGCAATCATACTGAATAGCTGAAGAGACATTCTTCTGTATCTCGTCAAGTTGAATGGCCCTTTGCTGACATTCAATAATAGAGGGCAAAACGATGTAAATGCCACATTCCACAACCACCAAATTTTCCTAGACAATTTTAAAGAAACGTTCTTGCGGATTATATTATTCTAGTTGGAAAAGAGAAAAGACTTACTATTTTCTCCCATTGAGCTGAAAATACATTTATCTGTTTACTTCAAACCTTTGCTTTTGTCTGCATGCTTTCTTCCATTATTACAGAAATTACAGACAGAATGCCTACAGCCATGTGAAGTCACACTATTAGTCAGAACAGATTATTACAATAAAAATCCCTTCTGGGGCCTAAAAGGAATATGTCAAATTTAGATGCATTTTGCCAGCTTCAGTTTCTAATTATTCTGTTCAAAAAACTCTTTGACTTTTCTTGTTCCACGTCTTATAATCCCCTTTCAGCAGTTTCTAAGACATCAGCAAACAGCTTTCTCAGGCCCTGTGAAACAGGTTGTGGGAATCACTAAGAACCACTGTTTCTAACTTGACCTACTTTCGTAGAATAAGACATACGGAACGCCACATTTGATTACAATGACTCGGTCCATTACAGCCCTTATGGGGTTGTCTGATGCAAAGCACCATGTCAAAATCAGACAGGCGGAAAGCCGAGGCATATTTTCAAAACAAGACTTGCACGCATGGCCTTTACGCTAAAAACATCCGACACATTTCAGTCTGGGCTCAAGCCAAAAAAAATGTAACAGAATTACAGAATGTAAAAGTGAATCTGAAGAAGCAGAGGGAACTCCCCTTAAGGATAAGGACACATTAATAACTGTTTTGTTCCCAGTTGATGAACAAGACACAGACTCAAGAGCCTTGGAAGTGAAAAACAGAGATAATGAATTCCTCACAATCTAGAATCGACAAGTTGGAAAACTGTTGTGCTTTTTCACTTGGAGAAACCCACTGTCAAAAGAAGAACTTTTCAATACATGTGTGAAGAATGGGAATTAACATTATGAAGTTAACAGTAACTAAGAGAGAAGAAAAATTATTCTTAAGGAAATCAGTTTGTTTACAAACAATAATTAAAGTTGCATGTCATGTTACTGAGATCGCCCCAAATCCAAGTATACCATAATGACTGTTGAAAATGCATATGACAGCGTTGTATGTTAAACCACTGATAGTGTAGGGAACAAAAAACCCTGAAGCCTTGAACCAGTTCTCATTATGAAAAAGCAGTGCTTTCAACAGCTGATGGTCCCTCATGTAAATCAAAACACTATCAAAAAATGGTGTAAAATTAGTTTGCTTCAGGCCTCCCACTATGTATAGTGCAGTGGTTTGGATGTTGGACTAGGACCTTGGAAACCAAAATTCAAATCTCTGCTTGGTCACAGAAACCCACATAGAAACCTTGGGCAAGTCATACCCTTTTAGCCTCAGAGGAAGGCAATGGCAAACCTACTCTGAAGAAATCTTGCCAAGAAACCACCAGGATAGAGTTGCCTTAGGGTCACCCTAAACTGGAAAGGACTTGAAAGCAAACAGCAACAAAACAATAGAGTTCATGATAAAACAGAACAGTCAAAATTATTCAAATTAGTCCTCCTCCTTCAACTGCACTTACTTTGGCCATTCTACCCTTTATTTATCTGGACCACGAGTATCTGCGTTTTCATCATTAATATAAAAAATGAATGGGTACCAGTTCAAATAAACATGTTGAACAAATAAGTATCAATTTCAACAAGTACCACAGATTTCCATTACAATGTGGACACCCATCCAGAAGTATAGCAGCATCAACTACACAAATGACGATTTTCCCCATGTGGATCTTCTAGCTCTTTCCCAAGTGAAGGCCCACATGGCTCAATCTCTGCTTGCCACTGAGTAACTAAATGCAGGAAGCCTCCACCTTTTGATGCTCAGTTATCTGACAGCTCACTCTTTTGAAACATCCAAATTAAAAATAAGTTCTATTAATTCAACAGAGGTTCCATTATTTCACAGTTCTTTTTGCTTACCAAGGATGGCTTGGGATTGCTCGCTTGTGCACACTGCTTGCAAAGCAAGCCAAGAAGGGAAAAAAGGTGCTAAGGCAGCTGGGAGACTTTGCAAGCAGTGCGCACACAATTGATCCCAAGTGAGCCTCCATAAGTCTTTTATGTTCCCGACGGTACAGTACAAGGATTCCATTTTTTCAACCAATTCTGTTTTCTGACATTGGTCTGGTCAGAAAAGTGGAGGAAGCCTGTACCCTAAGAGCATCAGATCCCATACGAATTTAGAAGCTAAGCTGGGTCAGCCCGGGTTAGTATTTGGATGGAAGACTAAAAAAAACAAAAAAACAACCCAGGTGCTGTAGGTTATATTTCAGAGGAAGGAACTGGCAAAACCATCTCTGAGTATTCTTCACCTAAGAAAACCTTGTGAAATTCATGGGGTTGCCCTAAGTCAACAAGCCACTTGAAGACATATACATACAACTATATTTTTATTCCAGCCAGATCTTGGGTTATTGTCAGCTGAATCTATTACTGTTTTTTAACCAAAACACGTTGAATTATTGGTTAATTCTCACTGCTTTCAAGACTGTACCTATCCATGCATATATATGTTGAACCTATTTTCCATGCAGGGTGTTGCCATTTGTGTTCACTGCTTTTGAGGTTTTTTTTTCTAAAATAAAAAGCAGGATGAAATTGTTCTGAAATAAATAGAAAGCTGGATCAGAATCAGAATGCTTCTGGTCATACAGTTTAATTTTACTACATGCAGGGAGTCTAGATTGCCCCTAAAACAGTAACTGTGCTATGGAGAGCGCACTATGACCTTTAAGGAAATGGCTGATAGCCCACACAAATTTTTTAAAGTGACAAGGCAAATCCATAAAAACACAGAGACTACGCCTGCACATGCAGAAGTCTAAGTACATCTTTCAGTAGTGAACTGGCAGTACCAATATTGATTTCTTTCCTTGAGATCTTTGCTTTACTCCAACCTCCCCTACTGCACTCTTCATTACCCACTTTACAATCTACCAAAATGTAAAAATAGCAGGGTTTTGTTGTTGTTGTTTAATAGGAAATAAATTTATGTACATAAGCTTTCAGGTAACAAAGCTCCGTCAAGTCAGAAACATGAGATAGTTGTCCCACATTTGACGTTATTACCCCAAGGAACCTGATGTAGATTTTATGTCTTTGGAAGCAACATGGTAACAAAGTTAATTGATGCAAGTCTGCTTGATCTGCATAATTTATTCCAAAGAACACATACATTTTTAGCACAAAATGCTGAGCCTCTGGGCTGAATGACACTGAAAAGTGCAGTCCAGGAATATTAGTCAAACAAGGCAGTCTAAATACTGAATTAAGAAGCAATTGGGGTAGGTAACAGAAAAGAAAAAGAAACAGAATTTGTTAACATTCTTTCTTTAACCATCAAGCTGTTATTAATACTATATGCCACAATTGGGGGTTGTAAGCTAGGAAGATTTTCTTGATAATTTTAACAAAATGTAAGGCTTTTAGCAAGACAGTATGGTATAATCATTTGCGTGTTGGACCAGGACTCCTGAAGAACAAAGTTTGAATACTCACGTAGCAACGGAATGCCAATGTGTGGCCCTGAGCGAGTCACATTCTCTCAGCTTCAGAGGAAGGCAATGCCAAGCCCCCCCCCCAAAGGCTTTTCAAGAAAACCTCATGATAGGTACACGTTGCTGTTGCTGCTGCTGCTGTGTGTCTTCAAGTGGTTTCTCATATATGGTCATTCTAAGGTGAACATATCTCAGGGGTTGCTTGGAAGGGTTTGTTCAGAGAAGATTTGCCTTTGCCTTCCTCTCAGGCTGAGAGACTGGAACTTGCCCAATGTTACCCAGTGGGTTTCCATGGCTGAGCGGTGACTCAAACCCTGGTCTGCAGAATTATAGTCTAGTGCTCAACCACGATGTCAAGCTGGCTCTAGGTACATTCGGAAATAATAAGGCCCTTATAGCAACAGATTACATCCTAAACTCAACAACTAGCTGGACTAAGATAAGTTTTCTTTATATCTGAAAGCGTGTATCTTTTCAACATGAAGTACAGAGAGAACCAGAGAATTAACAGGTCCAAGACTATCTGTTTAGCTTCATCACTGAGTGGAGATTTCAGGCTATTTCAGGCCTTGGTTCTTGTCTGATATTCTGATCCTGTCAACAAGCTGGTTCATGTTTACAACCGTGTCCACCAAAGCACATTAGAGCTGCATTAATTTTCTAATGTAAGCTGCCTTGGGTCCCCATGCCAGGATATAAATAAAATAAATAAATTTAACCTTGCAGGGGGGCTCATTTTTAATCCTGCTGGAGAAGGGTCTCTGTTGCCGGGCCACGGAGAGTAGATTAACAAATATGATTAATAAATTGCTTTTATTCTACTGTCGCTTTGCCTCTATTGGGCCAACGAAAGGCAACAGCTCAGTCCTAGAGAGGTAGGCCAGCATGTTAGCATGATTATGACATCGTGCTGAATTGCTTCCACCAGCTGCTGTTCCACCTGGCCTCATGGAAGAGAGAGGCATGATAGTGAGCTTCCCTCTATCCATTCCCATTTGCCTCCTACTTCTCAGAACTACCGTCTGCAACAGCCATGCCATCCTAACCATTATGTAACACCACAAAAGATCTGGCATCCCCACAGGTTTCTTTTCCTTTCCTCTACTTACTCCTTTTGCATCAAATATCCAAGCATAAAAGTCATCACTACAAATGTAAGCCACTTGAGTGCTGCAAAAGAAAGGCAGTAACCAGGTACAAGGAGCCTAAACCTTTAAAAAATCTGCGTGCATTTACCACTTTTTGAAATGTTTTTCAGAGATTTTGAAGGAACGCCAGGGACTGATGCACATTTTTTTCCTTTTTAGTAGAGATACTAGCCTGCTCAATCACCTAATACATGTGCCTCCATCTATGCACACTCAAACTGGGGCTGCTGTTCCTTGGAAATTAACAACAGGATGTGATGATGTGTTGTAGGTCACTCTCAGGGAAAATGCAGGGGAGGGGACATAGCTGTCCCTGCTACTCACGCTGGTCATGCCAGGAGATTAGTGTTTGTGAAAAAAAGAAAAATAACATGAATCATCAGCACTCAGACCATCTTGTTGGGAAATGGCATAGGAGGACAGCTTCCATGGCTGACCCATATCTGACTGCACATTACTCTAGGGGGATGTAGATAGGAATCCACTCTGGAATTCAGCAAATTCCTTCTCCATTCCTGATGGTCCCTGTTCAGTTGATGCCTTCCTGCTCTTGCCATTTCCAGCACTTACACAGCAGGTTGGCCACCCATTGTTTTCACACTGGATTTCACAAACACTCTTTGTCATTCTTTTGACAGTCTAGTAAGAGAATATTCTCTTACCTAAGGCTATCCAGTGAGTATACGGATCAGGCAAAACAGAAGCCAGGGCGTTTCTGGTTTACCATTTCAGAAGCTATGCCACAGAGTAAGTGTAATCATAATCATCATGTCTGATTTCATACGAACATGTTTTTCAAAAAAAACACATTCCTGATACCCAAAAATAATTAGAAAGGGTATACCTCTGAAACTAAATGATAGTTGCTATTTTATTTCCTAGGTCTATATGACCAGAGACAACATAAAAAATAGCTTTTAGGAGCCAATTTCTATACCTGTTTAAGATCTGAAGGAACATAACCGCCATAATTATGCATTTATTATGAATATCAAAAAATGCTGTAAAAATTTCTTTTCAGTTCATTTTGTAACTCCTACCAAACCACCATCTATTCTGTTTTCTACTGCTGACATCTAGTGGCAAATATCAAGTATGTCACTTACCAGTAATTCATAATCAAAAAGCACAGAGCTGGAGAGAAAACATTATGTGTCAACAGTTCTCTCTATAAAGCAAGCAAATGTGCCAATGCATTTTAGTGACTGTTTTCTTCACAGTGAATAGAAATGGATCTTGTTTTGTTCTGCAATATTTATAACAGTGAAAGTAGTTCAGGAAAAGCGGAAGGTAGACTCTTGAAGACACATTGAAAGGTTTTTGATGGATCACAACAGTGTTTAGACAGCTTTAAAAGATATTACACTTACAATTCCTTTTCCTTGTGGCTCTCAGTGGTTTCTGATTATGTACTAATCACGACTCAAAACCACTTAGCTTCAGCCATGTTGCAGCATAAAATGTTTTCCAGATTAATTATACATCCTGTATTCAGACTGGTGCTATGTCAAGAATATAAAAACAGTGTAGCATCTTCTCAGAAGTAAGCAATACTGAGTTCTAGCAAAAAAGGTAAAGCCAAAATCTAGACTTGGGGACAATCACATCATTGTTGTTGTGTGCCTTCAAGTAATTTCCGACTTGTGGTGTCCCTACAGCGAACCTACTACGAGGTTTTCTTAGCAAGATTTGTTCGGAGGCTGTTTGCTTTTCCCTTCCTCTGTCTGAGAGAGTGTGACTTGCCCAAGGTTACCCAGTGGGCTCCCATGGCTAAGCAGGGATTTGAGCCCTGTTGGCCAGTGTTGTCATTCAACACTCAAACCACTCCAACATGCTGGCTTGGATAATCATTACTTCCCATTAAAAAGAGATATTCTACAGATAACAACTGCACTATTCTAACTATTGAGAATTCATTATGGTTAGTGCAAGGGTGAAACCTACCCAAAGAAAGGAAAAGACATGAAAGAACATTTCCTTATCTACTTTCTACAGCTGGGAGGAGGGCAATCTTCGAATAACAGAAACACCTTACAAAGCTGTCTTATACCAACCAAAGCATGAAGATTGTCGCTTAGGTAATATGAATCTTTAGAAATTGGGAATATAAATCAGCACTACTGCGCACAGTGACTACAGTTTGTTACTATGCAAAAGCAGTATTCAACAAACAAGCAGACAACATGCCTTAAAAATACTGATAATTTCAAAGAACCAAAATGTGAACCTGTATGATGATATTTCTAAAAACAAGAAACCTACCCATTACTTTAGTTATTTAAAACTGGAGTGGGGAATGTGCAGCCCTCAGCCTGATTTAGTTCAGCTTGCTAAGCTATTTAGCTTTCTAGACACTGCAGACCACAACTGCAACACATTTCTCTGAAAACAGTTTCCTATCCGTGCATACTGCAAAAGGTAGATGGGACGGTACAAAGAAGGAATTATGCTACCCTACAAATTCCACCCACTTTTGTTTCCAGCTATCAGGGCTGTAATGCCCAGACAGATTCTTTCCATGACTCAATGGTCTTCAATAGATAAAAGGCCCAACAGCACTGATTTAAAGTATCTATATCTTGCTGTTCCATTCAAAGGTTCCCCAATATGACTAACAGTCATAACAAAAAATAAAAATAGATTAAACAATATTTCAACACAGAATAAGACAGCAAGCAGAATAATATTGCAAAGCCACCAGCAATTAAACCTATACTGGAAGAAGGTGAATCCTTTCTAAAGCCATCCAGCCCAAACATCTATAAGAAGAGTCTAAAGCTACTCCATTAATAGAATCATAGAATAGATGGCATCACCTCAAAAGCCCTACCCCTTTCACATCCACCCACGACTCCTCATATAACAATGGGACATGGACAGGGCACGAGGTGAAGAGTTAAGTAAACAAGCATATAAGAAGAAGTGGTCCCTAAGGTATCCTAATCTCAGATCACTCATGGTTTTTAAAAGTCAAGCTTGGAACTTTGTAGTGGGCTTTGAAACAGACTGAAAGTCAGCAAAGATAACACAATATTACAGTTATATGATCAAATCTTTACTCTCAATGCTCCAGTTAGCATTTTCAACTAGCTGGAATTTCTCACAGAGATCATTAAAGTAAACTAATACAGATGCAATCAACTTGGGACCAAGAAGGACCCCAATCATTTCAATCATGATCACAACAGATCAAGAAAACATTTCTTGAACTATGGTAGGCAAGGATTAACTCGTCCTTATCTAGCAATTTAGTACCAAATGGTTTTTGAACTTTGTCAACTGAGGACCAAATTCCAAGACCCATGTTGAAAGGAATGGCTGTGCAGAGCCTTGCTAAGCTAAACATAGGATGATGTGACACGATTCCATAATGAGCTTGTAAATATGTCAAGTTTGCATTTGCCATGCTACCACCTGAGACACTTTTGTGACGGTGTGACAAGCAAGATGCAAACAGGATAATCGGTAAAGCAAAAATGCTAGTACTTCATCATGTGAAACTGAAAAATCTGAAAAATGCATGTTTTGAACATGCCATTTTTGAACAGATCCCAATTGTTAATTTCAAAGAACCAGTACACAAATCTGCAATCATACAGAGAGCTGTCATTAACATTAAGGCCCATCAGTATTAACAATGGCGGAGGATCACATTTGTTGCCACATCATTTGTATAATGATGCTTAAGACACTGGAATGCTTGTTAGATATATCTGGGTACCTAGTTGGGGAATGGTGGGATGTAAGCTTAAATAATGCATAAAACAGGATCAAAATTAAAAGCATTAAGAGCACAACACACCAAGATCTACATCTGTGGAATCACCATTCATTGGTGTACGGAATGCACCGTTTACCAAGCTAGCCGCCTACAAATGAAGCAAGGCTCTGCATACCAGGGCCTCATGAATCGCATAGGCATTGTCTTTGTTCCCGTAACCAAATTCTGGAAGTAACAGACACGCACAAATTACAAAATGAGATTCCCCATTCACACCCAGTGCTGCTCTGATTTTCCCTCTATCTAGAAACAAAAACCAGAAGGGAAAACATTTCCATCTAGATTTCAAGAGTTCATGTATTTTCCCTTCAAAAGAAAGTATTTGTAGACGTGCCCAAGTCCTTTTAAAGGAAAATACAGAAAATTTCCTGAAATTAATAGCAAATTCTAACTAGGTGACTCAAATATTTGTTAGAATCTCCATATTTATCTAGCAAAATTTTTAGCATTTGCAGCTGTGGGGAGAAGGCACATGTGCACTTTTCTTGCCTATTCCCTTGCCTTTTGCCTGGGCACTGCAAGAAAAGAAAGCTTCTATCCATTCATCCCAAGAGCAAATTACTGAACCTTTCGCTTATCATGCAGACACTGTTATCTTCTTTATGTTTCTAAACTCTGAAATTGCTCTCAAGTCTCATCCTTCAGAAAGGAGATTTTTCACTGAACCTACAATGCCTCTATACTGAACATTTAGCTATAGCACTGAGGCTGCAGACTTTTTGCATGCCACTCTGAATTCAGAGAACACAGAGTAGATAACACTAAGGACTCCTGGCTTTCGACTCTGTGGCTAATCCTCCCCATTGTGTCAAACTAAGAGACAGGATCTGTGCTAGGCACTAAAGGATTCTGAATCAAGTGTGTGAAACAGATAGTTAGTTTGCCTCCTTCATCTTAATCTCTTTCTCCTCTTCATGTTTTGTTATTTTCCATAGAGAAGTCAGAGTCTAAGGAGATACAGCACTTCATTATTCCCCCTTCCAAATCCAATTTTTGATGCTAGTATCTAGTGTAAGGCAATTGTCTGCCAGTCTGATTCTAGATTCTAATGTATTAAAACATTTCTTCTTTTTGTAAATATTTCTGGTAAAATGAACTTAATAAAAACATAAAAGATCCCAGTGTCATTGTGCAAGTCAATGATCTGTGCTATGCCATATATGCATATATTCTGAAGATACATGGCAAAAATGCTATCATTTTTGAACCAAGAAGAAGGAAAGATGGTTCCTGACCCACCACAAAGTTGGGTCCAGGTCATAGGGTTGGAGGACTGATACTTAATCTCGTACTACTTACGTTACTTGATCCCCCCAAGGCTCCATCATGTTCACTATGTCTTCCCAATGTTCAAGGAATTTTGTCATCAGAAGATAGCTTTGAGAAGATTCTACATCCTTACTGGAAGGTTCAAGGCCACTGGCCCCTTGAAACATTCATGTAAGCTAATGTAGTTGTCCAGGACAGAAAGCGGAAAAGATTACTTCCTGCCCAGGTTTTTTGTCTTCACCATCTGCCTGCATTAACAGAATGTTAATAACAGAATGTTCAGAACAGAATGAATAACAGAAAGGTCTGTTTTAGTTGAGAGGGGCCGCAAGGGCCATCCAGTTCAACCCCCTGCTCTGCAGAAATACACAATAAAGCACTCCTGAAAGATGTCCATTTAACCTCTGTTTAAAGATCTCCAAAGGAGAACCCATCACTCTCTGAGGCAGTCTGTTCCACTGTCAAAGAGCTCTTACAGTAAAGAAGTTTTTCTAAACGACATCCCTTCAAACACTTAAAGATGTATCATGTCACCTCTCAAACTTCCTAAGTTGTTCCTCATAAAGATTGTTACTGTTGATCATCCCATTTGCCCTTCTCTGCACACACTCCAGCTTGTCAGTATCTTTCTTGAATCGTGGCACTCCAAACTGTAAATGGTATTTTAAATGAGGCTAACCAAAGCAGAATAGAGTGGCAATACTATTTTTCTTGGCCTGGACACTACACTCTTATTGATGCAGATTATAATTATAAAGGGTTTTTTGGCCACCACATCACACTCTTGCTTCATGTTCAGTCTGTGGTCTACTAAGATGCCTAGAACATTTTGTTAATTTTGGCCCAGCTCTCCAATCTAATGAGGTCATTTTGAATTCTGATCCTATCGTCTAGGGTATCTGCAATCTCACTCCCAAAATATTTTGGTGTCATCTGTAAGTTTGATAAGCATGCATTTGATTCCATCATGTATGTCATTTATAAATACGTTGAACAACACTAGGCCCAGGAAAGAACCCCAAGCCACCCCATTAGTCACTTCTCTCCAGGATGAAGAACAGCTACTGGTGAGCACTCTCTGGGTTTGATCAGTCATTAATTACAAATCCACCCAATAGTAGTATTGTCTAGCTCACAGTTCACCAGCTTGCCTGCAAGAATATTATGGAAAAGCTTGGAAAGAGCCTTGCTGAAATCAATATATATTACATCTACAGCATTCCCCTGATCTATCAAACTTGTAACTATAAACAGGAGATAAGTTTGATATGACTTGTTTTTGAGAAACTCCTGCTGGCTCTCAATAATCACAGCGTTCCTTTCCAAGTGTACACAGACTGGTTCTAGAACCTTTTCTGGTATCAACGTCAAGCTGACTGGTTGGTAGTTAACTCAGGTCTCTTTTTTGCTCTAAGATGGGGACAACGTTTGCCCTCCTCCAATCTGCTGGGACCTCTCTAGTTCTCCAAGAATTTTCAAAGATTACTGACAGTGGCTCTGAGATTACACTGGCAAGTTTCTTTAGTACTCTGGAAACACAATTCATCCAGCACTGGAGACTGAATTCATTTAGAGTAGCTAAGTATTCCTTTACTACTCCTTTACCTTCTGGGTAAAGTCTCCTTGTTCTATTTTCACTAGTCGGAGCACTGTTCTCCTTTTTGGAGAAGACTGAGGCAATGAAGATATTGAAGAGTTTGACCTTCTCTATGTCCCCATCTTCCTCTTGGCCCTATTGTTTCCTTGCTCTTCCTCTTGCTCCACCCCTCGCCCCATTTTTATTATTTTTAACCTGCATAGCAAGTCTGCATTCATTCTGAGCTTTGTTTTTTTTGAATTCACCTTACAACTACAATATGTGGTATCTCTTTGTATTCCCCTTTGGTGATTTCCCCATTATTCCATTTCTTATACATGTCTCATGTAACTCTCAGCTCATCTGAAAGTTCTTTGTACATTCATCTTGGTTTCTTCAGACACCTCTCATTTTTCTTCTTCATTGTAATTTTTTGCAACTGTACCTTCAATTTCTCATCTTTAACAAACACTTATGCATCTCTCTCATCTTTAAACACTCATGTGACTCTCTTCCCTTTTAGTATTTCTGATCAGAGAATTTTACCTAGTATTTCCATAACCTATTGACATCAGCTTTAGAGTGAGTTTCTGATTTTATTTGGCTTCCCCTTTCCTCTGTATAACAAGAAGACATAGTCCTTCATAACTCAGGATTCCACTATTCCCCCTCCATTGACCAGTTCATCTCTGTTGGTTAGGAAGCTGTGTTAGCAATCTGCACCAGTCTTGAATTTGTTACGTGCTAAGCTCCTGTGGTCTGACACATGACATTTAGTCGATGGACAAAAGTTTGTTCACTGGTTCTTAAAATCTCAAGAATGTCTAATGTATGACTCAAGTTAGTGAACATAACAAGGTTGGTTACTGCATCAATTCTGGTTGAGGAGGAGAGTAAGCTGCCAAAAGACTGAATTTGCTGGGTACAATCTGAGAACCCTGGCATTAGAACAGATGGCCCACAGAGATCTAAATCCAATTGTTGGTTTCAACTAATGTAGATCTATTCAGTCAATGGAACTTATGTAAGTGTTCGTTTAGCAAGTTCCATTCATTCAGTAACTCTATTTTAGTTGGAACTAACAACTGGAATTAGTCCACACTTTGTTCACATAATGCCAAATCACTGTTTGGTACTACAGCTGAACTGAACCTTTCATTTCTAATGCCACAATGTGTATAATTTTAAATTAAGACAGTGAGATTTGGAATCTTAAGAAAACGAAAAAGAATCCCTGTAAGATATTATGAAAGTCAAAATATCACGTCAGAAGGAACTCAGGATGTGTCTGACTATTGTGTTGCCATGCCTACTCTACCTGTCAAAAAAGATTTCCAGTGTACCAAAGGCGAGCAACTTAAAACACCCAGAAGTTGTTGGGCCATCATTTCCATCAGCACTAGCCAATGGTGATGGATGATAGGCAATGCAGCCCATCATTTGGAGAGCCACAGTGTACTCTGAATTTCTGGAAGTGTTTTCTACAAGATGCTCTGGGACAAGCACAAGTACAACAGCATGTTAGATTTTAACTATCATTAAGCAACTATATCTAAAAATTACTCTCAAGAAAGACTTAATTGCACACTTGCTTTTAAGGCAGAACTGAGCTTAACCTTGAGCTAAAATAAAGGAAATGCCTACACTGAAACTAGCTTAGCAATGCAGTCAGCCCTCCACATTTGCAGGTTTCTATTTTGCAGATTTAATTATTCATGGATTATTTGTTGTCACATCCCTATGCCATTTTTAATAAGTCCCTATTAAAAATGATGTGGGGTAGCAGTGGAGGTGACAGTAAGCCCCACCAGCCAGCCACTTCTGCCTTGTGAAGGAACCCTGATGCCTCAAATGAATCCATGGTGCACTGAATATGGTGGTCATACTTTCTTTCATGTGTTAAATATGGTTTGGGAGGGCCTAGAGTTACTCATGATTTTTCTACTTTCACAGGGGTCCTGTGCTTCTAACCCCAGTGAATGTGGAGGGATAACTGTATATTAGTCTCCAGAATGAACCCTGGGAACTGCAATTTTCTGAGGAAAATGGTGATCTAAATCTGCAGCTCCCTCATTGACATACTATTCCCAGTAATCTTTAGGGAAAGTCTTGCTTGTTAACATATAACAGATACAAATTCAGATTCACAGTTTAGAAAGGAATATAATTTTTCCTTCTCACAGAATAGTAACCCAGCCCTCAGAGACTGAATATCTACAAATAAGGCAGCAAGTTTAATGTGTTGCTTTGATCAGCTAAAACAAAGATCTCTCATAGGGAGTGTGAAAAAGATATTTATAGGCAAGGTTACTTTAGAAAAACTTACCAGGTGACAAAATTCTCTTGAAGCTTTGTTAGACTCCTACTCCTTACGAGGCAGGCGTAGCAGCTTTTCTGTGAAACCTGAATAGATGAAAGAATAAAACAAGTTCAACCTACTTTAGGTGGCTAAATCTACTCAACCATGCAAAGAGAAAGAAAGAATATGAAATACTAATATCCAATGGCTGATTTCCCATTTAAACATATCATGTGAGGCACTGTCTATTAATTATCTTGGCTGCATATATTCATAAAAGTAGTAATGAAAATATAGCAAGTTGGACCCCTAAGAGCTCCATTTGTGGCTGTGTTTTGTCTGTTTCACCTCATTTCAAAGCAGTGAGAGTTAAATGTTCCCTAACATACTGTGAAAAGCATGCTCACCAAAGTTATTAATTTTCTTTTAAGCGTGAGAATAGGGAAGTTAAGGGGGAAAAAACTTCCTTCAAAGGGTGACATGAGAAATGAACAATCATTTAAGTCCTCTAGAAAGCCTAGTTACTACCCCCGTTTATCTAATATGCACAAGGATTGTCAAACAGCATAGCCTGCGACACACACACAAAATTTATTTGGCCTCTAAAAAAAATTACAAATCTTATAGTGAAAGCTTCAACACAGCTTCTGTTACAAATAAAATGAGGGATATCAAAATATATCAAAAATAATTTTCACTTTGGTTTTTGTGTGCAGTTCTCTGACTCTGCCCAATCACACTTGCTCCGTAACTGTATAATCCGTACTACTAGATGGCACCAGCTTTATCAGACAGTCCAGCTATTCATGAGAGGTCAGTTTACAGACTGATTAATATGCACATATACTTCCAGTGAGGAAAAACAGGAAAAAACCTTTTGACAAAGAAATTGCTCAAAACTACCTTATTAATTACACTTCCAATATAAGAGTAGGTTCAGTCTAAATTTCAGTCTAGTGAGCTCCACACATGATGACTTTTGTCTGGTGAGCTCCAGAAAGCCTCTCAGTCTGTATTTACACAGAACCAACAAGGGAGCCCATTACACTGCCAACTGACACAGCACAAGAAGCTGAGGCAAGGGAGAAAATTTTAGAACTAATTTTTAAACTAGCTAATGCACAGCTAAAACAATCATAGGGTTACAGTTCATAGCAGTTAACCCTTCAATAATGAAACCATGTTCAGATAACTAGTTACTATACTATAGCCAGTCCTTCTCATGTGTGGACCAATCAAGGAATTAGTGCGAAGAGAGAGAAAAGAAGTTCCTTTTATTCCTGATCAATTTGCTTCATTGATAGCCCACTGATTCCCTGGTTGCCTCTTCCCATCACTGAGAAGAACCACTTCCTGTTTCAAACAGGCAGAGAGGGGAACTGGGACAGCCTCATAAGATTTCTCTGAATATGTACCTCAATGGGGGAAGTGAAGGATATGGGAACATAACCACATGAAGAAGTACAGAAACATACTTCACTCTTTTTTTTGTAGACACAACCCACACTATACTACAATTAAGCTGTCTTGTAGGCAGAGGCAATGTGACTGATTTGCCGAGTGCCTTCAAGTTCTTTCTGACTTGTAGTGATCCTACAGGGGATCCTATCACTTAGTTTCCTTGGCAAGATTTATTTGCAGAGGGTTTGCCTTTGCCTTCCTTTGAAGCTGAGAGAGTGTGATTTGTCCAGGATCACCCAATGGGTTTCCATAGCTGAGTAGGGATTCGAATCCTGGTCCCCAGAGTCGTAGTTCAACACTCGAACCACTACACTATGTTGGCAGAGGCAAACCATGTGGTTATTTCAACTTTGCTATTTATTTTCTTGTTAGCAGAGATAAATATGTGATGGTCCATTCCTACCATTCTAAAAATCTCAATTTGCCACTATTAATGCACTGGAGAGAAAACCAACTCCAAAAATTTCTTTGAAATCCCTAGTCCCAAAGCTAAGGAGTTTGGCGAATTCTAACTTGTCACAAGGTCTGCCTCCTGCTCCTATTTTTTTCCTGAAAATTACGTAGTTCTATGCTGCCAACTGTGCAATCACAATCAGGCACAAAAGGACAGATCTAAGACCTAGCAACTGATCTATACACAGAATGTTGTATAAGCTGTCAAGTTTTCTATTTCCTCCTCCATAGCAGGCACTGCCAATCTGGCATTATGGAAGGATCAGCCAACAAAATCCATTCAAGTTCAGGGACAAGAACCTTATGACAGAGAGTAATTTCTCAGTTTCTATGACATACTGAAATTGGGGCAGGGGTTGGGCCTGATCTGCACCATACCCCAAATCCTGCTAACACCTTCATAACAGAATGCTATTGTCAAATCCAGCCTTTCTGCCAAATGCTGAATGGACTAGTAGCCCCAAGGAAGCAGATGTGATTCCCATGGCTAAGTGCAGGATAAAGTGGAACAGAATCTCTGCCTCTTTTGTTGTAAACAGCAACACCACGTTAGAGGAAAAAAGAAAGATACAATCCAGCCTGATCACATACCATGGCCAGGAGTTGTTAACCAGGTGACTTACACAAATAGCAAGGCTGGTCAGTTAACAGGCAGCAAGCAGGATCCAACTATAGTGTTCTGTTGATAAGAATCTAGTGGAAGCAAGAAGGAGGAGCCAATAATCCCCTTCTCTACGACAGGTCTCATGCATCCTAATATCTGGCTCTGGAGGGATATGAACCCCTCTGGAGTACATTTTTGGTAGTGGAGAAGGTTGAAGAAGAACACTGGATTTAGCCCAATGACATCACTGGGATTACAAACAATGAGAATCAGTTATAGTAATAATGCTAACGTTCAGCAGCTAAACCTAAGAACTACCTATTAAGTGTGCCAAATTTTGTCCACAATTAATATGTCCTACAATGTGTATGACAATTATAGACTCCTGTTGAGTTCCATATTTTCAGGACTGAATTAAACTAAGACTGTAAATATATGAGATTGTTTCTTTCCAAATAACAGTATCTCTGAAAATACCACCATCAGAAGTCTGAAACCAGAATCAGTTTCTGAAAGATTAACTTTTGAATCTGAGCTTCCCTTTTCAGCCAGCTAGTCTGCATGAACTAGAAACACTAACTAGGTGTAGAAATTTGCCTTGAGTATTTTATAGATCTACAAAATGCATATTAATTAGCATTCTCTAATCTTTTAGAGAGAGCCAGTGTGATGTACTGGTTTGAGTGCTGGACTACAACCCTGAGCCCAGGGTTCAATTCCTTGCTCAGCTGTGGAAACCCACCAGATGACCCTAGGTATGTCATATACTCTCAGGCCCAGAAAAACCCATGATAAGTTTAGCAATGGCAATAGCAATAGCAACAGCAGTTACATTTCTATACCGCTTATCAGTGCAAAGCATCCCCTAAGCAGTTTGCAATATGTTTAGCTAATTGCCCTCAACAAGCTAGGTTCTTATTTTACTGACCTATAGAAGGATGGAAGTCTGAGTCAACCTGGAGTCCTGCAGGATTGAACTCATAATGCTGTGGCTGCAGTACCGGCATTTAACCACTGCACCACCAGGGCCACCAACCCTAAGTTCACCTTAGGGTTGCTGTAAGTTGGAAATAATTTGAAGGCACACAATAACAAACAAAAAAATCTTTTACAAGATTTTGTCTTTTGTCTTACAAATGTTTTTCATATTACATAGCTTCTGGAGTTTGCATGAGTAAACCTTTTAACCGCCACCCCCCCTCAAAATTTCCACCTTTTTCACTGGGGAAAAAATGTGTTGAGAGAGACATCCTGTTTTTCCCTCCAACTTTTCATTTTTTCCCCCAGACTTCACAACCTTTACCTTTGTAAATCTAGCCCAAGGAACCATTTAATTCAGTACAATATAATAGTGGCCAGTCAGCTGACACTTAAGGTTTATTAAGAACAAACGCTAAACCTACCCCTTCACCCACCATACTCACCTCAAGCATCTGATGCAGAAAGATATATCACTGGCACATAAATAAGAATGCTGCATTTAGCATACTTGGTTAATGGGCATTGAATGACTTTCATTTTCAAGGCCATCTCAGAGGTTCATTACTTTATGAGGTAGTGATGTATGGGCTGTGTGACATTCTATTTTGTTACAGAAACTGACAAAGGTAGAATGTTTCACGCTGGTGTACATACTCATACAAATTTGCCTTACTGCTCTTTGTATGTGGATGTTTTCTATGTTACTCTAGTAATGTTTGACTGAATGACAGACAAAGATGCTACCCAAGCCAGCATCAGCAAGAATGAAGGTAAATTTGTATGAGTATGTACACCCACATGGGTAAGTACAACAATAAGAGCTTTTTTTGGCCAAAGGGGAGCTTAAAAATACATTATAACAATATAGTCACATTCAATTGCATCATTCAGCTGTTAAAACAGTGATTTACCCAGAGGGGAAGTAGCAACCACGCCAACTAGATATATAGGACTTATGCCTTAGCTGCAATTTTTAAAGGAAAGTCTAAGTATTGAGAGAAATTTGAAGATTTGCTGGCTGTGTTTGTTGAAGGCTGAAACAGTGGTGCTTTGGATAGGTGGTGCTAATTTTTTTTATAATTGTTCATCCTGAGATCGGCAAGTCTTGATGTTCTGGAAAAGCAACTTCCACAGACTCACTCTTTCCCCATTAGCAACAAGAGTAAAGAATTTTGGGATCTTTGAGCCAAAAACATGTCTATCCAATTTATTCCAAGAGATTAATTCAACTTAGTTTCACCTAAAGTGGGGGCATAACCATTTTTTTGGTAGTTCTTTAGATTATTTAGATTTTGTCTTTCCCTCAGTTCAAGGAGGTGACAAGATTTTAAAGATGAAGAACACTAAAAAGACAACAGTGAAATCAAGTAAAACAAAAGCTACACTATAGTAAAATAGCTATACTGCACATTCCTGATCATAAGCAATTAAAAAATCCCCAAAGGCCTTTTTAAGCAAATAGGACTTATCCAAATTCTAGAACTGAGGCACACATTCATGCCATTCAATGCCATTGCACAGTCCTAAAGCCACCATCAAGAAATCTCTGCTCCACACTCCACGTGAGTTATGCAAAAAAAAGAAAAGAGACCTGAAACTTCAGACTAGCACTACTAGAGATATAGCATAGCACACTAGCAAAAAGTTTGACACCTGACAGTGCAGCCCTGTTACTGTAACTAAGAAGGATTAGTCCTATCAACTACCTGGACTAAAGTCCACCCAGGGAACATATTCAAGTTACTATGAACAACAAGAAGAACAGTGAGATACACACCAAAGAGTCTACAAATGTTGGCTTCCTCAGCAGTCATTATTTGCATCTACACACAATCTTCTGGAATACACAAAAGACTCAGGAAGTCTTCCACTCTGAAGACACTTTAATACTGAGTGCCTTCCAAATAAAGTGCACAAATAATTACTTAGTCAACACTACACTTGAAAGCTAATCGAACGCAGAGATGCTTAATGAGGGCTCTTCCTTTACTTGCAGAACAGAAAATTCCTTTCCCCTCTAATTTTGTCCAATACACAAAACAGGAGGAAAAAGGGGACATCTTGTCATTACTGAGACTGGGTAGATGGTTGTCAAAAAGAGTATTAAGTGTAACTGACAATGACCGATGAGTATACCTCTGCAGAAGTGTGAGAATTAACTATTCAAAAGGGCACAGAAACAATGTCTGTGGTACACAAGATAAGTACTCCACAAGAACCTGGTTTAACTCCTTTCATAAAATAACAGGAAGTACAAAAGAAAGTAACTGAAACCACTGCAATGCATTCTGTGTATGACTTGCCATACTCTGAAACTGCAAAACAGTTCAATTGTTTTTTGGCACACACGTGAAGTGTAAGCATCTTTCTTATACCTTCCACACTGAGTCAGCACCAAAATTTTATTGGGAGGTGAAAACTGCTTCCCAAGTGGAATTTAGCCATCTACAGTTCCATTCAATTCCATCCAAAAGTACAAAAACAGCAAACTGAGAGGCCTGGATCAAAGTGAATCGTGTCATATTTGGAAATCAAATATCACCCCAAATAACTTGATTAAAGGTGTGTCAAGACCAGAAGTTTCTCAAAATACCAACTGCAGAAGAGGAAGGAAAAGTACATAAGGAAGTAATAATCATATTACATTTGTTGCATGTTTCTTTTCTTTTTTTATTAAAACACTAAAAGAACTAAACATAACATACATTAGTTAACATTCATAACAACAATACATACAAAAAATATATAAATGATACACATACAACATACCTTACTACATATCTAAACAAAACATAAAGAACTTCCCCTTTTAGTGAGTTACAGCCTTATAATATTCAAACAAAAAGTATTACCTCTGTATATCAGAAGGGGAAATAAGAATATTCCTTTTAACACCATTATCTCTGACTATACTTACATAATAATTATATAATATTTTAATGCTACTATTTAATATTAATATTTTAATATTAACTATTTTGTTTTGTTCAGTAAGTCCTTAAGTTTCACATAGAAACATCAATATACTTTCACATCCCGATTCTTCCAAAAATAGCCTTGTTACGTCAACATATCTTCTCTTATTTCTACCTCCCTTCATAATATTACCTAAGGATTATCTCTCATTATTTTAACAATAACCGCTTTCCTGCTTATTCTTTATATATATTATTTTACTGGGATTGATACTCAAAATTAAAAACCTTTAATTGAAATTTCCTTATTTTCCAGAAACTCTGTGAACGGTTCCCACACTTTATAGAATTTACTGTCCATCTTATTGTCCAATCTGTAAGTCAGTTTATCCATCTGTGCTATTTCCATAGTTCTTTCTAACCATTAGTCTACTGTTGGAATGCGTGTTGATTTCCAGTATTTGGCATATACCAATCTGGCCGCTACAATCAAGTGCCATAATAGCTTTTTGGTGGTAAAATCCATTGAGTTGTCTGCACCAAAGACTCTCAATAAAAAATTTTCAGGAATTAAATCAATTTTTCTTTTCAAAATTTTTTGGATATTTACTCGTACGGCATACCAAAAACTCTTTGCTCTGCCACTTCCCCACCACATATGATAATAAGATCCCATTTGATCTTTACATTTCCAGCAGTGACTTTTGTGGCATGTTTCTAACAGTCCATTTCATTTTCTACCTCTCCTCCACTTAAAACTGGTTTCAATTTTAAAAGTTACAATATACCAGTTACCACACAAGTACATATACTCTTGGTTACAGCATCTTCATTAACAGAGAGGAATCTGAAATTTGTTATGCATCTAGTTCAAGACATCATATTTCCTAAAAATGGAACGCCCTTATTTCTACCTAGGAAAACACATAAAGTCTACCTCCTAGTAACAGGCAATTCGCCCCAGAGAGCATTTCAGGCCACACATACAGACGTATTTAAGGGTGTGGAGTTCTCCTTTTATACATCTAACCAACTTTGGAGGGAAGGTGGAAGCTCCAAGGGCAGCAAAGAATTATTCAAAGAGTAACTACAACTTTAGGTTCTGCAAGCACAGATATGCATGTTCCTAAATGACACAGCAGAAATTCTCCTTTTCCCTCCACCTTAGTGAACAACGAGTCTGAGTTGATCCAGTTGCAAGTACAAACTCTGTCCCCCACCCTTACTTTCCTAGCCTCTTCCTCTTAGTCACAGCTTCTCTCATTTTTATTTTGTCAGAAAGCAAAAATGATACATTAAAGTTTCTTCCTCCATCCCAATCTCATTCAGTATTCTAAATATATACACTAATCTGCACTTTTGAATTCATTCAAAGCAGATTCATTAATCTATGAAGTTTACAGAACAGTATATTAATGAACTCAATTAATAAATTACCACTCCACAGATCAATTGGGTTAAACCAATACACCTGATACAAATTTAGGATTTCATCTTATATTTTTGTTTAGTTAGTTATGTTGTCTTTATCTTTGTACTACTATGGGACAAAACTTCACACCTTTAGTTTCCATTGATGAATCTTATGAGATATCACCAGACTGTTTCCTGAACCAAGTACCTATGAGGTAGAACCTACATTCAAAAGCTTCTATTAACAAAGATACTAATCACCATACATTCAAAGAGAAAAAAATCTACTGTGCTCTCAAAAGGGAAAAAAAAATCACACACTCAACATTCCTAATAGCAGTTAAACATAAGAGATCACATGTTAACTCAGCCATACTTAAACTGACCTTCTAGAACAAAAACTTTGCAATGATACACAATCCTAGTTCTCAGAAGGGTAATAATTCAAAGCTCCATGCACACATCCTTATGAACGGAAAGATCTTTGCAGTTTCTTCCCCATCAGATGCACTTCTGAAGGGTGCTTCAGTTTCACTAAGCGCCTTTTTGTACATATGTAATACATTAATTCCTTCTCAGCTTGGCTTCCATGTACCAATATTAGGTAAAAACCCAGATAGCGACAGAGGCAGGTCATGAAAGCTTGTGGTAGTAACAGCCCCTGGGGAAGTAATTACCTTCATCCCTCCACATTCACTTGGGTTAGGAGCACAGGACCCTTGTGAATGTGGAATAACCATGAACAGGCCCGCCCAAACCATATTTAACACACAAAGAAAGTACGATCACAATATTCAATTCACCATGGATTCCTTTGAGGCATTAGGGTTCCTTCATAAGGCAAAAGTGGAGGGCTGGTAGGGCTTACTGCCACCTCCACTGCTGCCCCACACCATTTTTAATAGGGACTTACAAGTCTTGTTCACAGTTTCTCAGTCTCACGAGGCTTGCAGTCTCTGTTAAAAATGGCATAGGGAGGCAACAGAGGTGACAGCAAATAATCTGTAAATAATCAAATCCACAAAAGTGAAACTCGCAAATGTGGAGGGCTGACTTTAGTACAGCATGAGACCCAGCATGGTGTAGTGGTTTGAGCATGAGACTACAACTCTGGAGACCAAGGTTCAAACCCCTGCTCAGCCATGGAAACCCACTGAGTGCCTGGGCCACACTATCTCAGAGGAAGGCGAAGGCAAACCCCCTCTGAACAGATCTTGCCAAGAAAAACCCATGAAAAGGTCACTTTAGGGTCTCCGTAAGTCAGAAATGACTTGAAGGCACACAACCACAAAATTAGCACAGTAAACTTTCATTGACCCACATGACAAAGAACATCAAATTTAAGAAAATGTTTATGTTTTGTGCTCCACATACAATAACAAGGCCTTATGATTTCATTCTACCCCAACAGAATACCCTATTGTGCAACCAACTGGAAAACTATAGTGAAATACCAATATGAGTAGCAAACTGAAAAATGTTAGCACACTCCTCCTTCCTTCCTTTCTTGCACACACAGCCTCCACTCAAGTGTGAAAAGTTAGTGTAGCAAAACCACTTTGTTCTACTTAGTAGAGAACCAGCGTTCTTAAGAAAAGATACTAGCCCTGAGCAGTAGCATATCCCGGTATTTTTAAAGAGCACATAATACACTGTGTATTCTTATGCTTCACTGAACTACAGCAATTGGGGATGCTTATGGCTGCACTCGATCTGACAGCATCTCTAGGTAATAGATTCTTTGAAGACAGATCCACATGTTAGGAATCTGTCAAGACATCAAGCTGCTATTGAACACATAGAACAAAGGATTCAAAAATGGGAGAGAAATGGTCCCGGAGTAACACTTGTTTTGGCTTTGCAAGCAAGCAAGCAAATACAGCATCCCAATAATAATATTCTATTGTTATTATTATTATTCATATACAGATGTTTCTAGGCACCCACACCCACACTGCTGCTGCACACACACACAAACACACACGGTTAAGAACATGATAGAAAATACAAACCTATCGAAGAAACAGAGGAAGACAACAATCCCAGTTGACTGGACTACAGCCATCACAATTTCTAAATTTACATTCAAAGGTCTTTCAGGCTTTATCCCATGTTTCCTACTGAGGCTAACCATTCCATAATAAGAATATTCCACAAATCCAACATCAATTACACTTATGAAAATGAAAGGTTAAGTCAGTCATACACAACTAAAATAACTAAGTTGGACGGAAGAGAAGTTCATAAGATATTTCCAATGTGGCTAGCAGGCACAGAAAAGGTTACCTACCGCTGCAGTAAGCAATCATCTTAAATACTGCTGGCAAGTGAAAGATTTAGGTTCTGTTAGCAGCGAACTATGTTCAATAACAACTGTACACCGCACTAGGTTTTTCACAAGCTCTGACTACATTCAGTTAGTGTTTCCTTCCTTCTACTGGGTTGAGTCACATCCTCAAGTTTTATATTTTTTTTTATTTTTTGTTAAAGAAAGGGGAAACAGACTACATTAAGAACCCACAGCTGTGATCATATGCACACTTGCTGGGAAGATAGCAGCTTCCTCACTGCTTCTTATTATTATCTCAACAATGTTCATCTTGTTCAGCTTCAATATGCAACTGAGATTTGAAGTGGGAACTTTGATCATGCTCTTTTATTACTGTTCTGCAATATCTTTCTCTTCTGCCTACACTTATTGTTATTCCTGATGTCCTAAGGAAACCTTGGGCGAGGAAGAAACAGAACATTCCTGATCCAATAGGCTCAACCCACCAGGCCAGATAGCCTATCCTAACAAGGTGTCCTCCAGTTGTTCAGGAACACAACTCCCTTTAGCCACAAGGACAATGGTGAGGGATGGTGGGAGCCGTATCCCTGAACGTCTGGAGGGTGCCATGTTAGAATTGGCCAGGGTAGCAGAACATAATCAGAAGCTTACAGTGCAGATAAGGTTTCTATTCATGTTCCCTAAAATTCACCACATTAACAACACCAGAGCTTTTTGCTGTGTTGCTCTGCATGTTGAAAAATACAGCATAGCCATCAGGACTAGAAACTTGAACTTTAAAAAAAAAGTCAAACTCTTCAGTAATTCATTTTCCATGCTCAATTCTACACAAAACTGCACGGAAATAAATTCCAGCAAAACCTGCCAAGCTACGAAACAATTTTAATGTGGGTTAAAACTGCCACACGTCTTAGTGAATATAAAATGTGACATGTTGCATAGCCTCCACTGATATGGAAAGCATGTATCAATGGGCACTTTAAACTCTTTTTGGCAGCAGAGTTTTATGAAGCCAAAAGTAATTCAGTTAGTATGCTTTGTATGAGGAAGTGAGAATTCTGTATCCATTTTTCAAAATGACATTATCAAAAATGGAAAGTGCTCTATTCAGACACTATTCTATTAAACACTACACCACACATTCTGTTTTTAGAAAAGTGTGACCCTGGAAACAGACATTCTGTTCACATTCATTTTAGTTTTCCCCTTTTTTCATTCTCTCCCTTTTTAAAGAAGAGGAGGCTTTTATTCATATCAACATTTGAATAGGTACCAAGCTCAACCACCATCAGAAGAGGTTATGCTCTACCACATCCTACTCTACAGAAGGGGACAGGATTAGAAACAGGCATGACTTCATTACCGATGAGGACCAAACACAAGCATACTATAACAGATTGGCTATATCTGGGCTAGAGGGCAGTGAAGGGTGACCTTAGGCTCCTTGTGAAGAAACTGATAACTTGCACATGCTAGTTTTCAGAAGCAAGTGTTAAAAATGCAAAAATTCAGGGTTGTCACTGAACTTATCAACCTATTGTTTGGGGTATTTACATTCTAAACCTAAAAAAAAAAAAGCCACTCCAAAAGCATGAAATTCTTCAAACACTATAAACTGCAAACATATCAAGCAAGTATATAAATTTTCTCATTTTCAAAAAAAAAATTGCTAGTCATGGAAAGAACTCATGAGTTATGTAGAACACGAAAGTTCTACTGCTTCTGGAAATCTATCTCAACCAGCTCTCTGATTTTGAGATTTTAGCTACTATCTCCTGAACATTTTTCAGCGTATTTGGTGTTTATTTAATATACCTACAGAGGCCCCCTTTTACATCAAATGGAGTTGTCAGCTTCAAATAAGCATTCCTCTATATGGGATCAAACAACAGACTACTACCAAAGATTATTTTAAACACACACGTAGGGATTTTAAAAAATCAAATGGGGCCAATGGACACACATGAGGGGGAGGTATTTTTAGATGCAAATCGGATGGGGAATATTTAAACCTCTACTACCTGCTCACGATAATCCTGATCCAGATTAGGGCTGTGCATACTTACTTAAGAGTAAAAAATATATGGTCAGCTGTGTGTTAAGTGCTGAGTGTGGAACTGTTTCTGCCCACTGAAGCCAATGGGAAAGTTCCTGTAAGCCCAAGTGGAGCTTCATTTGATAACAGTTGTGTGTGCTCCACTGTAAAAACAGTGGCAAAATAAAGTACATTGGAACATTCTCCTCTTCCAAAATCCATTTGACTCCCTCCACTGCTGCATTTAAATGTCTGTCAAGAAGTTACCTCATCACTCCAGAATTCCCGAAATGATCTTCTCTCTCTCCTCCCCACTTTCTCCATATTACCACTGCAAACACTTTAGAAGTACAGTCAGCCCTCCATATCCACAGAGTCTGCAGATATTGATTCAACCATCTATGGCCTCAAAATATTTATTAAAAATTCCAAAAAGTAAACCTTGATTTTGCCACTTTATATAAGGGATGCCATTTTACTATGCCATTGTATATAATGGTACTTGAGTAGCCACAGATTTTGGCATCCACAGGGGGTCCTGAAATCAAACTCTAGCGAATACTGAGGGCCCACTGTACTATAGAGGACTATGAAGATATTCTCTCACTATGAAATCCTTTTTGTCAACAGCTAGCAAAATTTCATTGCCTTTTCAGTTCAAGATCTAAGATGAAAAATATAATCAGGATATAATGTCAGACATAAAAGATATGCCCCAAGGCTCTATTTCAGAAGCGCATCTTGGTTGTGCAGAGTTCAACTTGAAAACAAATTTGTTTAAGCATGACAGGCTTCTCTTTGCACTCCATATGCCAGCTACGCCCACCTTGTGCCCAGTATGGTGTTCTAACATGCTCCTTTTAATTTCCCCTTCCAAACAGGTTGTGATACTTCACTTGCTCTATAAAGTTCATAGAAGATCTCCGAAAATTCACCCTTCCAGACAAAGTTTTGAAGTTGTGACTGTGTCAAAGACCATTCACAGAATATTAAAGCGCAACATTTATAAGACAGAATCCAAAGGAGTTTCTCAGCTTACTCAGCCCAAATGTATCTATCTGCAAATGTCTTCTTCACAAAAGTACTTTCTGAATCTAAAACCACAAGTACTGATCATTATCAGAAATGACTTTTCAAAATCATGAAAAAATTCCATTGATAATTCAACAAAGTACTTGCTAGCTCTGAGAGTGAAAAAGAACCTATGAGCCATGGGCTCATCACTAAGTGCCAGTTGCTGAACCTACAACATGGGATGACAATTAACTTCATGCTCTGCTTGTGAGCAAATAGTGATGTCTGGTTGTCCATTGAGGATACTAACTTTCACAGACTTTGGTCTGGTATGGCATAGGGATTTTTAATGCCTGCAATACTTTCCACAATTTTGAAAAGTGGTGTTTGCTAAGACCACCAGTCAACACCACTGTACATTTATTTTATCACCAAATTTCTACACTGCATCTGTACATTTATTTTATCACCAATTTCTACACTGCTTCTCCTGTGAAGATCTCAAAAAAGTTCACATATTTGTACAAGGTAGTCTCCTGGCAAGGCAATTAACAGAGGAAGAGACATTTCAGTTCAGCAACAGAACAGCAGCGAATGCCTTGAGACCTTCTACGGCCCAGTTACATACCTTGCTTTCGAATAAAAAAAAGTCTACTCAATTTAGTCTCCTTTATTGATCTGCCTTCCAATGATTTTAAGAAGTATCAGTGATATCAGAACTACAGAAAACTCTTCCTCCTGTCATAGCTTCAAACAAAAGCTAGACTGTCATTGTTCATTTGCTGTCCAGTCTTTGTATTAATGCTGGTAATTTAAAGCACAGCAAACAGCCTACTTATAAATGAATTAACAAATCACCTGGTTCTTTAGATCCAAAGACAATGATCATGGCTAGGTAGACATAAGCCTAAGAACTGCTGTGAGCAACTTGAGAGCTTTTTATATAGCATTATAAATGCCAGCTGTATTAATAAAGATACTGTTGTACTTGCTGTGTTCTTGCATGATGCAATGAGCACAAGCATCATTTTAACTCTTCTGAACTCTATTTGTTAACACTGAAACTTTCATCTGATATCTGATTATCACGAACTTGTAAACAGTGGATTTCATTGTGTTCCCTTGAAACTCGCTGCATCAATGGAATCCCCCATTTTTATTTTATATTTATTTATTTATTTGTTTGTTTGTTTGTTTGTATCCCGCCTCTCCATATGGATCGAGGCGGCGAACAACTTACGAATAGCATGTTTTTCGAAACATTTCTACACATGCCCCCAACAAGCTGGGTACTCACTTTACCGACCTGCGAAAGGATGGAAGGCAGAGTCAACCTTGGAGCCGGGTAGGATCGAACTTACAACCTTGTGGCTTGCAGTACTGGCATTTAACCACTGCGCCACCAGGGTTATTCCCCCCCCCCAATACACCACCATTATTATTCCTTGGCAATAACCCTATATTTAGGATGCTTGCCCTGTCAATCACATCAACAAAACAACACCATATTCGAAGTCCCATTTGATAAATATAGCCTGTAATGCTGCCTTTTCACCAATAACTGCCTATGCTTGCTTAGCACCCACCACAGGAAGGGCAAATCCTTCAGTATGAACTCCCTGCTGCTACTTCACCGTGCCATCCAAGACAACAAGGCTGTACATGACCCTTTAAAATCTGCTGCCAACAGCAGTAAGTGGGAAGCTTTCCCTGGAGAGCATGGGAAGGTCGCCAGAATTTGATGTAGAATTTAAACTCTGTTTGAGAAAATAAATAAATCCTGTACTTCAAATGAAGTAGCTTTCACATGATTCACAAATGGGATCTTGGCCTAGCCAGAGCCCTTTCACCCTGATCCAGTAGCTCTTTGTACATGAGTAGCTCTCCCCAAAGAAGTGACACCTCTGTTTCCAAATCCATGCAACCAGCTGCCCCCAACAAAATGCACAAAGAACACAGAAAGCTAGTTTGGACTGAATCAGTCCATCTTCTGTATCATAGATAGGGAAAGTTGCCCCCCTCTCACTTCTACGCTGCTTGACAACATTGCCCAAGAGATTCACACATGGATCCTTCCTTGGGCACTTTCAACGGCAAAACAAGTGCTCTGCTACTGAGCTACACTACTTCCCCAAAGGAGGAGAATAGCTGTGCAATGTACTCAATGTGAGAGTAGCACAGCAATGGACAATAGCTATGATAAAAAAAAGGATTAGATACATCCAGAGAAGAAAAAGCTATCAACAATTATTAGCTAAGACAGCACTGATGTACACAGGCAGACTATTCCTGAATACCAGACAGGGGCAGGCAGACAACAGAGGAGGCAACTTCTTTATGTTCTGCCTGCAAGAGGCCATCGCTCCTGGCAAGTCACTGCCAGCATGTTGATGAAAGGGAACCTTGGTCCAACCAAGCAATGAAATTTTCAAGTCTTTGTTTAAAAGGAGCTCCTTCCACACATCACGCTGACAGCATACTTCCAGGCTCATATCAAGTTCTTTGAGATATACTTCATGCCCTGAAGAGTGTTCTCCTAATCCCAACAAATCTTTAGAGCTTTTGACCTTAAACTATGACTGCAGAAAATGCCAGAAGATGGATGGAAATAGAACCAAATCAAATCGCTTTGCTTATGTTGGGGTTTGCATGCAAGATTAAAAACTCAAGTGGTAGAGCTCTGGTGGAAAGACTGAAATCAATAAAAACATCCAGACATCATGATTTTCAGTTCACTTTTTTGATTTTTAATAGTCTTACTAAGATCTGCTCTGGATCATTCCACCTGGCTGCAAGTGGCAGCTAGGAAGGAAGGAAGGAAGTAACACAGCAAAAGTAGCTTGTTGACCAACCTGTTCATCAAAGCTGTTATCCACATTAAAAAAGAGAAATGTTCAAGTATTTCTAGCCTTCTAAGGACACAGTCTCTCTTCATGCAGCAGTCTACACGCTGTCAAATTCTTTATGCTTACTAGCAAGAAGGAAAATGTAATTCTCAAATATAAGCAGTAGTAACCATCTCAATCACTCGCTGCCCAACTTTGCCTTCAGAACACTCGATTCAATTGTATTTCAGAAACAGTTTCATTTGCTGCCTGCAAAAGAAACGTTTACATGCCTTAAGCAGCTCAGTACTGAAGAATTGAGTTCCCCACCCTAGCTTTATAGTGAACCTGAAATAAGCATTTGTTTTCCTAGACGTTAGAAGAAAATTTGCAATAATCTAATAGCCAGTTTACATGGTGTTTTTAACTGAAGTAAAAAGGAAATAATTGATAAGATCATCAAACTTTACTCATAATCATTACTTGGCATGTATACAGTTCTTTAGTATGTTCAAGAATGTTCTAACAAACTGTTGTTACAGTAGTAATCTTTACTATCTAAGGCAGGCAAGTGTTATTACATCCACACTGCAGAGTTGAGCAAGGACAGCCTGACTATGGCAGATTAATCTGTACCATGAACTCATTAGATTTGAACCTAGGACTTCATACTTTACTGCTCAAGTCACTTGGGTTTTTCTGTAGTTGTTGTCAGAGCAATTTAAAGTATGACTTACATGTCCAAGCAAAAGAGCTTACATATTTGCATTTAAAGGGCCAAATTAAATGGCCAAGTCACAAAGCCACCAGAAGCTGAGAAAAATATGCCAAGACACTAGGCTTGTTAATGCTGAGATTAGTCATTCTGCATAAATTCAAGGAGACTTCAACACAAACAATGTTGATGAAGCACCGGCATGCAGGTAGATTACTCCAGATGGCTAGCAGGTCTCACACTGACAGTACGCAGGCTACAAGAACCAGGGGATGTAGCTTTTGGCACTCACAGAAGGAGGAAAAAAGGGAATTGGACTATGTTTACAGCACAAAACACAGCAAATGTAAACACTCTGCCCTCACCCATCCTGCAGTATTTAACAGGAGAAATAAATAACAGACAAAATGTATAGGACTAGTTTTGACTTTATCGAACTTATTGTTGCAAATGTGGAATCTCCATGGCTACCTTTACACGTTTAGGGCAGAAAGGTCTCATTTTGAAAGAAATCAGAAACATCTTGAAGACTATTTATAAAATAACAAGACCACAAGACTACTGCTGGTCCTGGCTGAAATACATTACTAGAGAAAATTTGGATTTTGTTACAAATCCAGTTTATAAGGGCAATTTAAGCATTAATATTGAAAGTTATCACAACTAGCTGAAATAGGCTAAAATAATGAAATGTTGCTATAACAAAAAAACTAAATACTTTATACAAAGGAGGATTTAACATTAATAAGGTCTGATGAAGTGGGCTTAAACTCACAATTTTATACTACAATATATTCATCAATATTTAAAGCACTATAATACTATGATATTCCTGGTAGCAGTAATTATGTTTTAAAGAATCCTCTCGTATGGGAATAAGAATATTAAAGGTTGTTTAGCCATGCCTCCATAGGTTTATCACCATTATGCACATGTAAAGCTTGACTTAGCCATATTGTCCTACATACAGAAGTATGGGAAGGACTGAAAACATACAGATGCAAACATGGTGTATCAGCATTTTTGCTATGGAAAAAAAAGTACATTATTTCAATCAAAAATTGAGCAAAGTGAAAAAGACAAGAGATGGTTGCACCAGAGTTTTCAGGCAGGGATGAAGATATATTTTTACAGTTTGTTGATTGTTTAATTTCTGATATCAATTTTTAAAAAGAAGTTGCGCCACCAGTGTTTCTTAACAGCTTCAGCTGATGCCTTGGACAAGCAACCTTCTATTTTGTCTATTGCAATGCACTCTACACAAGCCTACCTGTAAAACCAGTTCAGAAATTACAAATGGTCCAAGTTAGGTAGGGCTACTAGATTATTAGAGTAAACTGGGAATTTGATGGTGTTAAACCTGAGCTTTGTCAGCTGCACTGGCTCTCAGTCCATTTCAGACTCAATTCCAAATGCTGTTTCAATGGTTAAAATCTGAAATAGGTTAGGATCAGGGTATCTGAAAGATTTACTTGTTTCATATGAACCTTAAGATCCTTCTCAGCAGCCCTACTCTGAGTCTTTGCCAAATGAATGGAGTCTGACAGCTACTTGGGAGAGGGCTCTTTGGTGTAACAACTCAATTGTGGAACAATCTCCATAAAGAGGTTTGCCTGACATCGCTCCTATGGTTCCCACAACACCTAAAAATCTGTTTCAACCTTGAAAATAATTTATTTTATGTCACAGCTTTACAATCATTATTTTTCAATTTGGGTTGCTATTCTGATTTTAATTTTGTTCTTCGGTTGTATTTTGCTTTCAAACATCTGTAGCGCTAAATTCTAATTTGCATTTAAACGGTTTAATGTTTACATGTAAGAAAGAGACAACACTGCAGTGCAAATAAATATTTCCTAAATTTCAAGCACTGAGAATGCATCCTACCAAAGACTTCAAAATAAAGACACACATCTTTACAGAAGCTACACATGGTATGTCATTCCCAAATGACAGGCTGCTAGTGAAGATCATATATGTAGGATGAGTGACGAACTTAATGTTCGTTTACTCAAAAATCAGAGCATCCAGAACTGGCACAACACAGTAGTTATCAAGCATATTATATTGACAGTAAGATTCTTTTGATGATAGCTCCTTTACTTCAGGAAGAGCACAGAGAGCAGCCATTTCACACAGCCTGGGGCAAGAGCTTCCCTAGTTAATCAGAGCCTTTTGAAAAGAATGGGATGCTCTAGAAGACTTCTAGTGTCTGAACATATCAGGTACTGCAAGCTATTTTTGTTCACAGATACTGAAATTACCCCAAGTGTCTTGAGTACATGTGCAAGTAGGGCATTAGCTACACAGCCTTTACAGAGATTCACAGGAACCATTAACCCATTTACCTATGCAGCTATGTAAACTGAAAGCCTAGAAAAGAGGGGGCAGTCAGTTTTCAAACCTACAAAGCTGTGTCCAGCCTGGTCACTTGGCGAAGATTCTTACACGTCATAGCCAAACAGAAAAATAGCTATTGTCATATAGGGCAAGATGATACTGAACAACTATGGTGAGTTCTCCTTTCCACCTATGCAGAAGTTACAATTTTATAAAACTGAAAAGCACTTTCTTAATGCTGATTTTTAACCAACTTATAGCAGATAATTTCTCAAGTACAATCTGCTAACTAATGCTTCAAGGACAGAAGAAGTTATACACTGTCTTGTTTTGGAATGCTGTCAAATTGCTGAGTCTATCCATACAATTTCAGGGCCAGTTGAACAGGTCAACACTTCCAAAGTGTAATTTGCAAGTAGTAATAGATGATAAGGCAGAGTATTGCAGAAAACCTCTTGGGACAGAAAGAGAGAGGAATAGCTAGGCTCAAAAGCAGTTGTTAATGAACTGTTTACCCACAGCTGCTTTGCCATTTGAATTGTCAATCCCTGAACCAAAGCTCTTTTACTGAGATTTAAACCCTAGCAATTTCAATAGGGCATACTCAAAAGGTGAGTGGATATAGCATTGCACTTACACTATGCAAACTTATCATTGTTTGTTGTCCACTCTAACCACAATCCTATTCCAGCAACAGGGGAGGAGGAAGAATTGAGAAAGAAAAACAGATGGAAGGGAGACCTGTATAGGTAGGTCTAGAAGTATATGAGTGAAATAGCCAACAGATTTGTAGCTCTAGCTTCTAACACAGTAGGGGGGCATCTGCAGGCTTCCATATGTTTTTGGTCTATTGCAGTTCCTATCAGCTTAACCTGAATAGCCAATGGCAACTATTATGGGAGATGCAGAAGACATCTGAAAGGCCACAGTTGTCCACTCCTGTTCCAGCAGCTGCCTACCAAAAAATGTCTTGGCACAGATGCGGGGAGCAGATGATTTTCCTATTTTTCACTATAGCCTGCAGAAAGCCTGAAAACAGCCAGGATGGAAACGGCTGTTAAATTTCAACTCCCGTCAGCATTACCTAGCATAGCAAATAGCGAAGAGATGACTGAAACTACAATCCAACAACTTCTGGAGGACCAGACATTCTCCTTCTAACACACAGGAAAGGCTGCAAAAAATGGTCTAGAAAATATACTAGGTTTTGACTCTTCTCTGAGAACACTGGCTAGCTTGTTATTGCAAGGGACAGAACCAGAAAGGAGTGTATTTTAACCAGCTGTTTTAACAGATGGTCTCTTCTTCACAGCTTGTATGGGTTGTGCACTGGTTTCCATGTAAACCTAACCCTTCACCTCTACTTACTTCTGAAATTCACTTTCTTGTGTTCTCTTAACTTGCATACTGATGAGTCTCCATGCTATGATCCCCCTTCTCACCTGTGCTTTTTTGCTTCTGCTTCCTAAGATGTGCATCTGACAATGGCCTAATTTTTCCAGTTTCAAATGACTATCGATACTTTTATTCCTAAGGGGGTGGGAACAGCTAGCTGTATCAATTAACAGTCACAGAACTTACCTCTTCTCTCAAAGCATGCTGTGTAACAGAACTACGTCCCATCTCCTGATCTTAGATGAGACTCAGGAAAATTTCCTAAGAAGACTTAGTTTCAAGGTTTTGATTTTCTGCTTATTTCTGTTTAGTATGATATTCCAACCCTTCAAGTTACAGACTCCCAAGTTGGTTACCGAGCATATAAAGCAATATAATCAAGGGAGAAAAAATAACAATGCAACAGTGAAAACTGATCTAGCAGCAAAATCAGTAAAATCATAACAGTTGGTTATAATACATTACCTAGCACTGAAAACATATTAGGATGTTGGCTCCTGGTAAGCCTCCCTGGGAGAACATTTCAACACACAGGATTTCGTAACTCACTTAGCTTAGCAGAAGAACATCTGTTTTGCATGTAGAAGAACCAAACTGAAGGTCCTACAAAGTGGGGAAACACTGTATCTGAAAACCTAAAATGATGCTATCTATTATGGATGCAGGATGTGAACAATCCTGAGCTAGATGGACCAACTGACTGTTCTCTACTTATGTCCACTTCAGAGATTATTCATAAAAGGTTGAGAAGGCATTCCCTCATGAGTCAGGACAATTATCTTGATGTGAGCTTTGAAATAGTTTATCAACACAGGCTTTGGCTGCCTGTGTTGATAAACATAATTTCTGAACATTGTAAAAAAAGTGGGAGGCTTCTCTTCTCTTTTGAGAATGGTTATCTTAGTAACTGTAACACACTCCTCCTTGGGATGCTCAAAATGGCACAGTTCTTAACTGTGACTCCTAGTTAACTCACAATAATGACAGTTACTTTGCCAAAGGGTTTATATATGGGAAATACTTTCATAAGGTTGGGTGCTGAGTCAGTAGTTCCAAACACTTCATCAGCTTCAAAGAGCAGAAGATAAAAGACCTGCTCTTTGGGCTTAGTATTAGGCTGTGCATTGTTGGTCAAGTAAGTAATTCTGCACTTCTCAGTTTCTGTCTTTGGATGATCAAAACACGCAAGCTACAAGTGACAGCTAATGTTCCATGATGATTCAAGATTGCCAGATATTTATTCCTCTTTGTCTACTATTTATTCTTCAATAGCCAAAGCTGAATATAATTTATTCAAACTACTTGTACAATGTTAAAAATTCATAATAAATTCTATGTTTTACATGAACCAACATGGCCTTCATTCATTCTCAAAAAAGAAATTGGATAACTACAAAAAAAAGTAGCATGTACAAGATATTAATGAAGATTCAAAATACTGCTTATCCAAAACTCTTTCAGAAACCTACTACATCAATCAAGAGGTCAGAAGTACAACATGCAAAATCAGGAGAGCTTTATGAAATCTAGATGATTTTGTTGATATTATTTTCAGTCAAGCTGGCTTCAGCTTAGGGTAACCATATGAATGAGAAACTTCGATGAGTTCTAGTCATCAACAGGCCTGTTCACATCTTGCAAACTCAGGATTGTGACTTCCTTGATCTGAATCTATCCACTTGTAAAACAGTCTTCTACCTTTCCTACTGCCTTCAAATTTGCTGAGCATTATTATCTTTTCCAACAAGTCATGTCACCTTATGATGTATTCAACGTATAACAGCCTCAGTTTAGTTATGTTGGCTTCTGGTGACAGTTCAGGCATCCCATTCAAATCAGCCGGCATCAAGTTCTGAAGCCATCCTAGACAGAAGCCAACAATACATGTACTCTGCCCAATTCTGGCAGTGACTATCCAATACCTCACATGCCAGGGACTGAATTTGAGACTCCTGCATGGGAAGGATTATACTCTACCACTGAGAAACAGTCCCTCTTCAAATTCACAGAAAATAATCTGAAAGAACCATCGACTGCTGTCCTTCCATTGCCGACCACTGCCTAAAGGGAAAAGCCACTACCCAGGTAACTACATGGGCTGTCCTAAGGTCTTTGGAAAACAGAAATTAACTGATCAATATATTCATTTTTAAGCACCTGGAGCCTAGGATTTTTCCACACCCGTCAACATGCCAAACAAGGGAACAACAGCCAACAGAACACGCAGTAGGCAAAGGACATTTCATGAACCAAAACTAGGTGATGAAATCAGTAGAACTTAACTGCTGTCAACAGGGATATTAGCAATCACAGTAGAGGAAATATTGCCTTTCAGCACTTCTTGGAAGAAAAGAGAAAACACAATTTGGGGCAGCAGTAGGTGAGTCTACTGCAGCTTCTTCATAATGTTAGTACAAATTGTTTGGTTCTAGAAATGTAAAAGTGTCTTCAGTTGTAAGAGAGAAGAGACAAAAATATCAGTTATAATTAGAGAGGCCATGTCTGAACAGCTGCCCAAATGTGGCAGCTCCTCCTAACATAACCTCACCCTGAAAGGTAAGCACGCTTGCAGCTGCAGAACGATTAGAGATTGGGCTATTAATAAATGGCAGAAGAAAAAACCAGGAAATGAAGGCACTCAGTAACATTTATACAATAAGATGCAAATCCAAAGAAACTATGTTAAAAGTTTACAAAGGGTGTCAGTGAAATTAATTGCTTCACTAAGTGAATCAAGCACAGCTCAATTAAACAGTTAACATTCCCATGGCTAGAATATATACCTTTATTCAATTATATTTGTGGAGGAAAGGAGAAAACAGAAATAATGAATTCAAAAGGCACAGGCTGGGTGTCACCCAGGGGTCAAGTGGCCAAAGGACTGACAACAGGATCCTAAATGAATGGGAGTTAATTTGCACAAAAGATCTTCCCAACAAAACCTACACTGGAGCTGAGCAAAGCTAACAGGCAGATCTAGAAAACATTATTGAAGCTAGGATCAAAGAGACAATTTGTATTCCAAAAGCAAAATATACTTAAAATAACATGAAACTATATAGGTGCTTGCTCTGCTTTAAACTAAGGGGAAAAATCAATGGTCTTCAATCACATCAGCATCTTTTTTAACATTTGTATGTACATGAATTTCAAATTTCATGACCTCTGTTTAAACTTGTTTAGAGTAGAAGTAGGAAAATTGAGCCCATGGATCACATGTTGCTTCTCTTGACAAACAGTGCCCCTACCCCCCATCACACCCTTTTTTCCCCAGTTTAAAAAAGGGAGGGAGAGAAAATTGCCACTCTAACAATCCTTCAGGAGTGATGAGTCTCAGGCACCCACATGTTGCTTCAAACTGCCCCTCTACCAGAAGCAGATTTCTGCCTATTTCTTGTTTCACTTTCTAGGGGATCACACAGCCCATCATGGCATGGGAGAAGTGGTAACTGCCTCTTGGATGCCCAGAACTTGCCTACCCCTTGGTTAACAAGATTTTCTTTTCATGTAGTTTCATTAATTTACAAAACTTTTTTTGGAAACATGGATCTCTTCTGAAAAGCAACACGTACATGGAAAATGCAAACAATAAAGAGAGAATTCCCCTATTAGGTACCTCGCCTGGTAGTCTCCAAGATCTGAATGCATTCATCTGGTAACGGGACAATAAGAAAGGACAGAGATTCTGTTGGTGTACCATCTAACCCGTTACCCAACTGTCTCACCGCCTGAACTGCTAGAGGCAGTTTTAGAGGTGGTGTTAATATCCTGAGAGTTGTGCTGGGGGATCTTAATATTCATGCTGAGCAGCCTTATCAGGGTCAGTTCAGGATTTCATGGCTTCTATGGCAACTATTAGCCTGTCTCAATGAATATCTGGCCCTACACATGTAGCAGGCCACACTCTTGATCTCTTTTGCTGCTCAGGAGGATGGTGATCTGGCAGTAGGGGGATTTGTCATGGGCAGATCACTACCTAATAGGGTTTAGGCTTGTTGAGGTTCTTAACCTCTATGGGGGCAGTGGGTCAATTAAAATGATCTGTATCCAAAAGGATTCCTGAATGCTGCGGGGGAATTTTGATTTGCTAGAGTTGGTGAGTCTGTTGACATCCTTGGCTGATTTGTGGAACAGTGAGACGGCCCAGGCAACTGACACAACTGCTCCCAAGAATCCTTTACCTGGCTGCACAGCAGGGGCTCCCTGGTTTTCTAAGGAGCTCAAGGCAATGAAATGCTTGGGTAGACAACTAGAGCATTGGTGGAGAAAGTCTTGGGATAAATCTGACCTCTGAAGCATCTTTGCTGCTTCTACTACAGCAATTCTCAACCTTTTGTCCTCCAGCTGCTTTGGACTTCTGCTCCCAGAATTCCTGGCAATTGGCAATGCTGGCTGAGACTGCTAAGAGTCAGAATCTGAAACACCTGGAAGATCCAAGGCTGAGAATCATTGCTCTAGTACATCAGTGCAATCTCATCCAGTGCAGCTGTTCCCAGCAGTTAAAGGTCTATTACATCCTAGACTTAGACTACTGAGGAGATGCCCTCACAAAAATGCTTGATGAATTTGCTAAATAATTTGCAAAGAAAATTGTTGAATTCTTTCTGACTTGGACTCCAAAGTGAAGATAGAGTCTGGGGAGGCAACTGAAGCATGTACATGTCTGGTTTTGATGGGTGAGTTTCAGTTTGTTGAACACAATGATATGGACAGCTTGCTTGGAAAGGTGAGGCTGACTACTTATCTGTTAGACCCATGTCCATCCAAACTAAAGCTGCCAGAGGAGCACCAGGCAATTGGGTGGTGGAGATTGTAAATGTTCCAATGTCTCTAAAATAAATAGCTGTGAAACTTTTGTTGACAAAAATCTTTATTGGAACCAACCTCCCTAAGCAACTACAGCCAGTCTCTCATCTTCTCCTCCTAAGGTCCCAGGGCGAGTGGTAGCAACACAACTCCAGGCTTTATTGGATGGAAAGGATTACCTGGATGCATTCCAATCTGAGTTCAGGACTGGTTATGGGATAGAAACAGCCTTGGTTACCTTGGCAGATGACCTACACTGGGAGTAGGACAAAGAGAGTGCATCCCTATTGGTCCTCCTGGATCTTTCAGCAGCATCTGATACCATCAACCACAATATCCTTTTGGATCGTTTGGCTGATATGGGTCTTGGGGATATTGCCTTCCAGTGGTTCCAGTCTTTTTTGGCTGAAAGTTCTCAGAGCGTGGTACTAGGAGAATGTTGCTCAGCCTTCTGGTCATTAGCCTGAAGAAATCGACAGGGCTCAATGCTGTCCCCCTATGCTTTCTAACATCTACGTGAAGATGTCGGGAGAGATCATCAGCATATGGGTGACACCCAGCTCTATCTCTCCTTTACAACTGATGTCAAGGAAGCTGTAATAGTACTGATTCGTCTGGATGTAGTAAGGGACTAGATGCGGGTGAACAGACTGAGGCTTAATCTAGACAAGAAAGAAGCACTGCTAGTGAGTAGAAAAACCTACCTGGGATTGGGACTGCAGCCTGCTCTGGTTGGGGTTTCACTCCCTCTGAAATCAGGTTTGTAGCTAGGCAACACTCTTGGACCCAGTGCTGCTCTTGGAATGCCAGGCTGCTGCAGTGGCCAAGAGCACCCTTGCTCAGCTTCAGCAGGGGTGCCAGCTGCTCCCTTTCTTTGAGGAAGGCAGACCTGGCCACAGTGGTTCATGCCCTAGTTACTACTATAACGCTCTCTACATGGGACTGCCCTTGAAAAGTGTTCAGAAGCTGCAGTAGGGCAAAACGCAGCAGCCAGACTGGTATCAGGTATGTATTTTAGAGACCATATAACACCAATCTTACAAGAACTGCACTGGTTTCCAATTTGCTTCCAAGCTCAATTCAAGATGCTGCTGTTGAGCTACAAAGCCCTGAACTGAAAGATCACCTTCTCCCATGTGAGCCTGTCAGAAATCTGACATCTTCAGAGGAGCTCTTCTGTGTGTCTTGTCTTGTGAAGTTAAGTGGTGGGTAAACACAACAGGGCTTTCTCTGTAGAGCACCTCAACTGTGGAACTCCATACCCAAAGAAGTTAGGCTGGCCCTATCTCTTCTAAGTTTCCAGCAGGAAGTCAAAACAGTGCTGTTACACATGGCATTCAGCATTTGAAATTGCAGTTATACTGGTTTTAAAACTGAATTCTAGGATTGTTTTTAGACTGTTTTTAAGAGTTTTTAAAGAATATTTTAAGATGCTTTAGAATGTTTTAATTTTTACATTGTTTTAATTGGTTTTTATTTGCTCATCACCTCAGGAGTCCTTATGAGGTGGGAGTTGATATAGAAATATTAATAACAGGAAAGGTCCTATCAAAACAATTTTATGTCTAAAATGTATAGGAGAAAAGATGGGACTAAGGCTCCAATAAAGGAAGCATAGGCCAGAAAGTGAAGCACAGAAATTTGTCTTGTTGTATCAAATGTCCACCTAGTCGATTACTCTCTGTAATACTAGGCAGATGGCTGTTCCTAGGGCAATGTAGAAGCAGCCATCTTCCATTTGCTCTCAGCATCTGAGAAACAGAAGTATATTGTCTCTTTAAGAGCCATTGGTAAAACTAACCTCCAGATCTTATTTTTTTTAAAATAATCTTTGAACACAGTAGCCATTTTATCATGTGGTAATGAGTACAGAAGCCAGGGTGGTGTAGTGGTCTGAGCATTGGGCTATGACTAGAGAGACCAGGGTCTGAATCCTCCTTCAACCATTCAAATCCACTGGGTGACCTTGGGCAAGTTACTCTCCATCACCCTCAGAGGAAGGCAATGACAAACCCCCTTTGAATAAATATTACCAAGAAAACCCCATGAAAATAAGCCAGAAAACTTGAAGGCACACAGCAACAAGTTTTAGATCTGATCTAGACCCATATGCAAAAACTCTATATTTTAAACAGTGCAGCTATCTTTTGTACTAAAAGATGTTTCAGATTTATCATTCTCTATAGCATACCACACACTTTATAGTGCATCACTGCCTTGCAATCATAGCACAACAGAAAGTGGAGAGAGAATGGAGTCCAATATGTCTAGCAAAAAAGGGGCAGCAATCAAAACAGGCCTCAACTATAACAGTAAATGTGAAAGAATAGGAGAAATAAAGATATGGAAATGGTAGGAAGAAGTAACACAGATCTCTGAGTTGCCAATCAAAACCAAAGAAAAAGTTAAGCATATGAGTGGCATGGAGGGGAACGTACAGGAATGCTTTATGTCAGAAAACAGGAAGCTGATCATAAAGAGAAGGCAAACAAAATCAGTCTCTTCCTGGAATTAGGCAAGGGGCATGTAGAGCAATCCCATGCAAGCATTCTCTGGCAGAAATACCACATTAGTTCAAAAAGATTTGCTTCTTAGTAAGTGTGATGGCACACCATCAATGAATACCAGGTGCAGAAAAGGAACTAGCAAAACAACCTCTTGAGTATTCCTTGCTTAAGAAAATCCTTTAAAATTCATGGGGCCACCATATGTTGACAGGTGACCTGAACGCAGGTACATGAGCGTGCACGCACGCACACACACACAAATATATATACACATACACACAAGAAGCACAAGGTTGCAACCCAAGGAGCAACAGAAATGAGGAGGCTGGAGGAACAGGGGAATGAATGATGTGGAGAATACATATTGGGAATAACAGGAAAATATGAGTGTTTGATAGGGTGAGAATAGCCAGTCATGATGGAGTCAATGGAAAAAAACCCTCTGAGAGTGTCTGTGCAAAAGTGGGAAAGAAATACACGTCAGAGAATAATGCTAATACAATGTTCAGGGCCTATATACCCTAAGGGTACCTGATCCTGTCTGATACTGGAAGCTAAGCTGGGTCAAACCTGGTTAGTACTCAGATGAGAGACCATCAATGAACACCAGGTGCTGTTGGCTAAGGCCATTTCCACACTACACTATCATAGTGCTGTTATTCCACTTTCAACATCCTACAGAATCCAGGGACTTGTAGTATAGGGAAGGGCATTTAGAATTCTCAGCCAGAGAGCACCTTGGCCTCATTAAACTACAAACCCCAGAATTCCACAGGAGGTTGAGAGTGGAATAATAGCATTGTAACAGTGCAGTGCAAAAACAGTCTAAATTTCAGAGGAAGGAACTCGCAAAACCACCTCTGAATATTCCTTGCCTAAGAAAAGCCTATGAAATGAATGGGGTGGCCATAAGTTTCCCATTCAAACACTAACCAGCTTCCAAGATCGGATGGGATCTGGTGCCTTTAGAGTACACAGGCCAGGGTAGCCTTAAAATCACCGTAAGTTGGAAATGACTTGGAATCACACAGCTTTCACTGGATTTAAACCTGGATTTGGCCATAAGAGAAGACCTGCAGAGGGAAAGGGAGCAGCTCCCTGGATAATGGAGGGAGTGGACAGGAAGGGAGGAAAAACTGTGCAGATCTTCATCTGGTTTATTTTATTTATTTTATTTATTTGTATCCCGCCTCTCCATATGGATCGAGGTGGCAAACAACTTACAAATGGCATGTATTTCGAAACATTTCTATACATGCCCCCAACAAGCTGGGTACTCATTTTACCGACCTGCGAAAGGATGGAAGGCTGAGTCAACCTCGGAGCCCGGCAGGATCGAACTCACAACCTTGCGGCTTGCAGTGCTGACATTTAACCACTGCGCTACCAGGGTTCCCTTTAGAGCACACAGGCCATTTCCGCACTAGGCTGTTATAGCGCTATGATTCCACTTTCAGCATCCTATGGAATCCTGGGATTTGCAGTTTCGGGAGGGGCCGGGCGGCCCCTCCCGAAACTGCAAACCCCAGGATTCCACAGGATGCTGAAAGTGGAATCATAGCGCTATAACAGCCTAGTGCGGAAATGTCCACAGACCAGGGCAGCCTTAAAATCGCCCTAAGTTGGACACGACTTGGAACCGCACAACTTCCATGGGATTTAAACCGGGACTTGGCCCTGAAAGACGTGCAGAGAGAAAAGGAGCAGCTCCCTAGAAGACGACGGCGGGAGTGGGAAGGGAGGAAAGACCGCGCAGGGCCGAAACAGAGAATCCACGTGGAGAGGAAGGGAAGCGAATGAGAAGAGGGTCAAGGAGAAGTTTCCATGGAGACAGTGGAACTGGCGCGCGCGGAGAGGGGAGGGGGAGCGCTGGGAGGAAGGCGAGGGGGCGGGGCCAGCCCATGTGCCGAGGGGCGGGGCCAAGCGGTTCCTCAGAAAGAGCCTATAAGGGGAGAAAGCGGCTGAGGAGAGATTTTGGGAGGCGGGGAGGGGGAGAGGCCCTTCCCTCCCCGCTCCGTTTTTAAGTCCGGAATACTCACCGCGTTGCCCCCTCCCCCGAAGTTGAGGGGAGGGACCGGCCCGAGTCGCGGAGTGGCGGCAACAGGAGGCGCTGCCCTCGAGCACCGAGTCCGCCGAATAGCCGCCGTCGCCACCCGGGAGACGGAGACGACGGCCGCCGCCAGGCGTGCGTCACGCGCGTGCGCGCCTGTGACCCGGATGTACCGGGCGGTGCAGCCCTTACTACTACTGCTGGCTTGCGAGAGTATGCAGCGGCGGCGGGCGCCGTCAGAATAGTGCGCATGCTCACAAAAAAACCACGTGTTTCTCTGTTGCACCCCGAGGCTGAAAAGAGGAGGCGGGCGGGCAGGAAAAATGAAAGAAGGAAGTTTTTTTGTTTTTTTGTTTTAAAAGGGAAAAAAAGTAAAGACGAAAGTTTATTCTCATCCTCCACAGAGGCAGGGCTGGGGAGGGAGAGTAGATCGGGTGTGAAAATAAAACAAAGAGATTCCCTGTAAGTAAATGCAACATTGCGACTGGTAATAAAATAAATCCCAGCATTGTTTGGGGGGGGGATTTAAAAAAGGACCTCTCTGCATGTAACCTTCACCCATGGCTGAGTTTCTCCAGAGGCTTATTTGGGGAGGGCCTGAATAAAAGGAATATTTAAAGTGCGTTTGAGACCAAGCGCCCTGCAAAAACTCCCCCTCTTGCCCCCAAAATCAACCCAACAAGGGCCATTTCCGCACTACAGTGTTATAAAGTGCTGCTATTCCACTATCAACCTCCGATGGAATCCTGGGGTTTGTAGTTTAGGGAAGGGCCCTTCGAATTCCCAGCTAAAGAGCTCTTTGGTCTCAGTAAACTACAAACCCCAGAATTCCACAGGGCGTTGAAAGTGGAATAGCTGCACTTTATAACACTGTAGTGGGGAAATGGCCAAGGGCACTTTCCCACGTGTGCTGTGAATAAAGAGGCTCAGGGCCCACAGTTGCAGGGCAGTGTTAGGTTTTGATGCAACCGACTTACAGGCCCTCCAACATTTCGGAGAGGAAAACGGGGCCCATTTCCACACTGTACTGTTATAGTGCTATTATTCCACTTTCCACATCCTATGGAATCCTGGGGTTTGTAGTTTCCTGAGGCCAAAGAGCTCTCTGGCTGAGAATTCTAAATGCCCCTCCCTAAACTGCAAACCCCAGGATTCCATAGGATGTTGAAAGTGGAATAACTGCACTAGAACAGTCCAGTGTGGAAATGGCCTGGGTCACATGTGGCCAAGCAACCGGAGCATGAGGTCAAGATGGCAAAAGTTACTAATGCAGACAAGCTAGGAGAGGTTGCAGCACTTTCCTTTTGCTTGAGTCTGCTGGGAAGTGCAAGGTTCTGGCTTCTCCTCTGCTGACTGCAACCATTTCCACACTACCCTGTTATAGTGCTATCATTCCACTTTTAATATCCTGTGGAATTCTGGGGTTTGTAGTTGACTGAGGCCAAAGAGCTCCCTGGCTGGGGATTCTAAAGGCCCCTCCCTAAACCGCAAACCCCAGGATTCCACAGGACATTGAAAGTGGAATGATAGCACTATAACAGTGTAGTGCAGAAATGGCCTGAGTTCAAATCGCTGTTATTTTGAACTCAGTTGACACCAATGGAAGCAGAGGACAAAAGGGGAAAATGGGAGCAGGAAGGAGAGACTGGACATTTTACAAGCAGCTGAACATAAGTGGGACAGCAGAGGCTTAATCAGGACTGTCCTTGTCAAATCAGGATACAGGAAGCCCCCACCTTCTGACTTCCCATTATCTGACAACTTGCCTTTTTAACACTTCTAGAGGACAAGTTCCATTCATTCAATGGGGGTTCCACTCTTTCATCAGTTCTTGTTGCTTATGGAGGCTCGCTGGAACGGTTCACAGGCATGCGCTGCTGGCAAAGCCAGCTGAAAGGGGGGGAAATGGTGCCAAGCTAGCTGAGCGTCTCTGCAAGCACCATGCGCAAGGCTGGTCTCAAGTGAGCCTCCATAAGTCCTTCATGCTCTCTATAGTACAGTACACGGGTTCCATTTTTCAACCAATTCTGTTTTCTGATTGTGCTCCAGTCCCTAACCTGTCGGATAAATGGGGAAAGCCTGTAGTTTGAGGGTATGCACTTACCCCCAAGCCAGAAGAATTTAATCTTGAGTAGATGTGTACTGGCTGTAAAGTGTACAGCCTTGGACACACTCCAACCTGGTACTCACCAAAGCATGCTTTCTAGGGAATTATTATGGGAATTTCTAGGGAATTATGGCAGTTGCAGTCCAAAACATCTGGAGACTGCCAGTTTGAAAAAGGCTGCCCTGATGTGCAGGTTCTCATAGGAGAAGAAGTTATGGAAAAGGTAAATTGGCAAAATGGCAGGTACAGAAACATGCCCTACTCTTTCCCTTCTTTTCTCCACATTGCGTCTCTGCTCTCTTTTCTCCCTCAAGCAGCTTTTCATTTTAACAAGACAGCATTCGTTCTCAGCTATCCAGATTTCCCTGCATCATATTGAATTGTGAAGCCTTTGAGGCCCCCCCTTTGTATTGTTAGGCTGGTGACTGTGGCTCAGAGGCAAAGCTTTGAATGCGGAGGTTCAACGTGAGACAACTCCACTTAAAAGAAATGGGCTGTGAGTGATAGGGAAAAAAACTGTCTCTCTGAGACTCTGCAGAACCATCGGCACTCAGAACAGCACACAGCAGACCTATGGCTTACTCGAAAAGCATGATATTCATGGCTGGTTTGTAAAATAATTATGGCTGTTGGCAAAGGGCAGCCTTGCAGATGTTGTTGGATTGCACGTCCCAGTAGCCCTAGCCAATGTTAAGAAATTCTGGGAGTTGTAGTCCAACAACATCTGGAGGGCAGCATGATTCTCACACCTGCCTTAGATTCAGTATTGATGACCAAATGGACTTTGTCCTTACTCGTATATATACATTTAGCCCTCACCAGGTGGACTGTTATTCCAGTGGGCATCCGGTTCATTTAATAGCTGATATTTAGGCAGAAAATCAACAGGTGAAGTTCCATGCCACGGTCATTGAAATAGCTTCTCCCATTTAATTTTTGCCTGTTGTGCTGCTGCTAAGAAGCATAGGAAGGTGCTAGAGTTAACACAGCGGCAACCCTTAGTCAGCATCCAAGAAAGCTGGCATGTATAGTAGAACTTGAGTCTCAAAGACGAGATGTGATGGTACAGTAATATCACACAATGCAGAGATGATCATGGTTTCACTGGCTTAGCCCAACTGCATTATTTTCAAACTTCTGTGAGAGGAGGAACAAGACTGTTTAATAGACAACGTAGCTCTGCAACTTTCAGTCAGAAAAGTCCCACCATCTCTATAGTTTTCACTTGCTAATAGTTTGTTGTTGTGTGTCTTCAAGTCATTTCCAACTTATGGCGACCCTAAGGTGAACCTATCTTGGCAAGAGTTGTTCAAAGAAGGTTTTCCTTTACTTTTGCCTTCCTCTGAGGTTGAGAGAGTGTGACGGGCCCAAGGTCAACCAGTGGGTTTCCATGCCTAAGTAGGGATTCGAACCCTGGTCTCCAGAGTTGCAATTCATCACTCAAATCATTACGGCACACTGCTGTACCTCATTTCTTGTATGGGTAGGGAGAGAGATGGAAATGGAGGAAAGAAAGACCCGCACTCCAGTGTCAATGCTAGTATTTTCTTCTAACTTTTTTTTTTAATCTGACTGGTTGCTGAAAGCTGAAAGGAGGCAGACTTCAGCCTTGTGGAAAATGCTCTCCCCCACCTCAACATACACCCACTTAAAAAAAAATAAATCTAAAATCCTAAAATCTACAAACCAAGGCCTGGTACAAAAGGCAGTAATGCTGAGACTTAAAGAATCCTGACTCCAGGGATTTGTTTTTGAGTACCAGACCTGATTGCAGGTCATAGTCCTACCACACAAAAAGAATCCACCCATAGGTTACCCCAAGCGTTCTTAATTTCAGCAATAAAACTGGGACAGAAGGCCATTTCATTGTGAAGGGGGAAATCCTCGCTGATTTACTACAAATCACCCATCCTGGCTGACCTTTTGCCCACCTTCCTGTGCTTAATGAGAGAGAGCCAGGAATAATTAAAGGAATTAAAATGGTAATAGGATACATGGTAAGTGCAGAGGGTGTAATCTATCTGTGTAGTACAGAGAATAGGTGATGGTACAGTTTAAGGTTGCCAGATTTCCAGGCACTAGCTGAAGTTTCAGAGAATTTCCATGTTCATAGAATCATAGAGTTGGAAGAGACCACAAGGGCCATCCAGTCCAACCCTCTGTCATGCAGAGACACAAAATAAAAGTATCACTAACAGAAGGCCATCCAGCCTTTGTTTAAAAACCTCCAAAGAAGGAGACTCCACCACACTCCCAGGCAGCATATTCATTCCATTGTCAAACTGCCCTTACCATCAGGAGGTTCCTCCTAACATTTAGGTAGAATCTCTTTCCCTGAAGTTTGAAGCCATTGCTCCATGTCCTAGTCTCTGGAGCAGCAGAAAACAGGTTTACTCCATCCTCCATATGACACACTTTCAAATATTTAAATATAGCTATCAGGTCAACTCTTAACCTTCTCTTTTCCAGGCTAAACATACCCAGCACCCTAAGCCACTCCTCATAGGGCATGGTTTCCAGGCCTTCTACCATTTTGGTTGCCTTCCTCTGGACTCTTTCCAGTTTGTCAATATCCTTCTCTGAACTGTGGTGCCCAGAATTGAACACAATATTCAAAGTGAGGTCTGACCAAAGCAAAATAGAGTGGTACTAACATTTCCCTTAACTTAAACACTGTACCTTGAGGTCTCTAGGAAGGGGAACAAACCATAGGATGAGCGTCATAATATTTTTGCAGTGTGAGTTTAAAGCAGGACTGGGCAATGATGTCTCCCCAGGCTGGTTTCCCAAGCTGTTCTTTTACTGACCAAAAAGGAAGGAAAAAAAATCTGATTTTCTCTCTTAGAAGCAATGAATCAACAACGTTCCCTCTAAATAAGTTGCAAAACATCACTTGAACTATTCAATATAAGAACATATCCATTTTCAAAACAAGAAGTGGACTTCTGCTACAGTTTCCAGATCTCAGACTTTGGTCTTTCCTCTCTAATCAACAGGGCAAAGGAAGGATGAAACTGCTGCCTTGAAAAGTGTATGTGCATTTTCCTCATTTGTTGCATATGTCATCTTTTGTCTGAATGGCACAAATCTGTACAACTGTGACTGATGTTTCATGACGTCACCAGGGCTTGGCTGCTGTAACTTCCCCAAAGGATTACCCATACAGAATTGGGCCTCACGTGTGCTGCAGGTATAGTCACCTGAGATGTGAAACTTAGAAGGAATGGCAGTCACTGCTGCAGCTACTAGGTGCATTCTACTACTTGGCTAGTGCCCCCAAGCCTGCTTTTTATTTCCTTCTGGCTCTAGGGTTCCCAGATTTCAGGGTGCTACCCAGAGCCCCCTGGTTTGAGAGAGGAGCACAACTTCGGGTGATGGGCAGGGTTTCAAATCCTCCAGTTTTCATGGGGCCAGTTCTAGGCAAGAGTCAAGGCTACATGCAAAATCTCTGGTGACGTAGAGATACTGCTAACCAACTGTCAGGCTTGTTGAACTTTGCAAAGGTTAATTGACTCAAACGTTGCAATTTGCAAAAACACCTTCCTACCAGGAAAACATGTTATGCCTGCATGTGTGTTTGAATGGCAAGCTGTGAGCAACCGAGGTTGCTGCTTAATGCATAACGCTTTAAGGCTTAAAGAGCTTTTTATCTTTTTTTAATTGCATTTTTAGTCTTTGCTGCAGTGTAACTGTCTGAATAGTGTAAATAGTTTCATTTTATTTTAATATTCACTTTTCGTATGTTTTTAATGGTATTGTTTTTTAAATTGTGAGCTGTTTGACTCCCAATTTTGAGAAGAAAATGGGAAATAACAGCAGCAGCAGCAACAACAACAACAGATGGCATCATTAGGACCTGCATGACATGACATCCACAAGGGGTCCTTCCAGGACTCAGTATCTGGCCGGAAATCTCAGAGCCTGGGGTGATCCTGACCTAAGAACCCTACCTGGGTCTGAGTTGTCATGCTCCACGGTTAGCTGGGTCTTATTCACATTCTAGTCCATTGCCCTTGTGCACATTTCCACAGTCAGCTGACCTAGAAGCAGTGCCAGCTTCCCCTCCAATCACTGCCTGTCCCACTTCCAGAACATTACAAAGGGCTCAGTCATAGGCATTGGTTCTAAAATCTCAGGGGATGGAATGCTTTGCTGCTGTTGTGTGCCTCAAGTTGCTTCTGACTTATGGTGACCCTAAAAAGAACCTATCACAGAGTTTTCTGGGGCTGAAAGTATGTGATGCACCCAAGGTCACCCAGGGCATTTCCATGTCCAAGTGTCCCCATTCAGCCCTGGTCTCCAGGGTTGTAGTTGAACACTCAAACCACTACACCAGGCTGGCTCTCAAGAGTTGTTGTTGTTGTTATGTGCTTTCAAGTCACTTCTGACTAAGGGCAACGTTATGCAAGCCTATCATGAGGTTTTCTAGGGGTGAGAGTACGTGACACATTCAAGATCACTCAGTGAGTTTCCATGGCTGAGCGGAGAATCAAACCCTGGTCTCCAGAGTTGTAGTCCAATGCTCAAATCATTACACTACACCATATGTGTCAAACACAAGGCCCGTGGGCCAAATCCGGCCCGCCAGGCCATTTCATGTGGCTCTTGCACCTCTCCTGCAGCTGCAGCACTCCCTCCGCCTGGTGAGCCCCAGGCTGCCAGTATTCTGAAGAGGGGCCCAGCAGCCAGCACTCACAATCTACTTCTACTTCTGGTTGCTCCTCTGTCCGAGTCTCACTGTCAGAGCGTTGCTGCAGGTTACCATGGCAATGCGCCATGCAGCTCACAAGAGTTGAGCAGAGGAGCAGTCAGAAGTAGAAGCAGATCATGAGTGCTGGCTGCTGGGCCCCTCTTCAGAATACCAGCAGTCAGGGACCCACAATGCGGGGATCCGGCTCAACAGGTACAGGGAGAAGTGGGGGAGCAGAAGGAGGCAATTATTTAATATGACAAAAGAGCAGATACATTTATATAGTCTTACAGATACAACTGGCCCTTTGAGGACAACCATCATGCTGATGCGGCACAAGATGAACTTGAGGTTGACAGCCCTGCACTACACCATGCTAGAATGCTACTGACTTGGAAACAATATGCAGTTTATCTAGATTCTAGATGACCCTTCACCCTTCCACTGTTGTAAATTAAAGCATTCCCACTGGGGCTGAGAAGGCAAATAGAGAGCTCCTGCTGTTTTAACTCCTGTATTTTTAGATCTAAATGTAGAATGCTGCACTTAGGGGCTTAACTTCCTTCTTCCTTGTCTGATATCTCAGACTCCTCTCTCATTAGCTTCTTGCTAATGAGAACCACGTAGCAGAGACATGATGGTTACCTCAGCAGGCCTCCATTCCGCAGATACAGAAGCCAGTTTTAGGGGCTTCTGTATCCAAGTCTAGGTTATTTTGTTCTATCCTGTCCTACCCTGATGGATTTCCTTTTTTCCCCTTTTCTACAGACTTCCAGAGTAGCTACTCCTACTTAACAGACATGAGCTCACAGCACTAGCCCACAGCCGGTATAAATATCAAATATTCTTCCATTCACTGTGCCCATTATTTATCCAAAAGGAAATAGAGGAAACATTTGCATCTATTAGCTCGTTCTGTTTTTAGCTGTTGTAAAAGGAGCAGAAAAAAGACAGAACGAGAGAGAGAAACTTGGCTTCGGGATGCAAGATCTTTGAAAAGTCAGGAACAGCAACTGGTCTAGAAAAAAAAAACCTTATGCTGTACAGAATTAGCTGACAGCACTTTTATCCTATTTTAAAAAACACCATTAAGGTTTGATTAGTCAGTCTCTTTGATCCCTGTAAGTTCATTTTTCCTCTCTGATATGCACAGCAATCAGAAAGTTGTTCCACTGGGACTTTCTGTGCCTTGTGGAGAGAGCTGGTGCAGCTTGGAACTCCCTTGGTGCAAACCTCGCCCCAGCTGTGAATTTGCTAGGTGGGCTTAAATCAAGACATCGGATCCCTTCAGTGCCAGATTCCCAACTGCAAAAATAGCATTGTTAAGAGCCACTCATCTCTCAAAAGGGGTCGGGAGATGAAACTATCTCAAATAGCAAAGTTACAGCTAATGAAGTGGGCTGGAGTCTACAAAAGCTTAGGCTAAATAAAATCTGCTAGTCTTTAAAGGGCCAAAAGACATTTTGCTGTCTTTTCTGCAACAGACTAACACAACTACCCACCCCAAGTGATCTTCTTTTAAAATTTATTTCATGTATTTGAGCGATGTCTCACCTTTTCCCCAAACTGGGACTGCAGATGCTTAACAACAAGATGAAAAACATGTGTATGTATATGAAGAAACCAAAGGGTATTAGATTAAAACATAGTTAAGCAAATTACCGTATACCATTGAATTAAAAAGCTCCTTCTTCACAGCCAGTCAGTTGCCAAAAGCCTGCCTGAATAACCTGGTTTTTGCATGCCAGCAGAAAGGCCAACAAGGAGAGAGTCAGAATAGCCACCCTTGGAAAGGAGTTCTGCAGCCTGGGAGCAGCTAGAGCAGCCAAGAACTGCTATGTGAAGGGCTGACCCAGACCACCTAAACCCTTCTTTGCATATCTCTCCCACAGTAAGTCTCCCTGCCAGTTATTCAGATCACCAGGAAATCATCTGCCCAATAAAGGTAGATCACTCTCCAAAGACTGTAAGCCTAATGGCTTGTTGTTGTTTTGTGCCTTCAACTCATTTCTGATTTACGTGACCCTAGGGCCCTTTTACGGGGGTTTCTCAGCAGACTTTCTTCAGGAGTTTTCCTTTGCCTTCCTCTGAGGCTGAGAGAGTGTGACTTGCCCAAGGTGACCTAGTGGGTTTCTATGGCTGAGCAGAGATTCAGACCCTGGCCTCCTAGTATTCTAGTCCAACACTTCAACTACTACACAATGCCAGCTCCACCTGAGGGCAGGAAACTGTCAAATTAACAACTATAAATAACTCATGCAGCATGCACGATATACAAATGAAGGTAAAAGAAGAAGAAGATGATGATGACACTTACAGCATTGCTACTAAAACAGTGTTGTAGAAACTCGTGTCTTTTTCAAAATATGATTGTAGTTCTGGTCTCACATACCCTTACATCTAACTGGACAAGAGATATGCAGGGTTGGGTTGTAAAGTCCACATTTCCATGCAAATGCAGACAGGAAAAAGTCCTCAGTAAATATAGGAGGACATGTAATACACATAAGATGGGGGGGAAGTGGTAGAGCACATGCCACTTGCCCATAGAAGAACCCAAGGTGATCAAGAGGGGAGAAGATATAGAGGGAACAGCTTAGGGAACTGGGTATGTTTACCTTGGAGAAGAGAGACTGAGAGGTGACATGATAGCCAAGTATGAAAGGTCATGTAGAAGAAGGAGCAAACCTGTTTTCTGCTACTCTGGAGACCAGAACCTGCACCAGTGAATTAAAATCACAAGAAACAAGATTCTGCTTGAACATTAGGGATAACATGCTGACTGTAAGAGGTGCCTGACAGTAGAACAGTGTGCTTTGGAGCATGGCAGACCCTCCTTCTTTGGAGATCTTTAAAGAGAGTTGGGATGGCTTTTTCTCATGAGTTCTTTAGATGTGTATTTCCCTATGACAGGGAGTTGGGCTGGATGGCCCCTGTGTTCCTTCCCAACTCTATGATCCTGTGGTTCCATGAATCCCTGGTATCTCCAGAAAAAGCAGGGGTGGGCAACCTCAGATTATCTGGCAGCTAAATTTTGGGCGATACCAGGTCTGAAAAGGTCAAGAGTCCTTCCAAAATGAAAACAAAAGGCAACCAGACACCCACTTCTGGTGTCATTAAAAAAAAAAAAAAAACTGTAGGAGTTTAATGGTGGTTGGAAGGGCATATGCCCCATTTAAAATCAAATCTGGTGTTTTTTTTAAATCCCGCTTGTTTTTGTTTTTTTTTAAAGAGAAAAGGCTGCTTACTGAGTACTTCACCACTGATTACTATGATGGCATTTTTTTTACCGTAGGAGTTGTTCAACAATGGAAAATATTGCCTTGGAGGATAGTAGACTCTCTATTTTTTGAGGTCTTTAAACAGAGGTTGGATGAGCATCTTTCAGGAGTGTTGTAAGTGTATGGCAGGGGTACATGGCAGGAGTCAGACCAAATGGCCCTTCTGGTCCCTTCCAATGCTAAGATTCTCTGATGCTATGATTCTATGATCTGCAGGGACCTCTGGAGATCCTTGAAGATGCCTGCCATTATGCATCCAGCTATAGGGAAACAGCTGGATGCTTCTCTGCTGCTCCCCCAGCTCTCCATCAATCAGGAACTCTATGACATTTGCTTTAAAGGCTATATAAGTTCTGGGTAGTTGTAAGAGGAGACACCTTTCCCCAGTGAGCCAGTCCAGCAGACAAAACAGAACTTCTTTGTGGCCAGATATCTTCCTGGCAACAGTGGTAGAGCACCTTTCTATTTTCCATTGTCTTCATCCCTGAAGGGCCTTCTCCTCAAGATGGAGGAGGATGGAGGTCCCAGTGACAAAAATGATTAAAATGGAGGGAATGATCCCAACTCAGCAGGAAGCCAGTGACTCACTTGGTAACCCCCACAGGACTGGGGTTTCCCTCACCCTCTTTTATACTGCCACATCGATCTCCTCCTCAGAGCTCTACTATCTGATTGTCCACTTCCTTGTAAGAACACCCAGATGTTTTACAAATCTCCCTGGACAGAAATTTTACTGTTGAAAAAGAGAACATGTTTGGGAGGACGCACAGTAACCCTCTGTTAAATGTACAGCCGGGCCTCCACATTCACTAGGATTAGGGACGCAGAAACCCCACAAAAATGGAAAAACACACATATCAAAATGTTTGTGTGTCTGTGGGAAGGGGGTCAAGACCTGGTAGGGAGAACAGATGCCCAGGGTCCCAACCAGGTCACAGAAAAGAGAGGGAAAGGAGCCGGGTTGTCAGAGTGACCCTTTACTTCGTCTCTCTCAGCTCAGGAGAAGTTTTGTGATGATGAGTAATCAGGCTGCAAGTCATCCTTAGTTGGCCAAGCAGCGGCTGGTGGTGGTGGTGAAGACCAGAGATGGGTTTTTAAAGGGCTTCATGGTCTGATCAAAGCAGCCAAGAGGGAAGGTTCTCCCAGAAAAAAAAAAGCACTTGAAGTAGGCAGGAGGGGTTGGAGAATCTTGCAAATAATCAAATCCATGAAAGTGAAACCCACAAATGTGGAGGGATGACTGTAGTATGTTTTTGACATGAGCTATGAGTTAGGGCAGCACAATCTATCACAGCTCAGCACACATTTGATATAATCTTTGCAATAGGCAACACTGTATAATCCTTCTGATTTTCTTGATCAAATTTTAATTGGTAAACACACTTTTCTTTTTTAAAAAAAAATACTGCTGAAGTGAAAGTATAACACTGTAATTTAATTTTTTTCAAAAAAGAAGTTCAGCCAAGCTGTTGACAGATGTAATTGGAAATAACCCATTCTTAGCGAATACCCAAACTCATTTTCCTTCCTCTCCTGTTTTTTTGTTGTTGGTTTTTTTGATACAACAGCATCTACTTCCTCTCCATTCTGGTGTGGAAGAGAAGTAAGCCAGATCCCTGCTGTGCTAAAACACACCTCAAAAGGAACTTCTTGCAAAAGGAAGAAAATACGATTCCTTTTTGCTTTGCCTTCAAAATAGGGAATGCAACATCACGGGAATCATGCTATCATAATCCATCTGATGAAGAGAAAATTTTCTTGCATGAGATACCAAAGTCAAAAAGTAGAGAGTATTCCAGGTTATCATCCGAGAGCTTGGAAGTAACTAGTTACAAATGATAAGTAATTTTCTATTAATTCCATTTTTCAAGGAAAAAATGTGCATCATGTTACAGCTGTTGTGACTATGACTAAAGGAGAGACATTATCATTTCCATGTTAGGGTAACAGGAACCGTCTTAGTGACTTTTATAGGTATAGGAGTGTAACCTCTCTAATTTTAAACAGAGATTCACCTCATTGCCTGAAAACAATCTGTAACATTTGAAGATCATGTTCTCGATAATGAATGAAGTTTATCATAAGAACTGCCAATCAAAGAAAGGACTTTTGAATTTCATCTAAACAGACTTCTCCAGAAATCCCTAACAGATGTTGGTGGAGGAATTCTATTAGACTTATGATTCACAGAACAAAGAGAAGTGAAAAATAGACTCACAGAATCATTGGAAGGGGCCTCAAGGGCCATCCAGTCCAAGCGCCTGCCATTTAGGAATACACAACTAAATAAGTTCTGAAAGATGCCCATCCAACCTCTGTTTAAAGATCTCCAAAGAAGGAGAGACAATCACACTCCAAGGCAGTGCATTCCCATGTCAAATAGGTCTTACAATCAAGAAGGTTTTCCTAAAGGTCAGATGGAATCTTTTCTTGCAATTTGAATCCACTGGTTTGCACTGTAGCCTCTGGAGCAGCTGAAAACCAACTTGCTCCATCTTCTACATGACGTCCCTTCAGATATTAAAAGACAGCTATCATGTCACCTCTCAGTCTTCTCTTCTCCAAGCTAAAAATACCCAGCTCCCTCATGAGTTCCCTCAATTCTTTCAATTACCGGTAGTAAACTTTTTTTTTAAGGACACAGTTCTCATTTTAACACAAAACAGTCTTATTTGCACTTCCTAATCTGTTACACAAAGCCAAACACGGCCATATTTTAAGCTACTGTCTCTTTGTTCCTTTGCATGCTTGACTTGACAAGTCACTTTTTCTAGCAAGTTCCCGATTTTACAGTATCATCCTACTAGCCTCAAGTTTAGCTTTAGCTCATTATTTTCAGAGGTCCAAATGAAAATCTGGTACAGAAGAACCTGACCACCTTCCTTTGTTGGCAGCCAGAGATGTGGTTGCCTCCCAAATGGAAGGAGGTTAAGAACCTAACCCATTTGGGTTTCAGTGTAGTGCTCAATCCTGCAATATTTTATGGGTAAGAAATGGCTGGTGTTACTCTAGATCAGGGTGGACAACTGTAAAAGACAGGGGCCCCATTACTCTTCAAGGAAACCTTGGAGGGCCAAACTGCCCTCAGCACACCTTCTCCTCTTAAATAAAAAGTTGAATGTATGTCTCAAATACCCACTAGGGGACATGTTTTGAAGCCTTCCTGTTACCCCTAAAGAGCATTTGGGGGCATTTTGAAACAATTTTTTAAAAATTTTTTGCAAAATTTCATTTTGACCCTGGGGGACGATCCAAGGATGCTCCAAATGCAGTAAAAATGCCCTCCACACTCCCTAAAGATAGTTTGCAGCATTTTGGCACAATTGCAAACAATATTTTTGACCTCTGGAAGCCACAAATACATCTTTGGGAGGTCATATGGAGCCCTGTGAGCCACACTTTGGGTATCGTGCAGTTCTTCAGACCCTACAATCCAATACTGATGGGGAATGCTGGCAGCTAGTTAGAACCTTGATAGAAGCCCACCAAGATCTCCAGAGACAGCTAAGCAGTAATTCTGCCTGAAACCTGGAGGAGTTGCTACTATTTAGTGTTGACAGTGCTGGGATATTAGAGTAGCAGTGTGACTCAGTATAAAGCACTATTTGTAAATGCGAATATGGTGTGCCAGTAGGGTTGGCAGTTCAGGATTGTATCTGTCTCTAAGGTGCCCCTGGTGATGTCATTAAGCATTATGCATTAACTATCAACCATAGTGTTCATAGCTTATCACTCAAAAACACATACGCACACAAACACCGACAGACAGAAAATATTGTCCTGTTAGGAAACTAAGAGAGAAATCTTAGCTAAAAGAGTTGTTCCCTGATAAAACGAAATGAGGGGATTGTTCTTCCTCACCTAACTTAGGGAGGTGGGATCAGGAACATTTAATCTAGCCCAGTGGTTCTTAACCTGCAGTTTCTCATGGAGGATCCGTAAAGCCCTGCTGGACACCAACAGCAGTGGCAGCAACAGGGACACAACAGTGGTGTGTGTACATGCAGACACCGAAACTGCTCCCTCATTTGCAAACAAGGGAGCAGTTTAGACGCACGCACACACCTGCTATGTCCCTTTTGTCAGGGACGCAGCAGCAAAGGATGTGGGCACCAAGGGACACAGCGGCAGGCTTGTACCGCGTGCCCAAACTGTTCCCTTGCTTGCAAATGTGAAGAATGTGATTTGCCCAAGGTCATCCAGTGTCTGAGCAGGGATCTGAATCCCTGTTTACAGAAGTGTTTAATAAATATTTGAATATTTAAATAAATATTTGAATATTTGAATCTAAATTTAAATAGGCTAAATCAGTGGCTCTTAAACTTTTCTTTACAGGAAATCCTCTGTAAACATAATTTGTTGCCAGCGACCTCCAAGACTAAAACATTCTATCTTCCCATGACTTCTATTGTTTTGTTTTTGTTTGCCTTCAAGTCCTTTCCCACTTAGGACAACCCTAAGATGACCCTATCATGGGGGTTTCTTGGCAAGATTTCTCCAGAGGAGGTTTGCCACTGCCCTCCTCTGAGGCTGAGAGAGTGTGATTCACCCAAGGTAAGCTGGTGGGCTTCCATGGCTGAGTGGGGATTTGTCCCATGTTCAAACTACTATACCATGCTGGCTGTAAGAAACAATGAAACAGTGCATTTGAGACTAGAGGTTACCATCACCAAACAAAGAGAAAGGTTTTTTTCCCCCCAGTTAACAGGCTTTGCAAAAAGAGAATGTCACATTTGCATAAAAACTGGAATGGGTGGGGCTAGTTATTAGCCGTCAAGCCTCATACAGTCAAAAGAAAAAGGGAAAGAAACCCACTGGGGAACTTGTGTCACAAGCCAACAGGGGAGAAAAAGTTCCTGTTCAACTGCTCTGGAAAAAACAAGAACCTACTTCCCCTTTGGGGGTGTGGGACACATTTTTTATTTTAAAATATTGTTCCACTGGAAACTACTGACATGGAATAGCTGAGAGGGTTTTGCAAAATCTAGCTGAGGAGGAGCTACAGATGAGTTCAGGCTAGGATCCTGCTTGGACTGCAAATCTAATTTTCTTCTCTGCCAGGACTGAGTAAAACTCAGAATGACCTGCTCCCATGTAGTGACCTGCAGAATAAGGAAGTGAAAATTTCAACAATTTGGATTGAGTAAAAAATTGCTGGCACCAGTATGGAACAGCCCTTCAATTGAACTTGGGAAGGTTACTTTTTCAGACTACAACTCAAAGAATCCATAACCATTCTGCCAAGGTCTGATCTACAATATCAATGTTTTTAATTCTGGACCTCTCCCATATCAGTGGTTTTACCAAGCTGGGGTGGTAAGAGCAGTGGGTGTATCACAGACACAGACACCAAGGGATAAATTGGTTTCACTTTCTACTACTTACACATCTTTTGAAATAATTGTTTGTTCTATCCTACTTCTACCTTCATTTGCAACTTCTGATTTTACACTATAGTCCTCCCTCCACATTTGCAGGTTTGACTTTCATGAATTTGATTATTTGCAAGGTGCGTGCATGCCTCCCCCCCACCGCCCAAGTCTTCTCCTCCCATTCCTTTGTGTTCTGCTGGACACAGAGAAGGAAGGCAAGGGCCTCGACAAAAGGTAAGGATATAAGTGGGGAGAGGCACATAGGCACATTCCTTCTTCCCTCCAGAGCTCTCCCCTCACATTCCTTTACCTCTGGCCCCGGGCGCACAAAAGGCAAGGGAGTGGAAGAGGGGAGCCCCAGAAGGGAAAGGGAGGGAGATCACAAGAGTGTTATTTGCAACTTTCCCACTTTCTCGAGGGTTCTGTGCCCTGAACCCCCACAAATAAAGTGTAGGGGACCACTGTACTTGAAATCCAAATAAATGACACCAGTGGAAGCCACCCCCAGATCTCAGGGTTTGGACAGAGTCTAGGATGATCCAGAACTGCCAACCCTAGATAAAAGAGAAGGCAACGGGGTGGCCCTCCAGCTGTTAGACCACAATTCCCATCAGTTACTGGTGAGGGCTGATGGGAGTTGCAGTCCAACATATGGAAGGCTGCACTTTTCCCATTTCTGATTTTCACCCAGGCTCCGTTTTATACCATAGAAAAATATTGTCTTGCATGACCTTGCAAATAAGGGCATCAGCCAGCCAGAAACCTGTTCAAAGGGAGCAAATTCTAATTGGTGGTCTTACAAGGTACTTGGTCTTATATGGTCTTACATGGAATCTGGGCTGAGAGTGAGCTGTGAGTTCACATGCTCCCCTCTCCAATCTACAGAACATCTTGGATGAACCAAACACCCACAGAGCATTTATTTTTACTGACAACATGTTGCTTGTTAGCTCGCCCTTCAACCCAGGAGAAAACTTGTCTAAAACCTCCAGCAGTACTGTAGAAATGACAGTTGTTGCACAGACTGCACAGACTTACAAAGAGCAAATACTAGTCAGGCAGATCTTTAAGAGATAAGCACGGGAACAGCTAGCATAGTATAATGGTATGAGTACTGAATTACAACTCTGGAAACCAGGGTTTGATTCCCCACTTGGCCACGGAAACCCACTGGGTGACCTTGGGCATATTCATCTGAGGAAGTGTGCCATAGTACACAAAAGTTCATGCTCTAATATATCCGTTCTTTTTAAAGATATCACAGGGTTCTCTGTTGTTATTTCATAAACCAGAGATATTATTTTACAACAAAGGCACAAGCATCTATAGAAGATACATTCTATAGGTTATTGCATCCCAGCCTGCATCTTCCAGAAATTGTCAGGGGTGCTTTAGTTGTGTACAGTGTATTCTTGCACTGCAGCACTAGATAGTCCTTCCGTCTCTAAGATTCTATGGTTCTCAGAAGCCCTGAAACCAAAGTCAGTGTCTTCCTTTAAGTCAGTCCCTTTCAAGTTCAGCAAAGAATCAAAACTGTAAGATGTTTTATCCCACAACAGATGCAGAACTGAGATAAGCCAGCGGGCATGGCCGGAAAGTCTTGGGCCCAGCATCTGCTCTGACATAAGGGGATAATCTGCTTTTATTTGAAGGAAATTTAACCAGCTCAGTCTACAGTTAAGTGGCCTGGCATGTGGCAAATACGGATGCTCAGATGATTACAACCAGCTTCAGAGAAACACACAACCAGAGAGAGAAATGTTTGGGCGGCAATGTCTGTGAAACAGCTACGTACCACCAAATGTAGTTTAGTAACCTGGGGTTCTGTGACTCATGGGTAGGCTGTGTGCCCCACCCATGGCAAGTTGTATCATACCCCAACTCAGCCTTATTTTTTTAACAGATGAAGCAGAAAATCCCATGAACAGCTCTCTCCATCTCCTTGGAAGTACCAATACAATCAGAACAAATTAAATAGCTAAGAATGTGCTATCCTTTCATGGGACAGCTGCCTTAATCTGCCTAATGGTAGAGCCAGCATTCGTTCATGTGTGCAATGAAAGTATAAAGCAGCAAGTTAGAGGTAAGTTTAGGGGTACCAATGAAGACACTGCCCACTCCTCTTCTAAGGGCAAGCCTGGTAGTGCTGAAAGGACATACAAAAACACAAGTTTATGCAACTCTACCACCTTAAACACACCCAATCTTGTCTAATTTCAGAAGTTAAGCAGGTTAGGCCTGGTTAAAGAAGCCATCAGGAAATAACAGGACACTCCAGGGAGGAATAAGGGAAAAAAATCCTGCCTGAATCCCTGGAGAGCTACTGGACTAGATGGATGAATGGTTTCATTCAGTACAAGGTAGCTTCCTATTTTTCTCATTCATCATGCAACCATCAGTAGGGAAAAAACAAGGTGGTTGGTATGAACACTCCCACTTTACCAACTTTTGTACTGCCATACTACCCTCAACATCCAAATCTCATCTAATTTCAGAAGTTAAGCAGGTTTAAGAGCCCACCAGAGGTCTCCAGGTAGGTCCAGAGAAGATTCCTATCTGAAACCAGGGGAAACTCCTACTTGAGACCCACTGCCAGTCATACAATACTGGCCTAGAAGGACCAATGGTCTGACTCATAACGCAGTTTTTAAAAATGTTTCCCTGCAATATATAGGGATTTCAGAGCCATCATCCAAAACCGGGCATCCAATGATCCAGAGGAGACCCAGAACTTCAAAGCCTCTTAGGCTATCTGTGCTTCCAGATGGAGGCCTTCTAGCTCTGCCAGTCAAGCCAGGGCACAGGCAATCTACTTCTTCCTCCCTAATGGAACCTCTACAGAAAGAAAGGAAAAAGATGGTAGAAGATGGTAGAAGAACCAGGACATGGAGAGAGTTGTTATGGAGAAGACTGAGTAACTCACAGACTGAGTTACATTTTTTGGACCACAGCTGACATGCATACAGACACAGCTATGATGGCCAGCTGCCAAGCTGGCTGGCATATTCTAACGATTCCACTCCAAAACTGAAAAAGTAGCTTTCCCAAACATTGGTGAAAGCTACCAGAGAAAGCCTGACACAGTCCATCAGAGGAAAGACACATCAGAACATCAGTTCTAACTGTAGAAAAGAATCACTAGCATTTCTAGGTGTGGCTGAAGACTCTGATTTTAAACCCTGGATTGCTGGAGCCAATTAATGTGAGGAAACATGACACTCCAGAGGTTTTTGGCTTACAAACCCTAGTCTGCATGGCTATTAGCAAAAGATTACGGAAGTCGAAATCCAGAAATATCTGCACACTTCTCCCCATCCCGCCCATGGGCAACACTGAGTGGGAGGGGATCAACAAGAAGCTTTCCATGTTCTTATATCACTGTTTGTTGTACGCTTGAAGGAATGGAACAGCCAAGTCATTTATTTATATAAAACACTAGTGTATATACCCATCTTTGCCCGGGATTTTATTTTCTGATAGGTAATACTTGTTAGAAAGATTTGAGATCCTGTGTCTCTAATTTCCCAAACTGTCTTGTCCAGTACCTGTAACTTTTCCCCATATTCCCCAATCCAATCTGTATTCAGAGTTATTAACATACAGAGGTTGGTTTCTTGAGGGAACACACTGCCCTCCTCCTTGCTGCTAGGCCTCATCTCTATAGCAACTGGCCTCAGGCCCAAAAGCTCTCTGGCTGAGAATCCTAAAGGCCCCTCCCTAAACTGCAAACCCCAAGATTCCATAGAATCTTCTTAGGCAACCAATCATATGAGGTGTTCGCCTGACACAGACAAACAGACTTTGACTTTTATATATTCGATTTTTAATTTGCCTTTCAGGGAACCCACATTCTACTACCTCAAACCACACCATCACATAACAAATAAGCACCAAGCTAGAATTCCATATTATGAAAATAACATTAGAAGATAGCATGCAATCACAGCAGTCAAAGAAAACTTCATCTAATGGAAAATATTTGTCAAAGCACAGCACCATAACATTATGAAAGGAAGATCTGGAAACTCTTCATAAGAGAGCTAGTATGGTGTAATGTTTGGAGCACTGGACTAAGATTCTGAGAGATCAGAGTTCAAATCTCCACTTGGCCATGGAAACCCACTCAGGTAACCTTGGGCATGTCACACTCTCTCAGACGCAGAGGAAGGTAATGACCCTAGGAGATGAAGGCATATCTCAAAAAACAACACCACCTCAGAGGTCTTTGTAGCTCTCATTTAAAAAGAAAAAGACAAAGCATTTCCACAGGCACACTATCACAACGACAGAAAAGTCCCTGACCCTCTCTATTCTGACAGGTCTCACCATCAAAACAGAACATGGCCACAAAGGCTAATCTTAGATTTTGGGCAAGGGGGTATGGATGAAGTCAAGAGCAAACATGGAATTCTTAACAAAAAAAAGAGTGTAACTTTATCTTCTCATTGCTGAGACAGTACTGTCTCCAAATGCAGAAGTCATAACTGAAAACCAGCCAGGCTTTCTGCCTGAGCCATCTTGCAAGGCTTTCACAGCAGGTTTCCTTCTCAAGTCTGCACTTGCTTGGGTCAAGTTCGCTGGAAGCCTCCAAGAAATAAAAGGCTGATTCTTGAATTACCAAACATTTCGCCAGTACCAATTTACTGAACGCAGTGTGGCAATGAACAGAACCTGGATTTCCCAAGGCACAATCCAACCTCTATCCACTACACCAGCTGGGCTCATCCAACAAGGAGAGCTACCCAGGTAAGCCTGGTCCATTCCATCCCTGGCATCTGCAGTAATCCCCTTATCTCAGGGGTGGACCTCCAGAAGTGGTTGACCTACAGCTTCCAGAATCCCACCCCATCAGTTCTGCTTCCAAGGCCTGAAGGGGGCTGCAGTGCCAACCCTTGGAAGGGGGCACCTTACCCATGCCCGCTTGATTTAAAAATACAGTCATCCCTCCACATTTGCTAGGGCACAAGACCCCCATGGAAGTGAAAAAAATGTGAATAACTCTAGGTCCTCCCAAACCATATGTAACACACACAAAAAGTATGATCGCAGTATTCAACCCACCCTGGTTTTCTTTGAGGCATCAGGGTTCCTTCACAAGGCAGAAGTGGGGGGCTGGTGGGGCTCACTGCCACCTCTACCGCTGACCCACATCATTTTGAATAGGGACTTACAAGCCTTGTTGGTAGACTATGATAGTGCAATTATTCCACTTTCAACATCCTAGGGAACCCTGGGGTTTGCCGTTCAGGGAGGGGCCTTTGAGGATTCCATAGGATGCTGAAAGTGGAATCATCGCGCTGTAACAGTCTAGTACAGAAATGGCCTCAGCCTCAGGAGACCTGCAATCCCTGTTAAAAATGGCACAGGCAGCAAATAACCCGTGAATAATCAAATCCGCAAAAGTGAAACCCGCAAATGTGGAGGGCTGGCTGTGCCTGCAGAAAAGAAGGACCGAAGGAGAGAAGAGGGAAATTGCAATACCCCCGAGGGGAGGTTTTACCATTTGTCCTCCTCCTCCTCCCCGCATGGCCCTCGTTTTCTCCTTCCCCATCCATAAACCCTTGAGATCTCTCGGCTATCGGAAGGGCGAAGTCAAGGGAGACCCGCCTTGCTCCAAAGCCCCCGGAGCTTCCTCCGCATTTCTGCCCTCTTGGCCAGATTTCTGGGGTCCTCAACCCCGGATCAGAGGCACGCGGGGTGGCGATGGGGGCAGAGGGCTCATCTTTTCCCCGGCTTCCCTGCCTCTCCTCCCCACCGATTTCTCTCCCTACCTTTCCAAAGCCCTGTTTGAAAAAACGGTGGGGGGGGGCGCAGGATAGAGAGCCAGGCAGGGCAAGGAGAGGGCTTCCAGGCTCGCGATCGCCTCCCTCCAGGCTTCCTCGCGAGTAAGAGCCCTTACCAGACCCCCCCCCATTCAGTGCAAACAGGATTTCCTGCCCAACAAGGAAACCCATGCCCAGAGAGAGGAGGAGGAGGAGAGAGGAAGGGGGTTGCACGCCAGGAGGCACGTCGCAGGGGATCGGGGCCCTGTGGAAGACCAGGGGCTGCAGATGTCGCTCCACTCCCCCCCACCCCTAGCTTTGCATTTCCCTTGGGAAAGGGACCTCCAGCTCCGAATCACCATTTCTTCTCCCCTATTCTTTCTTGCGAGGGACTCAAGATGCGCTCTCCCATCATCCGCAGGGGTCGCGTTGCACCCCCTCCCTCTTCCCCTCCCACGCCGAGAAAGAAGACGATCGCAACTCCTCCCCCCCAAGACCCGGCTGACCCCTCTTTGAAAGACTGGCCAAAAAAATAGGGGGAAAAGCCTTTGCAAAACGCAACACGCTTTTCCCCAAGTCATCCTCGCCGCCGCGCAAAGGAGAAGCCAGACAGGACTCACGCGATCCTCGGCGGGGATGGGAGCGGATCGGAGCCGGGCTGGGGCATCGGCCGTCCAATTGCCGGGGTGCGATGCGAGGGGGAAAGGAGGAGGAAAGAAGGGGGAGGAAAAGGGGGAAAAAAGGAACCAGATCCCCGCAGCCTCTCTTGCAAAAGGCAGCGAAGCTTCCGGGTTGGTCAGTTCCGACGTCACGGCTACAGGTTTGCAAAAGAGGAGGAGGAGACCGGGACCGCCGCCTGTGCAAGGCGAGGAAAGGAGCGCGCTATAAAAGGAAGAAGGCGCCCGCCCAGGAGGAAGTGGCGCTGGCCTCGGGGGGATGCTGAAGGTGGGCGGCTGGCTGGCAGGGGGAGCAGCAGCTTGGGCCCAATTTTGCAAAAGGCTGCCTGGGGGAGGAGTGTCCCCCCTCCCCGTTGTTCCACCTTGGGTTGAGTGTGGGGCCATCGCAGCACGACTCCTTTATAGCGCTGTGATTCCACTTTCAACCTCCTATGCAATCCTGGGCTTTGCAGTTTAGGGAGGGGCCTTGAGAATCCTCAGCCAGAGAGCTCTTGGGCCTCAGGCAACTACAAACCCCAGGATTCCACAGGATGCTGAAAGTGGAATAATAGCGCTAGAACAGGCTAGTGTGGAAATGGCCTTGGAATAATTCCTTCCAGGAAAGAAATCTCTCTGCATAAAGGTACCCTTCAACTGCCCTGGGTTGCGGAGGGGAGGGGGGGAGAGCCCTGATTCATTATCTGCCTTCTCACATTTTTAGCTGCTTTTAAAATGTCCTAGTTTCTCCTCCTCCCACTTTACCCTTTTGTCCTCAACTTGCTTAAATTATTGCACACTGATTTCAAAGTAGTTTCTGCTCCCTTAACAGAGACCTTTTCCATCCCACACTGTTAGAGTGCTGTTATTCCACTTTCAACATCCTGTGGAATTCTTGGGTTTGTCCTTTATTGAGGCCAAAGAGCTCCCTGGCTGAGAATTCTAAAGGCCCCTCCCTAAACTACAAATCCCAGGATTCCACAGGATGCTGAAAGTGGAATAATAGCACTATACCAGTGTAGTGCAGAAATGGCCTTAGGAGAGGGGGAGTGGAATCTTTGCTCTTCCCTGCAGGCTGAGGCAAAAGCAAACTGCTGCCCTCCTGGTTTGCCTCTTCTTCCTCTTTAATAATTTTTGCCATCTTGACCACAGACTGACCTTGCTTGGCCACACATGTCCCAGTTTCCATCTGTAAAGTGTTCGAGAGGATGCATAAAGAAAACAAGTAATTTAGGAATACAGAGACAGTAGGGCTCAGTGGTGAGAGTGTTGGACTGACAGGTGTCAGGACAAGATTCTAGGCCCCCACTGAGCTAGCAAACTCATTCTATAATCTTGACGCAGTCGCTCTCTTTCAGCCCAACCTACTTACAGGGTTGTTAGGAAGATAAAATGGGGAGGAGGAGAAACAAGTATGCTGCCTTGAGCTTGTTGGAGGAAAGGAAGAAATACACATTTAATTAATCAGTACTATAAGTAAATGTCGTTACTGCAGAATACCACATTTCAGAGTACTGGGAATATACCTGTTAGGTTATTAGGCAAAGTAAGGTAGCCTTTAAAAGGCCACTAAACTTGGGTAATATGAAAGAGTGGCAGCTGCTTAGTAGCTTAATGTATTGTTGTTGGTTTTTTTACCACTAACGAGTTTTGAGTTTTTTCTCTTGTGAGCCAAAATAATTTAATTAGTTTGTTTATTAGTTGTGTACCCTGAACTTACTGAAGAAGAGGTAGGTTATAAGCATACCAGTCACGTGAGATGGGTTAAGCCAAGGAAGAGTATTCATTAAAGTATTGCTAATGCAGCTATAATGGACTGTATTGATACAGTCCATGCACTTATAAAAAAAGACAATTTAACAACTCAGACAGGGGTAGAGCTTGGAGGGGGAGGGGCTTCAAAGTGGGGGCATGGCCACTCTGTGTGGGGGCGTGGCCAGGGTGCAAGGGGATGTGGCTGTAGGTTCGACTGCCCCAAAAACATTGCCGCCTGGGGCGAATTGTCCCCATCGTCCCCCTGCGTCCCTACACGACTGAACTCAGACAAAATCAGCAAACTGGTAGATTGAAAGTCAAGCCATGATCTCATTAGGCCTTGACTTTTGGGAAGAACAAGACAGATTTTCACCTCGTGCCAACCTAAGGGTAGCATTGGCCTCAGATAGGCTTCCTGGGATAGGGCATTCCAAAAGTGAGGTGCCACAACCGATAAGGCCCTGTCTGAGGATCTCCACGTAGCATCCTGCTCTGAAGGGTGGGAAGGGAAGGATTCATCCCTTCCTAGCAGATTTTAATGATTGGATGGACGTATATGGGAAAACATTCCTTCAAAGCCATTTGAGGCTTTGCATATCTTCATCAGCATCTTGAATTTGGACCAAACGTGTATTGGCAGCTAGGGCAATTCCTCTCCTACCGGTTTCCATATGATGTTCCTTCCATCAGGATCGCTGTGGTGTATTGGCACTAGCTGTGGTCTCAGGGTCATCTTCAAGGACAACTTCTATAGGGCACATTGCAGTAATATAAATGGAAACCCTCTTTAAATGGTAGCATGTGCCAATTTGGTCAGAATGTGGTAAACCAGCTCTGCTGTTTTGAGCTGTATTTTCATTCATTCTGCTGAGTAGAATTTTGGCCTCAAAGTCTTCCCCTGATCTCACCAATTCCTGGGCCATTTCTGCACTAGACTGTTATAGTGCTATTATTCCTTTGAGGTCCCTCCCTAAACTGCAAACCCCAGGATTCCGTAGGATGTTGAAAGTGTAATAATAGCACTATAACAGTCTAGTGCGGAAATGGCCCTGGATGCACTTGGACTCAGGTAGACAGCCCAATATTCAAAGCCATGGACAAAACAAGTTAAGATGATGAGCCTCGGCCAGGCTCATTCTGCCAGATCTGCACAATTTAAAATTTCCTTTGTCCCCATTGATTAAAGCATAATTGTGCACGTTATTCAAATATAAGTGTTTCTTGCCCTTACTTCTCCTAGACTGGTGTGGCAGTTCCCCAATCTGATAAGGCCCCCCTGTCTTTCCCACACAGTTCCGCTTCCCCCTTTATAACACCACCTTTGTGTAAAAGGCTGAGGGGTTTCAATGTTTATTTAGAACCACTTAATAATTTTATGGTAGCCTGTTTTGTGTGTTGCTTTATATACTGTATACAAGCCAGTCGGTGTTTACAAAGATCAATTGTAACATTTATTAAGATACGGATAAGAATACAGTGATGTGTTAGACTTCATATGCAGGTCAGGGTTGATACATTTCCTGAGTGCACTTTTAGACAATATAACAAGCAACTCCCTTCTCAGAAACAGTTCAATTCTATCTTTAGACTTCGGCCCTTTCCACACACAGGCGGAGAAACGGGGTAAGCCACGCTGAAACGGAGCTTACCTTAGTCCATCGCCACGTGGAGCAGCGCATTTCGCTGCTCCACACTCGTCGGCCTTCCGCGGCATCCTGCAGCGCCCAAAATGGCGGCTTATGACTGGCGGAGGCTCTCCACCAACCGGAGAACCTTGCCAGCCGGAAATCCCACCCCCAGCAGATCTGCCCACACGCCCTTGCGCGTGCCTGCAAATCCACACCAGGCACTGTGACGTGGCTGCATGGGGCTGCACGCCCCGTGCCTTTTAAAAACCACATAAAAAGTGGTTTTTAAAAAGCACGTGGCAGCGCCACTTCCGGGCACCCTAGCATGGATTGGGGTGTGGAATTACTCTAAAGTAATCTACCCCAATCCACTTTACGGTGTAGACGACTTCCCACGGAGGTGGCGCTATCACGTGTTATTTCCCCGTGTGGAAAGGGCCTTCCATAAAATGCACAATAATCATATAACAGCCCTCTAGCTAAACTCCCACCAAGGGCTCAATCCTCAATCTAGGTCACACTCTCTGACCAGATCCTATTAGGGTTTGATTGCTCTTCTGCCTCTCACCAGGTTTTCACTGAGAACTAAACCTCCCAAAACAGTCACGCTCTCTGACTAAGGAATACTACTCCGTAGCTCCTTGCTAGGCTCTCACTGAAGGAATCCCAATATCCACAGATATTTGGATTTATATAACTTTTTCCTCTTAGTCCCAAGCCCCTCTCATACATTAGTGGCTGAGTTTCTCTCCTGAGGTGTTGTTCTAGTTGTTTAGCAATCTGCTTCCAAGCTGCCTTGGAACTTCAGATAGCCATACCCCCGAACTTCATCACAATACATTTTGTTCCGGAAGGCATGAGCACAAAGCCATGTATTCTGAGCACTGGAAACGTGTGGATTTCTGTAGCAAGATGTGCTTTCTCCCATTGCTGGCTTCTCAAAATGGGAAATGGACATTTTTATAAGAGTGAACCTCACAAAATTTTGTCTATCATTGTAAAGGTAATTAATATCTTTTTTGTCCCTACCTTCATATACCAATTCCTCCTTACCCTCCAAAATGACAGCAAACCCAGTGCTGCCTATATAGTATAGTTGTGAGTCATACCATAGGAGCTGAATGCCAGTTACCTGTGGACTGAGGCCTTGTTTGCTAAAGCTTCCCTCTCTCTTTGAACCCTTTACTGGCTCTGATTTCTCTTAATGCTACCCAAATCTCCAACTACAGGGACCAGAATTGTTTTCTCTCTCCTTGCATTTCTAACAGCAACAACAACAACAGCTAGTTTCAGGAATCCTGAGTTGACGTACCTTACAATATTTCATAGGTGAAAACTAGGGCGTGTGTAGCCAAGAGCAGCAAGAAGTATTAATATGGAAGAACACTCAGACTTGGAGCGGCTGCAGCAGTTTTGCTTTACCTGAGCTTTCTGGAAAGGACAAGATTCTGCCCTCTCCACTCCTCTCCTCCTTGCTGGATTAAGTCAGTGCAAACTTCTTTTGCACTTTGAACTCATTTCGCGCTGTCTGAAGTCAGTTGAGGATAAGAGGGGAAGCAGAAGGAGGAGAGGGAAACTGGGCATTTTGAAAGCAGACAGAAACGTGGGATGGCAGAGGATTAATCAGAATTGTCTTGCCAAACCAGGACAGTCGGAGGGTATGAGTTAATCATTGCTCCCATTTCAGATATTGCATGGAGATGGTGGATGCCAAAGCAAGCTTGATCCTTGGATAGGAATCCTTCCTTCCTTCCTTCCTTCCTTCCTTCCTTCCTTCCTTCCTTCCGTTTTGGTGGGGCTAAGTGCTTCACTTTGCCTTTTCCTCTAGTAAGCTCAATGTGGCATAATGTGGTATAAATGACTTTCCTCCCACCCACTTTCACCTCATAACAACCCTGTGAGTAGAAGTGTAGAAACATCCCTGCCTTCTTTCCATACAGTATTCAGTTTTAAGGTGCGTCCCATCTGTACTGGATATCTTTTCACTGTCCCAGTTCTGGCATCTTTTTCCCCTATCCTGCAGCTTTTCATAAATTTTAGCGTAGCTGAAACAGCATACATAACTCATATGTATGTGCCCTTGCATGCATAACTGGATTGCACACATTTATGTACATATATGTACGTATGCTAATTGCATTCAGTGAATTCAGCTGGGTGGAGAAATTGAATTTATGATAACAAGTACAAATTATGTTGCGGATGTGAAATTAAATGACTCTCACGTGTCAGAAGAGTCTTTCAATGTAATTTTTATCTTTATAATGATGTTTTAAATGTGTCTAAAACTGTTTTAATTGTATACTTTTAATAGAATTGTTTATAGTTTTTCAGCTTTTATATACAGTCATCCTTCCACTTTCACCTGGGTTAGGGGCACGGGACCCCTTGTGAAAGTGAAAAAAAATGTGAATAGCTCTAGGCCCTCTCAAACCATATTTAACACACAAAAAAAATATGATCACCATATTCAACCCACCATGGATTCCTCTGAAGCATCAGGATTCCTTCACAATTCAGAAGTGGGTGATTGGTGGGGCTTACGGCCACCTCCACTGCTGGCCCACTCTATTTTAAAGAGGCATTTACAAACCTCATTCACAGTTTCTCTGTCTCATGAGGCTTGCAATCCTTATTAAAAATGGCACAGGGAGGCAGCAGAGGTGACAGCAAATAATCTGTGAAAAATCAAACCTGCAAAAGTGAAACCCGCAAATGTGGAGGGCTGACTCCACACACACACATATGCGCACACACACATGCAATTACATCCAATTGGAAGTTGAAAGTTAGAAGGTGAAACTTTTAATATCATCCTCTGTTCCCAATGCTTCACCTGACAGATTTCTACCTGCTCTTCATGTACATAAGGCCAGCCAGCATAGCCTGGTGCTCAGAGTAGCTATTCGGCATCATCTGGAGGCAAGATTTGAGAAATGAAAGGGAAAAGTAAACTGGTTCCTAGTTAAAGGCAGAGACACAGTTTTTAAGGCATCGTTATGATTTAAACAATGGTGGTTTTGAACCACCCCTAGCATTTTTTTTAAAAATCCTTTCCTACCTTAAAGGATGGAGTGGGGAAGTATAACCCAGAAACAACATTGCCTTTAAAAGCATGCTTGCTGTTAAGGACCACATACAGTGAAAAGTATAATGTCAAGTGCTGAACTAACTTGTAAAACACTTGAATAAATACACTGTATGCCAAGCTGCAGATGGCAGACCTATTATGTTCACTGTCGGACAAGGGAACCACAGAGCTGGCAATTGGAACTTGAGAAAATAAAATTGAGGTTATGAAGCTTCGAACACAGAGCGACTGGAAGAAAATAAAAAAGGCTAGTGCCTTCCTGTTGAACAGCTGCACTGACTTGGAATCAGTCTGTATTGCTTGTGTGCCATGAAATGGCCTGCAACCCAACAATGGTGCCTTGGTGGTCTTCCAGGGGCTGAACAATCCCTATGTGTGCAGAGCTTGGGTGAAGGCCAAGCTACATGTCAGATCTGTAATCAGCTCTCCTAATGACTTGGTTTTACTTTAGAGCAGCCAGACAAATTCTGACAAAAGCCATAGACTCTCTTTTGGTTTTCTCTTCCTTTTTCTTTTCTTTAAAGGGCAAGGACTCATGCAAATACATCTGTAATAAGTAATTACACTCAGCCCTCCACATTTGCAGGTTTCATTTTTGCAGATTTGATTATTCACGGATTATTTGCTGTCACCTCTGCTGCCTCCCTGTGCCATTTTTAATAGGGACTGCAAGCCTCATGAGACTGAGAAAGTGTGAACGAGGCTTGTAAGTCCCTCCTAAAAATGGTGTGGGGCAGCAGTGGAGGTGGCAGGAAACCCCGCCAGCCACCCGCTCCTGCCTTGTGAAGGAACCCTGATGCCTCGAAGGAATCCACGGTGAGTTGAATATGATGATCATACTTTCTTTGTGTGTTACATATGGTTTGGGAGGGGCCTAGAGTTATTCACAGTTTTTTCACTTTCACGGGGGTCCTGTGCCCCTAACCCTAGCGAATGTGGAGGAATGACTGTAGTTACTGTTGTTGTTTGAAACCCCTCTCCCCACGTTGCCAGTTACCATTTATAGTAGGGAGTGAGAATCATGCAGCTGTCTAGATGGTGTCCTACAACATGTCCCACCATTCCTCTCCATTGGCTTTGCTGGCTAGGTCTAACAGGAGCTGTGGACAAACAACATCTGAAGAGCTGCATAATTCTCACCCCCGATTTATAATTACAGATTTTAAAAAAGTGACTCTTCTCTCTTTCTCTAAAGGAGCTAATTGTTACACTTTCTCCTGTTCACTTCATTGTTGCTGCAACGCCCACAACAGAGCACGAACCAGCACGGTAACCGTGTGATATTCCTGTTTGCCATTTAACTAGGCCCTCTAACTATATAAGTAACTTGTAATTTCTATCGGTGCTGGTCATTTTAATTATTATTTAATTGATATTTAATGCTGTTTTTATATTGTATTGTAATGTAACATGTTTTAATTATTATTGTAGTTTAATCTTTGTTTTAACTTTTGTATATGGCGTTTTTTAATTATGTTTCTTTTAATGGGTGTAAACTGCTTTGAGTCCCCTCGGAGAGAAAAGCAGGATAAAAATAAAGATAATACTAATACTAATTAGATGTGTCCAGATCCTTATTCTTCATAAGGCTTGTTTTCCAGTCTTTTTATTCTCTGGGTCACTCTTCTTTGCATGTTTTCCAGCTTGTTGATATCTTTTGTGCTCAGTACAAGACACAATATTCTATTATTGTTGTTGTTTTGTTGTTGTTGTTGTTGTTGTTATTATTATTATTATTATTATCATCATCATCTTTATTTCTATCCCGCTTTTCTCCCCGAGGGGACTCAAAGCAACTTACAAACATAAAAAAGCATAATTAAAAACTGTAATATACAAAAGTTAAAACACAGATTAAACATCAGTAATGATTAAAACAATGTTAAAATACATATTAAAAAACAGCATACAAAAAGCAATTAAATAGCAATTAAAATAACCAGCACCATTCTATATACAGATTACATATTAAATGCCTGCTGGAATAGGAATGTCTTTAACTGTTTTCTGAAGGTAGGCAGGGAGGGTGCCAGTCTAACCTCTTTGGGTAGGGAGTTCTTACTTACTCCCAAACAATTTCAGCTTTTACTTGCTACGCTTATATTTCTTCCATGTTGGAATACAAGGTTGTCAGGAGAGCTCCCATCCAGACACTGGCCAGACCAAGTGCACCAGCAAATTCTAAATTCTAGGTGAGGTCTGCCCAAAATGGAACAGAATGACACTAGTAATTCCCTCCATCTGGACACGGTGCTCCTGTTGATGTGGCCTAGAATTGCTGTACCACATTGTTGAGTCATGTTTAGCTTGTGGTCTTCTGCTACTGGAGTTATGCCACAAAAAGGAGTAAAGTTATCCTTGCTTAAGTTGTAATTGTAACTTAGTTATACCTGTATTATCAAGGAAAGGATCTAATAAGAAGTAATTAGTTCTTTGCAAATAAATACTTTAAAGCCCTGTCTGGATCCTAGTAGAAGCTGAAGGCCGATGGGGGAAAACTGAAACAGTTGCTGCCGATATCTTGCATTAGCTGCACCATTATTAGAACTATTGCTCTGGGTAGCAGGATTGTGTCATGAACATTCTGACAGTCATATTTGGGTTCTGGCTTTATGAGTACTTAGTAGTTTTCCTTCCATGAGATGCATATACCCAACCATATGTAGATGTCTTTTTCTGCACCAAATTTCTGGGGATGTAGCCATGTGCATTTGTTGCTGGAAAAAAATCAACAGCAAGTCTTAAGGGCCCTTTCACACCACACAGTTATAGCATTATGGTTCCATTTTAACTGCTATGGTTCTATCCTATGGAATCCTGGGGTTTGCAGTTTAGGGAGGAGATAAGAATTCTGTGCCAGAGAGGTCTAGCAGCTCTACAAACCCCACGATTCCCTAGAATGCAGCCACAGTAATTTAAGAGGAATCACAGTGCCATAACTGTGTGGTGTGAAAGGGCTCCTCGTCATGTGACACCTTAAAGCCAGTTTTGCTTGGCTTGAGCTTTTGTGGCTGTAGGCCACTTCATTTGATGCAGGCCACTTGCATCTGAAGAGTAGGCCTGCAGTCCATGGAAACTCATGCCAACTAAAACATCAGCAATATGATGCGGCTACTAAAAAAAATGTGATTCTAGTTTGCATCAGTACGAGTATACTTACAAGGCAAGTAACAATACCACTCTATTCCGCCTTGGTTAGACTTCACCTGAAATAATGTGTCCAGTTCTTTTTTTTTCTGAATTGTGAGTAGAAGTATGTATAGGTCTGTGATGAAAGTTGTTTATCCCCCACCCCCCACCCCAGGAGGAATAGAAGCTGGAGAAGAAGCTTTGCTTATGACTGTTTTGGTTACTTAAGATTCCTTTGTGGTGTGTTGCCTTTTGTTATTGCTAGAGAATTTGCAGCTGGGGTTTCTCAGGAGAGACTTGGAAGCACTCCCTGCCAGCTCATACAGAGGGAATTGTCATTGTGGTGTGCTTTCAAGTCATTTCCAACTTATGGTGACCCTAAGGCAAACTATCACAGGTTTTTCTGAGGGGTGGGAGTGTGTGACATGCCCAAGGTCATCCAGTGGGCTTCCATGGCAGAGTGAGGAATCACACTGGTCTCAGGGTTGTAGTCCAGTGTGTAAACCATTACCTCATGCTGGCTCTCTACTGAGGGAGTACAAAGACTTGATTAGAGTCATCTGTAGAGTCATAGCCCGGATGGAACCATCTGCATTCAGAAGTTGTCACCAAGTTGTGAGTGGCATCTTTGTTAGCAGGATTGTCTGCCATTAGTTACTGTGTTGTATGTACCACTTTCTCCCTGTACTGCAGAAGATATCATCCTTTTGTTGTTAATGTGCCTTCAAGTCGATTCTGACTTAGGGCATATCTATCATAGGGTTTTCCTGCCCAGATTGCTTTAGAGGACTTTCACCATTGCCCTCCTCTCATGTGGAGTGTGTGTAACCTTTGCCCAAGATCACCCAGTGGGTTTCCATGGCTGAGTGGGATTACATCTCTGGTCTCCCAGGCCATTTCTGCACTAGATTGTTATAGTGCTATTATTGCACTTTCAACATCCTGCGGAATCCTGATGTTTCAGGAAATGGCTCCAGACTTCTGGCCCAATACTGAAGAACCACAACAGGACTATACAAATGCCGTAGATGTATGGGACACTTTTATGTCTCAGAAACCTTTGGGAGTCACGTGGAATACCAAAAAATGAAATAAGAACTACAGAGATGCTGGAAGTCCACTTCTGATTTTCCAAAATTTGGTATTTTTTTGAATTTTAAACAGTATTTTAAAAGTAAATTGTTCTTCCAGAGGCTTCAACGAGAAGCAAGTTCACCCTCTTTTTTGGCCAGAAGAAGGCTGGTCTTAGGATTCTGAAGGTGTGGAGGTTACAGGAACACTGTTGTTCACATGTGGCTTCAGGGCTGCCCTTTTTCAACTCCTGCACTATCCTGTGCATGGGAAGTCTGGAGGGATGCAATAGGGATGGTTTCAAAGGCTGTTAATTTCCTTAATACAGTCAGCCCTCCACATTTGTGGTTTTGACTTTTATGTATTGCAAGTTTCTCCACCCCTTGTCTCCCCATCTGAGGTGCTTCTTTTCTGGGGGAAGCTTCCTTCTCGGCAGCTCCAGTTAGACTGTGCAGCTCTTCAAAGACCCATCTCTGGTCCTCCTCCTCCTCCACCAGCCACTACCTGACCAGCTAAGGATGGCTTGTAGCCTGATTTCTCAGCACAACAAACCCTTTCTCAATGCCCTCAAACACACCCAAGGAAGGAGATGGGCAAGAGAGAGGAAGTATAGTGCCACCATGCCAACCCATCCCCTTTCCCTCATCTTTCCCTGACCCGGTTTGGACCCTGGGTGCCTGTTCTCCCCACCATACCTCAGCTCCCTTCCCACCTTCCACTTTTTCCACTTTTGCAGGGGTCCTGTGCCCCTAACTCTAGCAAATATGGAGGACTGACTGTCCTGCTGAGATCAAGAGATGAAGCCAAGATATTTGTTCTGATGTGCTCAACTTTACAACTGGAGTCTAGAACTGCGTAATCGTACTGTTGTGTGCTCCTATGGACTGCTAGATGTTATTGGAATGCATATCCCAGCAGCCTCAGCCATCCTATAGCCCATGGTGAGCACTGCTGGGAATTGCAGTTCAGCATCTTCTGGAGGCAAAATTCAGGAAATCAAAGGGAAATTTTAAACCAAGAGCAGGAATGCTATACGACCAACAGGGAAACACTTTATCTTACCAAGACCAAATAAAAAGATAATGGAAGCAATTCGATGAAGAACTATATGAAAGAGATGAAAGGTTTCAAGGAAGAACCTTTTGAAGAACACACAGCTTTAGAAAAGGAAGTGGAAGAGGCTCTCAAAGGACTCAGAAGAAATAAATCAGCAGCAACAGAAGGTGTATCAATAGCACTGTTTCAAGCTATAGAGATGGAATCTATCCAAACCCTAACGGAAATGTAGTGAAATAGATAGAAAATAAAACAATGCCCTACAGACTAGAAACACTCAATGTACATTCCAGTGCCCAAGAAAGGGGGCACCAGAGATAGTCATAACCATTGAACCTTTGCATTAATGGGTTGTCGTAGGTTTTTTGGGCTATGAGGCCATGTTCTAGTAGTATTTGCTCCTGATGTTTTGCCTGCATCTGTGGCTGGCATCTTCAGAGGATCTGGAGACATGGAAGTGGAATGGAGGATATATACTTGTGTGATCCCTGGGTGGGAGGGATTTGCATTTGTAATGCATTAATGATTCCACTGGCCTATGACATAGCCCATACCTTGCAGCTATGGACAGGTCTACATAGGGACTACAAAAGGCAGCATTCAAACATGAATCGAAGAACATGAAAGACACCACAGACTGATCCAGCCAGAAAAATAAACAATAGCAGAACATGTTATAAACCAATCTGAACACAGAATTCTGTCTGAAAGCACAGAAATTCTGGACCATTTGGACAACTACTATGTCAGTCTACATTGAAATCCATAAACACCTGGACGATTTTAACAGGAAAGAAGAAACTTGGAAAGTAAACAAAAGTTGGCTACCAGTACTGAAAAACACTAAAATCAAGACTCAAAAATATGCCAATGAACACCACCCAGACTCTACAGAAAACAATACAATAGATTGCTAATGAGTACTTAAATGCACACAGAACTGTTATGCAGATCCCCTGACTAACAATGCAACCCTGGGGGCTAGTCCACTCAACAATGGGCTATCTCACAGGCCAGCTGCATCACTAATGCATCGCAAATGCAAATCTCTCCCACCTGGGGATCACACAAGTATATACATTCCACCTCCATGTTTCCAGATCTTCTGAAGATGCCAGCCACAGATGCAGGTGAAACATCAGGAGCAAATACTACTAGAACATGGCCTCATAGCCCAAAAAACCCACAACAACCCATGGATTCCAGCCATGAAAGCCATCAACTTTACATCTTTGCATTAATTTTTCATGTAGCCAGTGAGGTACTCAAGATACCCTCAAGCCCTTCTCAGTCGCCCACTCATGAGCTCTGGCATCTTTTTAAAGTTAATTGGCCGAGAGAACAAGTCCCATAGACATACAGCTGGACAGCGGCTGTGATGAGATTGAGTAAACCAGTCCATTTCCTTCATCAGAGTGATGCTCAGGAAAGGAAGGATCACAATGAACAGCCACTAACATAGCTCATCCAAAGCAATGCACAGAGGTGGATTGAGAGGAACTTACTTATCTTTAAAGAGTAGACCTTTCAGAATTACAGTAGAAGCACATCTGAAGCCTTTGAGTCACTCTAAATCAGCTAAAAGCACTAGCCACTGAAGTCTGATTGGAGGAGCTGTACCCCTTTATATGACTAATTTATGTGGACAGTTGCTAATGGCACTAAGATCTGTAGCATTGCTCTGAGTGCAGAAAGCATTGTGTGATCTGATATACTCAGACTTAGCATCTGCGTGGCTCCCCTTTCCTGGATTTCTTTCACTTTCTCTAGAGGCCAAACTAGACATTTTCTGATGAGGAGTTTTGTACTGATGCAGAATACAGCTTCAAAGGAGCCCTTTTTGCAAGGTCTGCAGCTGAGAGGAAAACAGATAGACTCTCCCTTGCTTTCAGCTGCAGTCTTGATACTAACACCCACTCCCAAGAAACTATTGTTTGCATTTAAAAAAGTGCACACGAGAGACAAAATCACATGGAGCATCAGATCTCATTTTGCCTTAGGATGCTAGTGTGATGGCAGATGTTTGTTGGATGCATAGATTGTCTACTCAAGTGTTTCCCATGATTAATACCCAATAACAATCTTGTTTATGGCATCCTGGATTTCAGGTTGCTGCACTTAAGAGCAGATGTAGAGAAATTCAGGGCTGTTGTCCTGGATCATCCCCAAGAACTTCAGTGTTTTGCTTCCATAGCAGCCAACCAGATGCTGGCAGGCAGCCCGCAACCAAGGCATGGAATGCAACAGCACCTTTCTGCTTGCGCTCTCCCCCAAGGAGGAGTATTTAGAGGCACAGTGCCTCATAATGTGCAGCTATGATGGCTAGTAGTCATTGACATTATTCTCAACACATCGATCAACATTCCTGTTTAAAGCTGTCCAAGTTGTTGTTGGTTGCTCAATAGATGATCATCACAATAACAATTACCTAGTTGTGATTTTATAGTATCTTTGTAAATATAGGTCCAGTGCAGGAACACTTGGGAGCTGTACTTAAGGAGCAGGAGACAGTTTATTTGCTATATATTTAATTTCTAGTGAACATGGTGCAGTGGTTTGAGAGTTGGGACTAAGAGTTCAGGAGACCAAGGTTTGAATCCCCACTCGGCCTTGAAGACCTACTGGGTGACCTTGGGCAAGCCTTAGAGAAAGGCAGTGAGAAACCTCTTCTGAGTAGATCTTGCAAAAAAAGTCTTATGGTAGGGCCATTGTAAGTCAAAGTTAACTTGAAGGCAGGTAACACGTTAACTTCATAAGATCAAGTTCAGAGTGTGGGGAATATATCAACCTTAATAACTTAGTTTGATGTCGGTTCTCACATTCTGCCTGCTCTCCACCTGTTCCACTTTCAATCATGAGAACAAAGGTTATGTAGAAGATACAAATAATATACCACAAAATAACCCCATGAGTCCTCTAAAACATTGCTTTTAATCCACTCAAACCAGTACTTCTTTTGTTATTTTGTTATTCCAGCACAAGAAACAATCCCAGGTAACACTTGGGAGCTGTTCTTAGGAAGCAGGAGACAGCTTATTTACTACAGTATATATTTAATTCATAGTCAGCACTGTGCGATGCAGCAGGGTGCAGTGGTTTGACCATTGAGCTAGGAAACCGGGATTTGAATCCCCAGTTGCCCATAAAAACCCACTGATTGACCCTTAGCAACTCATACTTTCCCAGCCTCAGAGGAAGGCAGTGGCAAACCCCTGTGATAGATGACAGCTCAGAGGTCGATGAGCAATTGATTGTGCCAGGAACAGAGCCAGTGATAGACCAAACTAGCTTGCAAACACCCCCATCAGTTGAAAGACAAGTGGAGGCAGAGTTGTTGCAGCCAGCCCCAGAGTGAGAAGAAACCAGAAATGATTTAGAGGAATTTGATTCACTTTTGCCCCCAAGCCTCCAATCATAGAGGGGCCAGAAACAAGAAGCTCAGAGGGAAGCCGTTTTGGCAAGATTAAGAAAACAGAACAGTGATAAGGAACACTTGTTCTTGTCAGCTATTTGAGTCCCTCGGCATGGCTTGCAGTTTGCTTGTAGCAAATCACTATGCAAGCACTTTTGACCTTTGTTTTCTGGCTTCCTCAACCCCTTTCGATGGACCTTCGGCTTTCTGGACCCTTTAGATTTGACCTTGACTCGGCACAGTGTTTCCACTTGTTTGCATTTGATGGTCCTCACCACCTTCTCTAGGGCAAGTACTCTTATCTCCCTTCCTTTGCTGGCAGAGAGGCACCGGCAGGGAGTTGGACTCTGACAACACTCTCGCAACAGTTATTGCTAAGAAAACCTCATTCAGAGGTGTATATAGGGTGGGGCAAGTAGGGCATGTGCCCTGGGCACCAATGCCAGAGAGACACAAAAAAGTCATGCATATAAGGGTGGGGTCTGGGGTAGGGGTAAGAAGATGGGGCAAAACTCCCATGCTTGCCCTAGGTGCTGTTTACACTAAATATGCCACTGATTCCATTATCAGTTTGCCTTAGGATCACCATAAGTTAGAAAACATTTGAAGGCACATAACAACACTGTAGCAGATAAGGCCAAAAGGAAAGTGCTTCAGTGCAATAAAATACCCATGTAGTTGTGGGCATATATTGAGTACAATATATTCGGTTGTGTATAAGTTATATATTTACACTGGGGTAAATGTATGCATTTCTTTGATGGCCTCATCAGAGATTATTAACCCAAAGTTAAAAGATATCACTCTATATCAAGGGTAGGTGAAATACAGCCACCAAAGGCTGTGTAGCTCCTGAACAAGGCTTGGGCCCGTTTGGACTCACTCCTTTCTATCATAAGAAGAAGAAAAGGAGTAAAGTTAGTGGTTTCATGGAAGGCACGGCAATTCACTTTTTAAATAGGTCAGAGCACTCCCCCCACAATTCATTCACTTGCTCAACTTATATCCTACTTTTTTGTGTTGGCACAGAACACAAAGTGGGTATTTTTTGACATGAAAACTCCTGTTTTTTCAAAACCAGAAGTGGACTTCTGGCCATGTCCATTTGGGAATCTGTGTGGCCCAATGCAGGTTTAGGGATTAGGAAAAAATGGCCCCTGTACCCACCAAAGATGTCCACTTCTGCTATAAATGAATTCTTCTATAGTGAACTACAGTCCTCCCTCCACATTTGTGGGTTTGACCTTCACAAATTTGATTATTTGTGCTTGCCTCCCCGCCATTCTCCTTCTCCTATTCCCTTGCAGTCTTCACCCCAGGCTTGCCAAGCCTGTGCTGAAAATAGATTTTTTTTCCTTTTGGATGAGCAAAGCCCCCTCCCACTGCTGAAGGCGTGTCCTCTCTGCCACGTGGCTGCACATTCTGCTGTGTGATGGCCACTAATTCGTAGGTGCTCTCTTTGCTCCCACCCTTCACGTCTGCGAGGAAGTAGCTAGAATGCCAAAACTCAGTGCTCTACTCTTCTCTGAGGGGAAAGTACTGGTAACCCCTTTACCTTGTCTTTCTTCCTCCCCCTGGGAGCCCCGGGGCCAGAGGTAAGGGAACGGGAGTGGGGAGCTCTGAAGAGGAATGGGAGGGGTATTGCAGGGTGGGAGTTATTTGCAGTTCTTCCATGTTCTCGAAAGTTCTGCACCCCCAGCCCTCATAAATTTTGAGGTTAATAAAAGTAGTTAATGAAAAGTAATTAATAAAAGGCCATACAGATGTCTGGGATCAACTGAATACATTTATTTAAAAGCAACTTTAAATATTAAAAAAGTAGAAATTAACACATACAGTACTCAAACGGTCACATTAAACACATAAGGAAACAAGTATACTAATGTATAATGACTGTAACATTCAAATGAGACTTCAGTTTCCAACTCGTGGCACTATCAGTTCTGTCTAAACATGTTGATGCACTATGTCTTAAAAAAATAAATAGTAATTGCTGTTCAACAGTAAAATAACACACCCCTTCCAGAACAAACTTCCCTCTCCCACTGGGAAAAAACCCAAAACAAACAAACTTTTCCAAATATGTCATGTACAAAATTGCAGATAGTGGCTCTGAGCTTAAATTCAATACTGTATTTAAACTCAACCTATATATCATACATAGTATTTTAATTCTCCTATGGACTTTCAAATCACCCAGAATAGTTAACTCTTGTTCCTGGTGGAACTCACTTTAGTTTTTAAAAAATTCATATTCTACTTCAAAAAGCATACAAAATAATAGACATTTGACTCTACATCATTTTACACATCTGAATCTTCATTATATCATCTGCTTTTTTTTCCAAAGCAGTGGATTTTGAGATTATTTTAAAATATATTTGACAAATAAGGTAGATCATTTTTGTTCTTTAATCTATATGAATAACACTGCTTTGATGAGCAATATGGGATAAGAACGTAGCTTTGATATAAATAGCAGAATACTGAAATCAGTAACAATGCAGATGTGATGTCAGCAGGCTCACTTACTTGTATGCTCATTATCTTTTTAACAGAGTTTGTCATGGCCAGAGCTTGGAAGTAACACATTAAAAACAGTGCATTACTTGGATTTTGTTGCTTTACACAATGACTGCTAATCTTAAGGTTAACAAAACACGCACACATAAAGAGCTCTAATTCATTCCATTTCTTGGAAAAGGATAGTGGGGTTTCTCTGTTAGTCATTTCAGGGTGGGGGGGTATGTAGCCTCATCTGTGGTGGGAAAAGGAAGGAGTCACATGGCTGGCCCAGTTCCTCTGGTTGCTGCCACCTCTGTTTGTGGGTGAAATGTAGTGAGCAACAGCAAAGCACAGTTTGAGAAGAGAATAAAGAAAAAACGGGGGATGGGAAAGGTGGGCTACAGAGGCAGAGTAAAACATGCATGAATCTTTTGCTTTGCTAGGGGTCTTCCACTATCCAACCCTCTCCTCCAAGGCTCTCCTGCATTGGATAATGCCAAAGAGGCCTCTGGGCCTGGTAGTGAAACAACTCCAGCCCAGCCTGGCTCTTGCTGACCTCTCCCACCCTCATTTCTTGTTGTGCTTTGTCTTTGATGGTTATGAATCTTCAGGCAAGCCCTTAGAGCAAGGATAGTCAAAGTGGGGCCCTGGGCTACATGCAGGGGCCCCTATCTGTGGCCTCTGAAGCTGACAGGAACTGTAACTTTTTTTCTTTGAAGTTGGACTATTTCTTGCCTCCAAACTAACCAATAGCTTCCCAAACTGCCTACAAATATGCTGGTTTGTTTCTACCAACACCCAAAGGGGAAAAAAGGTCAAAAGGATGGGTGAAATAAGTCATCCTGCTCTCCACTTCTGTTTTGTGGGTGAAATGTAGTGAACCACAGCAAGGCTCAGCTTGAGAAGCAAACAAGGAAAAGACTGGAGATGGGCAAAGATGGGATACAGAGACAGAGTAAAACATGCATGAATACTTTGCTTTTCTTAATATGCAAGATTTTTTTTTTTGATTGATTGATGGCATTGTATGTTAGCTCTTGTTGTTTTTCCATTCTGCATGGCCTGAGCTTGGCTATGCTGCCTCTAACATGGTTGGAGAAAAAGTGTTGCTGCTAAGTGCAGGGGCGTAGCACACAAAGTCCTAATCGGACAAAGAGGAATGGGCCTGCTTCTCAACAGAGGGTAAACAACAGTGGGGCAACACACACAGCCCTGAGATCCAAATTGAATTGAGCAGGAGGGTATGGTGGGGAGACATACTTTCACCAAAAGGCTGACTAACGGAAGCTCAGGAGTGACGGGGCATCATGCCATCTTTGTTTATGTGCCTTCTGTAAAGCATGAAGATACATATCCATCACAAAAGAAGCAGAAGAAGTGAGGGAGAGGGCAGCAAGAGTCAGGATGGGCTAGAGGTGGTCCACGACCAGGCCTAGAGCCCTCTTTGATGTCACCCCAATCCCAGAGAGCCTTAGAGGAGATGGTTGGATGGCAGGAGACCTACCAGCAGGAGCTAACCATCCCTTCTACCCAAACAAGACGGAGGCATGATGTCGTGCCCCTGTCCCAGGACCCAGACAGAACCCTTCCCAACACCCCCACCCCAGAGACATGAGAGAACAGAACATGTCTGTGGGGCACGGCTATTGGGAAGAGGCCTGGGAGAGGGGCATGATACCATGTTCTCCCCAATTGTGTAGGCAGGTGGGTTGGTCAACTCCTACTGTTGGATCTCAGGCCACCCAGCCATTTCCTCCAAGGATCTGTGGGGTTGGGATGATGTCAAGGAGGCTTGTGGGCCAGGTGGTGAAATACTGCCAGCCGAGGCTGTCTCTTGCTGCCCTCTCCAACCCTCATCGCTTGTTCTGCTTTGATATGTATCTCCAGGCAGGTCCTTAGAGCAGGGATAGCCAAAGTGGGGCTATGAGCTGCATGCAGGACCCATGAGTGTGGCACCCAAAGCCCCTGAAGCTGACAGGGACTGTAACTTTTTTTGTTCAAAGTTGGACAATTTTTTGCCCCTGAACTAACCAAAAGCTTCTCAGACTGCCTACAAATGTTCCAGTTTGTCTCTCCCAACATCCCAAGAAAGAAAAAGTCAAAATGATAGGTGAAATACGCCATTCTGCTCTCCACCTCTGCCGGTGGGTGAAATGTGGCGAACCACAGCAAGGCTCAGCTTGAGAAGAGATTATAAAAAAAAGAGACTGGCGATGGGCAAAGATGGGCTACTGAGGCAGAGTAAAACATGCATGAATACTTTGCTTTTCCTAATATGCAAGATTTTTTTTGATTGATGGTATAGTGTGCTAGCTTTTGTTTTTTTTCCATTCTGCATGGCCTGAGCCCAGCTATGCTGCCTCTAACATGGTTGGAGAAAAAACGTTGTTGCTGACTAAGTAAAGGGGCGTAGCACACAAAGTCCTGATCTGGACAGAGAGGAATGGGACTGCTTCTCAGCAGAGGGTAGGCAACAGTGGGGCAACACACATGGCCCTGAGATCCAAATTCAATTGAGCGGGAAGGTATGGTGGGGAGACACATTTTCACCAAAAGGCTGACTAACGGAAGCTTGAGAACGACAGGGGCATCATGCCGTCTTTGTTTATGTGCCTTCTGTAAAGCATGAAGATACATATCCATCACAAAAGAAGCAGAAGAAGTGAGGGAGAGGGCAGCAAGAGTCAGGATGGGCTAGAGGTGGTCCACGACCAGGCCTAGAGCCCTCTTTGATGTCACCCCAATCCCAAAGAGCCTTAGAGGAGATGGTTGGATGGCAAGAGACCTAGCAGCAGGAGCTAACCATCCCTTCTACCCAAACAAGACGGAGGCATGATGTCGTGCCCCTGTCCCAGGACCCAGACAGAACCCTTCCCAACACCCCCACCTCAGAGACATGAGAGAACAGAACATGTCTGTGGGGCACGGCTATTGGGAAGAGGCCTGGGAGAGGGGCATGATACCATGTTCTCCCCAATTGTGTAGGCAGGTGGGTTGGTCAACTCCTACTGTTGGATCTCAGGCCACCCAGCCATTTCCTCCAAGGATCTGTGGGGTTGGGATGATGTCAAGGAGGCTTGTGGGCCAGGTGGTGAAATACTGCCAGCCGAGGCTGTCTCTTGCTGCCCTCTCCAACCCTCATCGCTTGTTCTGCTTTGATATGTATCTCCAGGCAGGTCCTTAGAGCAGGGATAGCCAAAGTGGGGCCATGAGCTGCATGCAGGACCCATGAGTGTGGCACCCGAAGCCCCTGAAGCTGACAGGGACTGTAACTTTTTTTTGTTCAAAGTCGACAATTTTTTGCCCCTGAACTAACCAAAAGCTTCCCAAACTGCCTACAAATGTGCCTAAAAATGTGCACCCCAAGAAAAAAAATGACAGGTAAAATATGCCATGCTGTTTTCCACCTCTGTCTCTGGGTAAAATGTAATGAGCCACAGCAAAGCTCAGCTTGAGAAGCAGACAAGAAAAAGACTGGAGAAGGGAAAGGATAGGCTAATGAGGCAGAATTTAACATAAATGAATATTTTGTTTTTCTTAATATGCAGTTTTTTTTTCACTGATAGTATTGCAGGGATAGCCAAGGGAGGCAGTGGACTGCAAGCAGGACCCCTGTGTGTGGCCCCTGAAATGCTTTGAAGCCTAGAGGAACTGCAACTTTTTTTCTTACGTTGGACAATTTTTTGCCCCCAAGCTAACTAAAAGCCTCCAAAACTGCCTACAAATGTTTGTTTGTTTCTCCCTATCCCCAAAGGAAAAAAAAGGCGAAAATGATGGGTGAAATATGCCAACGGGGCCCCCCAGGCAGGCATGTCGGGGGGGAATGCCCTTTCGCTCTCTGTAGCTGTCCACCCTGTCATACAGCCAGGTTGAGGACTAAAGGAGCACTCCAGGTTTTACTTATTCTCTCCACCTTGCCCACAGGTAGCACAAGCACACCATGAGGCTGGCCAGCCATGTGATTGCACACTTGTTTTCTTCCCTCTTTTACCAATGCATGGCTACATTCCCAATGAGTAATGCTGGACATCTCATTCTTGTTGGAAGGAAAGTGCCTTAAACTTTGTCCATTTATACCTGTTACAACAAAAACCAAGGGAGCCATGGTTTTGTTTACACATTACTTTTGAGCACTATTTCAATGAAGCAAATGTTTTAAAACCACTTTCCAATAACAGCTGATAAACATTTTGTTTCTCTTCATGCAAGATTTCTTAGACTGATTATATTCCATATTTTAGCATTTAAAAAAACAAATATTCACTGAGTACAGGTCTGAACAACATCAGAATTGAAAAACTCAAGAGAAATTAGCTTAGAACTATGCTTCTGTAAAATGAAATATTTGACATGGAGTCAAAAGAATCTGAAACGGAAGAAAGGAAACTTGTTCTATTGCCAAAATAACCAACTTTAAATAAAATTCTATGCCCGCAGACTGACAAAAATGCAAGGAGCCACATAGAAAAATGTTCTATTGATTGTAAACAAAGCATGAATTTTCTGCTTTAAGTATGATCAGAATGAAGGGTCCTCAATAAATAAGTGTGATATAGAATATGAGGAATGAAAATGTCCTTAATGTCTTTTAGATATATGTAATGCAGTATTACAACTCTGAAGCTATCACAAGTGAAAACACACTCTTCTTAAGTTATTATCCATGTGCTTCAACTAGTGCTGGTGGATTCTCAGAGTTGAACTGAGAGTCATAATTAGGATTCAGTATCAGCATAGGTAAATACAAACATTACTGCATGCTTCCACTAATTAATAGCAGGTAAGTTATCTTTCACACATTTTTTATGATTTTTATTGTTTTGATTTTTTCAGGCCAAAACAAAACCACCATTATATTCGCTTCTTATGAACTGAAGGGTCAAATTCCCCAGCTACAAAGTTGTTTTCTAGATAAGAACTGCCAATTGAGCTCAAGGATTAAAATAATAAAAATAATAATAATCAAACCAAATAAAGGAATGTAAATATAATACATATTATGAAAATAATTAACTACACACCAAGTAAGTTAATACTTAAATAATACAACTTAAGTGAACAACCAAACTAAACAACTAACCTCAATAAACAAAAGCAAATCAACAGACAACAGACCAAGAGGAATGTCCTTCTCTTCTCTTGTGATTATTTTAGTTTTGCCTTTAATTGGTTTTCTACAGACTGAGCAGCTCTATTATCTAACAACCTGCAAATGACATTGCTTGTAGTTGTATAAATATAGTGCACCCTCCATATATGCGTAAAACAAAAAAGACATAAAACAAACAAACAAAAAAGCAAAGGCTTGCGTCCCATCATCTTCAGCAGACACTACATGTGCATGCCCATGGTGTCCATTGAAGAGAATGGGACGCAATGCTTTGCACAACCTTGGATGTGTGTGCCAAGGGCTCATTGTATGGGCAACTATCTCAGATGTTTACATGTCTTGATAAAAGCAAATTCTGTGTGGGGTAAGGACATTACATCTGTTCAATTGTATTTAAATGAAGTTTTTTTTAAAACAGTTTCATAACTCTGGAGGTAGTCGTATCATATATTACTTTTACGTTTACAGCTTTTCATTTTCGTTTTAAAATATTTTTTATTTATTTTTATGGAGGGTTCATGGTGCTTATTTACACTGGTTGTTTAATTATTCTCTTACTTGGTGTGCTGTACAATAATTTTGATAATATGTATTATATTTACATTCACATCTTTGTTTTTTTTAACCCCTGAGTCTAGCTGCTGGTTTGTATCTTGTTGAGGCCCTCCTTCACTTGTGTTGTGTTAAGTTTTCTAGATAAGCCAATATTTACCTGGATATTCATCTAGGTGGGAAATAATTATCACAAGGTTGTATGGCTCAAAAAACATTTTAAAAATACAAATTGACAGATTTTAACATTCCTGCATTAACAAAGATTGTAAGGAAGCATGTGAATGCATGCAAATGGGGACAGACCATTTTTCTTTGAGTCCCTGGTTGACTGAAAAGAAATTTCCAGCCAAAAGTTCCATATGTTATCATTCATTAGAGTAATTTTGATTGAAGACTGTCAAATGGTTTTAAGTGAGATAAATACCACAGGGATCAACTGTTAACTACATAATACAGACATAAAATGTTGATCACACACCATAAAATGTAGTATCAGTGAATATTTCTTTTGTTTGACGTGTACACTGAACACTTTTTTCCCCAAAACAAGTACTAAGGAAGTGGAATTTCACAAGCTGTTATGTGTTTACATTTGTAGCTGTAAACTGGGCTGTAAATGAGCCAAAGCAGTTCATTTTGAAAATGGAGTCTAACTCTCTGCTAGTTATTTATGAATACTGAATCATTAGGAAGGGTAACATCTGTACAGTTAAACAGGAATGAATGAGACCATCCATTTTTAGAAAGCTGGTAGTTCATACACACAGAAAGAGATGTAAGTGCTTGATGCCAAGGATGGCTTGAGCAAACCCAATAAGGCATGCCAGGTCCCAAGGCTACCGTAATACTGGCAAAGGTGGAGTAACACCATCTATTTACAATACAACTCACCTTGTAGGGTGAGCCATGAGTTCTCATTCTATTAACAGCAGTTATATATACATATATATCCACAATTGTGCACAGAATTACATGGATGCAGCAGCTGTTTGCTTCGTGCTAAAAGCCCGTCTTGCAGGAAGGATGTGCAATGCTCAAGTTTCCAATCTGACTTAGTCTGATAAAATGTGGACGAAGGATACTGGGAAAACCCCTTTCCTCTCTGGTTCTCCTTCAATGTGGCCAATCTGCAAAATGCAAGCAAACAAAAAATCTGTGAGATATGTTCCAGGTGCCTCCACAACAACCACTTAGTGCTGGTTAGTCAACAGTTTCACAGTTTTGTATCCCTCATATCAACCTACATTTTTATATGTAATCAAGTCTGAGTTCAGGAACTTCTATATATGGATAGTCACAATTTCCACAATAATTTCATGACTTTAGTTAGAAGAAAAACAATTATTTGAAATGAAATACAGCCTTGCCCTCCACATTCATGGGGGTTAGGGGCACAGGACCCCCATGAAACTGGAAAACTCACAAATATCTCTAGGGCCCCTGAAAGCTGCACACCACATCAATCAAAATGTGTGTCTGTGGGAAGGAGGGGCTAAGGCATGGTAGGGACAGCAAGCACCCAGGGTCCAAATTGGGTCAGGGGAAAAAAAAGAAAGGCGAGAGTCAGCATGATGGCCCTATACTTCCTCCCTGTTGCCTGTCTCCTTCCATGGGTATGTGCGGGGGGGGGGGCACTGGGAAAGGATCTGTGGTGCTGAGAAATCAGGGTGTGAGCCGTCCTTAGTGGACCAGGCAGCAACTGGTGGTGAAGGAATGGGAGGAGGACCAGAGGTGGGTTTTTAAGGGACTGCACAGCCTGATTGGAGCCACCAAGAGGGAAGGTCCCTGCAAAAAGAAGTGCTGGAGGTGGGGTTTGGACAAACCTGCAGATAATCAAGTCTGAGAATGTTAAACCTGCAAAAGTCAAGGTTCACTGTAGATTAATAGAAATTTGAAGCAGTATCCACACAGATGGATCACCAAGAATTAAAAAAAAAAGAGTTGAAGAAAATATTCCAAATTGGAAGCTTTGTTTTTCAGATGTACAATACTTTCCCTACAGACTATGGAAAGCAGCAGCTCTTATTCCACTGAGTTAAATGGGAAGACCTTAATCTAATGAGCCTCTCAACTTCACAGCCTTGCAACACTGCTTTCAAATACAGCTATTTTTTTTTGTCAGAACTAGAAAGATGAATAAATGTGGCTTTTTCTTACTTGCTAATGGCAACATAGGAAACTGAAGAATATGGAGAACATTGCTTAATTTCATTACCGACAGTGAGTTTCCTCAGAGCAATATTTGACATAGGTTGAAAGGTACCGGTATATTTCTGAAAACTGGGACCTTCCTTCTCTGTTTAAAATTGTACTCATTGGGGTATTTGCTTTGCAAACATCTATTTTAATGACTGAATAAGAATACTGTGGGGTTTAGTTGTGTTTTTAGGAATGTTATATACTGCATGTGTATTACAGATTACAGAAACCTATATATGTTTCATAATGGGAATTTCTAGATTTACTTTAATTATTCTGAGAAGCAGAATGGTGTAGTAGTTCAGGTGTTGACCCAAACCAGGGTTTGAATTCCTGCTTGGCCATGGAGACCCCTGGCCCAGTCAAAATCTCTCAGCCTTAAGTGGAAGGCAAAAGCAAACTTTCTTTGAACAAATCTTGCTGAGAAAAATCTGTGATAGGTTCATTTTAAGGTTGTCATAAATTGGAAACAACTTGAAGGTACACAACAACACTTTAATAGTTTCTTAAGATCTTTAAAAGTAGTCAGAAACATATTGAAATAATACATAATTTGTTTATCCAATTTCCTCTACCCCTAACAAACAACAAGAGCAGTCATGTCAAATATTCAGAGCCCCAAATCTTCTTGATGCCTTCAACGGAATATAGCAGAATTTCTGAGGGATAATTTTTTCCATTTTACAAAAGAACAATTAAAATGACTTCAAATGCTTTCATGCTGGCCCTGACACAAGGCCAAGGTAGTAATCAAATAGAAAATACTTGGAATTCTTTCAAATACCACATTTCAATGATTCTCTTCTGAACTGGGATTCTGTATACCGAACATATGCTTTTTCTTAATTATTCCCATTCTTGTGGTGAAGATATATACATGCAACCTCCAAAGACATATTATAGTCTTGTTGCTGATGAATGCACAGCAGTGATAAAGATCTTCTTTCAGCAGTAGAACACATTGCTTTTCCAGTACAAGGTCCCAGGTTTAATCTTTGGCATCTCAAGATAACTCTGAGAAAGAGTCCTGTTTGAAAATCTGGAGAAATCCTGCCAGTCAGTTGAGACTAACATTTGCCAATCTAGTGACCTCCAGATGTGTATGATTAGCAGTCCCATAATTTACGCTCCAAAATGGCCCATCCTGACTGGTATTATGTGAGTCGTAGTTCTAAAGATTTGGACATTCATAGCTGGCAAGCCAAGAGGCGCTCAGATGTCATAACAGAGACAGGATCTGGTTTTGTCTTCCCCAATCCCCCTTTTTACAAATATTTTTTTCCCATATTGCAGCACAGCCTTCAGCTGGGTAACACGAGGGTAATACTGGGACTTGTGAACTTACACTGGTGGAAAACTTGAATAGGTGAGTATATCTGTACTTTATCTTAAACTGCTAATGTAGAATATTCAGAGCTATCTGTGACTGAAGTCACTGGCAAAACTTTTATGATATTAACAGAGTTGCACTTGATAATTAAACTACAGAATATGACTCGCAATTATACACAAGATTTCACATACAAGTAGAAAGATGGCACAAGCTCCACCATATGATCATGTTTGGCAGTCTTTGAGGATACTGTGTGGTAAAGTTTTTTTATTACTGTTTAAAGCAGAAAGATACATACCCACCACTCTTGGTCCTCTTCACCTGTTACAATAATAACTTCACCTTCAACAAATGTGAGTTCATCATCGTTATCTGCTTGGCAGTCATAGATTGTCTTCACTCGCTTAACTTTGTTCTTGCCCTTAAAAAAAAAAAATCTAGTTAACATAGGAAGAAGAGTTCTATATTTTCACCAGACTTGCTGCTACCAGCGAGCACTGTAATGTATGACTATGTCAAGAATAAACCTTACTTCAAATATTTATAATTAAATCAATACCTCAAATTTAGAGCTGTAAATCCACTAGTAAAGCAGACCCACTGAGTCAATGGAGACTTTGTAAATCAACATCTGTTCTAGGTGGCACTATCACCTGAATTTAAGTCAGAGTTTTATTTCATTTAATATTAATGTATTTCTAGCAGTTTTTTCTAAAAACTTGTCACACAGAACCCCCAAAGCAGTAACACAATTGCCCACAGAACATCTGAAAATCATTGGCTCTAATGTAAGAAATCACAGAAGTAGTGGCAGACTTGATGGACAAGTTTGCACAACAGGATAAACAATGGTGTGTAAATGGGATGTTACCAACACACACGCAGAGGGTGGTTGCAGTTTTTTCCCTCCCATTCCTTCTTTAACAGGTTCACGCACAATGATCCCTGCTCTGAAAAATCATGATATGTTGGACAAGAAATTCCTGCCCTTCTCTCTTTCACCTTCACCCAGTATTTGTTTAAAGCATTTTAAACCCGATGCTTCAGCTATGAAAGCTTCCAAAGCAGCCTGGTCTGTGCTTAGCTGCCATCGCCACCAGCTGCCAACGGCATGGAGAAACTTATCAATCATTTGGTCAATTCAGAGACACATCTCAGTAAAATCATTGCAGGCTGACTATTAAACTGGTTTGAAGTTTACGGAACTCGTCGTTTTACATGTGCAGGCATACATCGCCTTAAGGCATTTTGCTTTAGAGTGCTTCACTAATACAGTGTTTTCCAGATATATTCATATCTATTGTTTTTGGCAGTGATGCACACATCATTTGATTCCAGGTTGAATCTAGTGAGTCAACTGGTGATATTTTGTTACCTGCGCTCAGTCTACAGATTTTAGGCTTTTATATGCACTCTAATGTGGAAAAAAAAAGCCCATGATTTGTTTTAAGGTGATGCTCACTTTAATGGCAGTGGTCTGGAATCTAATCCACCGTATTAGTGAGGTTTTCTGTATAAACTTTTAATCGACTTACTGTATTAATTTTCACAGATCTCTCTTTATGTAAAAGTTATATGAGATTTATATGCACATGCAATTTTTGTGTTTGTTCAGCTCATATCTTGTTTAAAGTTAACAAGGTTTTGTTGTTCTTGTCAGCATACTGCTTTGGGAATGGTACCATTGAAGACAGTTAAATCTGTTTAATCAGAAGGTGATCGCTCTGAACATCATCACATTTTATTTGAAAATCCTCTCCCCACATTTTAACTCTGAAACATTTAATGTCAGCTTTCCATGGACCCTTGGAACTAGACAGATGAAGATCAAGACACCATGGCCTCACTCATCAGCTGGAATGTGAAGGGCTGTTGGAGGACTGTACCCTGTGTCCCCCAAACAGAACATCACAAGAAGTGGGAGACCACCCTTACTAGTTTACTTCCTGCCTTTGTCTACCCATTTCTTTTTTTGCTTTTGGAATATGTGTATTAAGACTGTGAGCCTGCAAGCAGGTTCTGTCTTATCTTTAAATATACAGGGCTTATCTAAATTTAGCTAGTAGACACTATAAGATGATTTTGAAATATGTAAAGGGATCTGTAGATTTTAGCGAACCAAGAGGCAGTGGAGAAATTTGTCAGCATCGGCAACAAAATACACACCCCAGGTTGGCCCATCCAAGCCACATCACTGCACACACCCAAGTTCCCTGAAGTATTTTTTTAATTCATGTAACTGTCTTAGACTGTACCAACCCCAAAGCACTATGATGAAAGAACAACAAAAGTTTGGTTCAATATGTGGTAAACAATGTCTACTTACCATGTTTATTTTTCTTGGAAGTGGCACTGGGGTCTCTGGCAATGCATGAGCTACATCATTTGACTCTTCAGAGGCTTGTTTTTGGACGGTCTCTCTAGACTGTACTTTTGGAGAAAGATCCAAGGAATGAGATTTTTGATTGGTCTCCGAGGGTTGAGGCTTTGGCGATATTTCACTTGGAGTTTTAGCCAAAGCATCTCCTAGTTGAGGCTTTGGAGGAAGATCCTTCACTTGTGGTTTTGGAGGTAAGTCGGCAAGTTGTGGTTTTGGTGGCAGGTCTCCTAATTGAGGTTTAGGGGGTAGTTCTCCAGGTTTGGGGGTAAATCTCCAATTTGTGGTTTGTGGGGTAACTCTAGAGCCTGAGGCTTGGGTGGTAAATCTCCAGACTGTGGCTTCGGTGGTACATCAATAGAGAGTGAAGCTGACTTCTGAAAGATTTCTGAATGTTGACTGGACTTATCTATTGAAGGAAGATGAATTGTTTCTATTTTTCTTAGTGCCACTGAAATAGAAAACACAGTAAGAGGGATTTCAGAGCAATTCTTGTCTTTCTATAAAATGGAAACTTATACATATCTTCAATCCTATTCTGTGACCGCAACCTACCCACTATGAGGTGAGCTTCGAATGTTACTTGCAAAAAGGAATGTGCCACTTTACTAGTTTTTCCCATTCTGCTGTAGTCATTACCATTACACTAGTGGCCTATGCAAATACAATGTGTTGAGCATTACTAACATGTTGGCAGAAACATCACTACTTCTCCTTCAGGGCTTAGAAAGGCATCTTTGAAGGCCCACCCAATCAGAAGAGGACTGCAGCTGGCCATCTCATTCATGCCTCAGAAGGCTAAAGTTCTTCTTCATTCTTTGAACACTCAAGCCATGTCAGACATACACATCTTTTCCTTCCTAGACCAATAATACTTAACAAATCTTCCTGGAATCACTAACAGAAACTGTGGTCCTTACCTGTGATATGTTCATATCCAGCAGTGAAAGGTGAACATCCTGAGATGAGTTGCTCCTCTCCCCCACCCTGATAGGCAGTAATGGTACAGATCTTTGAGAAGCAACCTCTAGAAAGACCAAACCCTGAGAACTATCAGCTAATGCATCAGAACATTCAGCTAGGTAAATTAGCATGCATGACAGAAGGTACAAATTCAAGAGAAAGAAAAGGGATTCTTCCCTGCTCGTGAACTAGTAGTGCAATGAACCAATACCAGCAGCAATCAAAAAGGAAAAAAAAAGTCTGATGGGTGGGAAGATGTTCCCCTTTCACTGATAGAAATGAATGTATCACAGGTAAGAACCTACATTTCCCACAGTGAAAGGAGGAACATCCTCAGATAGGACATGTTGGAACTGCCCCCAAAATGAGGATAAGAAAACCTCTGGTGTCCCATGCATAAATTATTGCTTAATTACATTTTGGAATATCTGCTCGCCAAATGAAGGTTTAGCAGAAACAAAGGTATCCAGTCTTTAATGCTTCACAAAGATGGAAGGTGACTTCTAGGTCGCTGCCTGGCAAATGTGCATCAGAAGGACATAGATGGCAAAGGTCACTAATGTGGCCACACTCCCAGTGGAATGAGTAACAACCTTCCAGGCAAAAAAGATCTGGAAGATTCAGAGGCCTTGATCCATCTGTGGAACAAGAAAACTGAAACCTTCCTTATGGACTGTGGCTAAAAGGAAATGAAGAGAGAGTCAGATAGACAGAATTTTTTAGATAAATGCAGATAGTGTATTGTACATTCAAGGTGGACAAAATCTTCTTCAGTGGTTTCTTAGGATGAGGACAAAAGGGTTACCTTTTGTACCTCCTGTGCCCTGTGAAAAGGAGAGTTTGTTTTTGTAATGAGGCATAGGATTGCTGTGTCCAGACAAATGACAAATGGCTCCTTCCTATCTGAAAGGGCTCATAATGATGATAGCCTGTGAACAGAAGTTAGGGCCATTAGGAATAGTAGTTTCCAGGATATGGATTTCAAACAATGACCCTATCGAAGCTTTTAGGACATTGTGGACAAGGATGGGTAGTGATTTATAGCTGGTAGAGACATTAATGACAGATACCTGAGGAACCTTCTTATGTGTGGATAGAGGAAAGGCTAATAACTCCCTTGTGAGGAAGAAAGGAGATTATTGCTGTAATGTTGGGTCAAATGCCTCTGTCAATCCTTCCCTCTAAATTTCTAATAGAGACACTTTGAAACAGAGACAGACACTTTAAGGAAGTCCAAATATTTATATTCACTGTGAAGGCAAATCAACAATTTGTTAATCACTTGTCTCCATTTGATGTTGTTGCTTGGGATCCCCTTTACTAAAGTAAAGAAACTCTGGCCATGATAGAGAAAGCAGAAGAAGCTCTTAGAGAGTAATGCTTATGCACTTTTCCAGCACAGCTCCAGCCTTCCTATGTTCAGTTACTTTCAAGGCATCTTTCTTATCTGTGGCATAAACCAAAGAGGAGACAAACAAAACCAGAAGCATCCACAAGGGGGATTTTTAGCTTAGTCATCACATTCTAGGGAATGTTGAACAAAATTTAACAGATGGCGAACTAGGCCTGTTGGTGGCAGGCTTGTTCCATTTCTTCTTACAGTCAAGAAATCAACGGGGAAAAGAATGTTCAATGAAGATTTCCCACTTTGGATAAAATATTCCTTGTTTCCTGTGGGAGACTGCAAACTTGGGCATGGTCAGGTATAGATGGACAAGTGAGAGTCAGGGCCTTAATTGCCTTCTGTAACAGGAATGGGAAATCTTCTCCCTGGACCTGGACAAAGGGAACTCTGCCCATTCTCCTTTGCTGAGTGCTCTCCTCCATCCCAATGGCAGGGGAAGAGAGGCTACCATCTGTGTTGTTCACTGATGAACAATCAGACATGGACTTTAACTGAGGCAGAGGCATGGATTTAGTTCATTTGTGCTACTTTGTAGGAGACATTGATTTAGAAAGAAAGTTTATTTTAGAACTAAGGTTTTCTGCTGCAGAAGCTAAGCAATCAGCTACAGCACATTTGGAGAGACAGGAAGACGAAAGACAGCAAAATGGAAGCTTTCATGCCTTACAGTGCCTCAACTCAGGCAGGAGAATAGTAGAGTTGTTGGGAGAGGGAGAGGATGGATGGGAAGATGATGACTCCTTACTTTGATCCCTAGCTCCAGTGCCTTTGGGAACACTTGAGAGGGTGACTGGGGCACCCTGGATGTTTACTGAATTGCTTACTGCCTTCAATAATGTCACTTTTATCACATCCTTACTGGGGCCTACTGAAGTGCTGATAGAGGTGGTGGCTTCCTATATTATTGGAACATGAATCCAGGAGGCAAACTCGAGGTGAAGAGCTGGCTGGCAACAACTGGCAGAGGGAAGGGAGCAGGGTAACAAGATGCTCGCAACCATTGTTGTCTGGTGCTCAGCCTTTCTTCCTATCCCTATTGCAGGCTGACTGTTAGCATACAATAAGGCTTCAGAATAGAGGGATTCACTTGCTACCTCTTCTGCAAACTCCCCCGTCGGCAATTTCTCTCTTTGCCCAGTCAGTAGTTTGGCTTTGCCAGAGTACAGATGACTAGGAGAGGGAGCCAGTTCCTGGACATGACAGGGTTGTCCTCCTCAGCTCAGAGGGAATAGGCTATGCTGGAACATCAACTCTCAAGCATGCAATAATTTATATAAATAAAAAGTCTCTCATAAACCCTAAAGTAGAGGAACAGATGATAAAAGGTAGAGGGCAGCTTGTTTTTAGAAATAAATGATGTGAAGTGAAGTGAATCAAGATGACACAGCCTAGTGGAGTGACAGGCAGCAAAGAGACTGGCCTTCTCAGAGGCTGCTTCCACTAAAGGGTACTCCTCAGAAGTCTACCACCCTTGCCTATCAGGACCCATCTCAGAGAGTTCCCCTTTTCACTGCTGGAAAAAGTGTGATTTCTTGCTCTTACAAACCTATAGAGCATCTGAGCATCATCATGTCTTTCCACGGATTATTATCTGTAACAATACTTCCACATGTATTTCCAAGAGTACACACACAAACATACACGTGCCAGTGGGCAGTGGACAAAGAAAAAGCACACCTGAAAAGATGGGTGTCTGAAACTTAGAGATCCTCTCAGTTAAAAGCATTCCCTTCTAGGCTAGATGGTCCAACTGTGCAAGTCATTTTACATTAGCTCTGTATACATGCATGCTCATATTCATATTGTAAACATCCTTTACCTTTTTGAGGTAGTTTTGGAAGAACTCTTGGGCCAAGTGCAGTCTTAGCAGTCCCAGTGCTGATAAAAAGATACATAAGAGGTTAAAAACCTCCAAAAACCTTATCAATATTATCAATACATTTCTCACAGACTGGAAAATATCATAGGGGGGGTTGCCTTATTCTAACAGAGGAAAAGCTATACATATTCAACAGTCTGCACATGTATTTGTTCCAAAAATGGGTTAGTACCTAACAATAACATATTTTGGTATGTCCAAATGTGAGGTCACAAGAACAGAAGCTGAGTGCAGCTTTTTTTGTAGCTGTTTTGTATAGCCTACATGGCTAACAGATATTGAGAGGTTATTAGTCATTTGGACTACATTAGTCCAAGTTCTTTTACAATCTCAAGTTCTGGCACTAAGAGAGAGAAAAATGTCTTGCATGAAAAATGTAAATATAATAGAGCTTCTTCATAACTTTCATTCTTTGTCAGCAAAGTAAACTAGCTGAATTTCTTCTAACTCTACAAAACCTTCTTCTCCAGTGATCCTCTAAAGCAATTACCAAAAACAGATGTAGTAAATACAGCATGAGAATCTTTTTTCTGTCTTTTGCTTCTATATACTTATTGTTTCTGAAACAGTAATTAACTTTTAATCAATGGGAGTGATAGGCAGTAGAAAGCTTCTGTAGAATATCTGTCCCTGTCAAGATGTGTTCCTAGGGAAACACCTCATCCTTAAATATAAAGTGAAATTAACCATGTAGAGAAAACAGATTACTTTCCTTGGTTTAAATTTTACAGTGGTGTAAATTTCAAAAGATATTATAGAAAATAAAATTTGCTAACTATAGTGAACTGAAAACACATCTTTGTGGTCCCATATTGGAATAAAGAGAGGTTATAAAATCAGTAAAAGAAATAAAGAAAAAACTCTTTCATTTCTAAGTTTCTACTGTGATAAAAAAATTAAAAAAGGATCAAATGGAGTTAGGGACCAATACAAAAATGTGTAATTGTGCACAAGTGATTCTTTTTCTTTTTTTATGAAAAATGCTTATGTTAAAATAGCATGATGATGTTAACACCTGTGAACCTGCATACAGTATGTGGTACAGTTATCAAGAAATATTGAAAATTTCAAAAGGAAACTAGAAATTATTTTACTATATGTACTATATTTACTTGTTCAAAAGCAAAAGAATTTTGATTAAAGATAAGGGATATGTCAAAGCTAATAACACAATTTGGAAACTGTTTTGTTATTCCTTCTGTTAGATCATTTAATAAATTTGGCTGTGAAATCAAGAAATTACAGTGCCTAATATTGCAATAGATAGGATATACTATGTGAAAGGTGGAGAATTATATTCATTCAGTCATTTCTATATTGAAGATACAGAAGCAGCAAGTTCTATTATAAATATGAAAAAAGCCTTATTTCTTTGAGGACACATATGGATTAATGTATCTGCATGGCTACACTGAATTTAAGAAAGGTAAAATTCTTACCCAGATTGTTGAGACATCCCCTCAAACTTGTTTGCAGTCTTTGTGGCTGGGGGACCCAAATCATTACCTAAGAATTTAAAAAGTTTAAATATATATTTTTGTTGAAAACTGAAGCAGAAGCAAATATTAGCCAAAATAATAGGTGATTTTTGTAGTACTAAATGTACTTAACTTTTTCAGACATTGGCTGGAATCCTCTATCATGATCCATGTTACATAACTTTACATATATACTTAGCTGTGTGGCAGCAGTGCAGAAATCCAGTTAGTGAATAGCAAAGATGCATAACAGGACACTAACAAGGATGTCCCTACATGCATTGAGCTCTACTGATGCACACTAACACTCTTTTGCTGGTGCCTTGATGCACATCAGTCACTTGGCTGGCTCCCCTATGTAGTAAAATTACAACTTGTTGTCGTCTATGTTTTAGGAAAAAAGGTTGTTCATTACTACTGTCATGTGAATGCATGCGTTTATGGCAAAAGTGCTATGAGAATTCAACAAGAGCTAAAACTTTCAGATCAAAGCCTTTTCTTTTACCACAGGTTAGTCTATATATGGAAGCTAGTATTGTAAAAAGAAATAACAACTCCACAAAGATAATCAAACTGTGCTAAGACATAGATGACAACAAGTTGCAATTTTATGTCTTTTAAGTGCACTGGTCACCTATTGATTTTACTGCTCCACAATAAGTTTCATATTTTGAGGATACTAGGAATGCATGCTGTACAGACCCTGCAGAACTTTGGGAGGTTTACCAGGTTAGCAACAATTTCAACTTCTCCGAGTGGAGAATTCAATCTTAACATTTCTTAAAGTGAACAATTCAATACATTTAGGCCTGATTACACCTAGACCACCACAGAAAGCATTTATATATGAACTGGGCCTGAGATAGCAAATCTTGTCCTTGATAAGATGCATCTGCAATCCAACTAGGCTTGTTAGTCTTTAAGGTCTCACAAGTCTCCGCTGGATCTCCTAAAACAGATTAAAACACCTCCTTGCTTAGAAATACGATAGCAGTAGCAGGGTATTGCCAGCATTGACCCCCATCCTTACTGCTATCTTGTCTCTAAAGATGCCTCAGGTAGCCTAAGAATATAATCCATCCCTAGGGGTATCATGGTGAAATGAACGTCCATTTTAAGATGGTCTATCAGCTTGGGTGAGGTGAGAAGGAATGGAATTGAGAAGAGAGTTGAAAACACAAGATAAAAAAAGTAGGACAAGGATCTAACCTAGGAGCAAAATAACTTCTCCTCTACCACACATGTTAATGGAAACATCTTTATTTTTGTCCTTGCACACTTTTCAAGAGGATACTGGAGAATTCTAATCCAAAATAGGTTTTGCAATTTAAGATGATTAAGAATTATTTTCAAGAAGAACAGAAACAACAGGGGCTGTGATGTGGGCAAAGACAGGCAATATAATATAGAATTAACAAAAATGTGACAATAGAAATTAAGGAGAGAACTTCAATAGCATCATCCAAGATTTAATTTAGGAAACTAAAGTAGAAAATTTAGCCCACTACCAACATTTTTTAATGATTAAAGAAATATACATTAGAAGCTACTAATCTGCATTAGTACTTCCTCCAAAGTGCTGCATTATCTCAGAGGAATCTCTCAGTTCTGGGGTTAAATGTGAACAGCAGACAAGTACAGAGACAGCAGGAGTGAAGTCACCCCTCCTTCTCTATTACTGTCATTCCAGCATTCTGCTTTCTTAGCCAATGGGCTGGTAGGAGGGGGACAGATCCTTGTTTAAAGAATCACTAATAGAGCTTTCTGAAATTATATGAGACTGGGCCAAGAGCTGCAATTGGCCTGAAGGCTACAAGTTGCCCACATCTCTTCCAATGGTTCAAAGTACAGCACTGATGAAAATCTGTGTGTTGATGAACAGCCCTTAAAAATGAAGAGACTTAGCAGATTGCAAGGTGGTTGAGGGTTTTTTGTGGATTTTCTTTGTTTGTTTCCTAACATTTCCAAGCTTCCACACAATTATAAGTCAGCTTGATCACAAGCTCTTATGCTGTTTAATTTGTGGGTGCCCCAAACGAGAGCTGCAAAACCAACAATTCAAACTGTAAGAGCACACATAAAAAAGACAAACTGGTATGGCAAATAACAGACTGAGCACAGGTGTATCCATTTGCCATGCAACAGCTGATTACTCACACACACAAAAACCAGTACACAATACAATAGTCAGCTGTGTCAGTGGGACAGGTAAATCAGAGAAAAAAATGCATCACTTCTGTTGCCAGCTTCTCCACAGGCTCAAAATCTATTTTATCACTACCTTACTTTTTTTTTTTATCATATTTTGTCTTTTGCACTATAATGTTTTAATTATTTCTCAGGGTATCTTACATGACTTGATACAACAACTACAGCGGGGAGGTGAGTGGCATGTGTGAGTTCAAAGCTGACCACTCAAAGAACCACAGTTACAGGCAAGTAACCTATGCTTCTTTTTCATGATCTCTGTGACTTACACATATGGATGAGTGACAAGCTATATGAGAGATATACGTCTTTAGGTTCTATGTAGTCATGAGAAGAGGCCTAGTGAGATAGAGGTTGGCATGCCCCTTTAGAAATCCTTTCACCTGTGGCTACAAAAACCATGAGGAACCCACTGGAGATGTGGACCAGGAAGTAATCACTAACAAAGAAACCTTAAGAGAGGAGTATCCAAGGCCTTCATCCACCAAACAAGGAGCTCTAGGAAGTCCTCCACCAGGACAATAAACTGAGAAATGTCACATTGATGCATAAAAATCACAGAAAGTCCTCCATTTGTATAAATAGGGCTTTCTATGAATGATCTCCTGGAAGCCACCAGGATGGTCTCAGTTCTATCTATCAAGTTTAAGACAATAGATGAGTCACATCATGAGATACAGACTACACAAATATGGATATCTGATGTAACCTTGTTGTTGTGTCAGAAGGTTCCAAGGCAATGATAGACAACGGTATCTCCTTGTTAGCCAGAGATAGAGTGTGAACCATACCTGACAAGAGCACCATGGGCTGACTAGAATGCAGTGAGCCTGGTTGTCTTGTAACTTCGATCACTCATCAATAATGGGAAAGGAGGGAGGATATATAGTTTCTTTCTTCCCCAACTGCACAGGAAGGCATCTCTCAACAACTTCATTTTTATGTAGACTCTGGAGCAAAACTTTCAAACTAACAGTCAATGAGTGAGTTGAAGCTGGTTTTAAAGACACAACCAAAGAAGGATATGAGGTAGATAATAGGGCCTTTGTAGTAAAGATCAAAGGCAATGGGTCCAGATTAGTGACAGGCACCAAGTTGTCATCCAGAGGAGAGAATGATATCATTGTGGACAGAAGAATCCAAGGCAGCTGCGTGTTGTGATCTGCATACCTGTGAGGGCTGTCACAAAAATCTCTTGCTTCTTGGAAAGTCTAGTCTATGAGGCATAATGCTTACCATAAGAGCCTCACTGCCTAGGAGGCTTTGAATTCTATGGGAAGAGGCATCAAATGCATTGGTAGAAAGTGGCACAGATTCCAAAACAGCCATTCAGTGCCCTGGTGTGAGGAAGCTCCAGAGAAAGATGACATCATAGAGCATTCCCTCACTCTGGATCAGTAACAAGAATGGCCATGAAAAGGAGAGTGCAAGGCTGAGGGCCTACATCCCAATGGAGAAAAGGGAGAGGAGATCCCTCTCAACTGTACTATGCAGAGTTGGGGACTGGTCCTGACAGGAGTGACAATCCAGAATCTCACCATATGAGTACACTGCTATGAATTTGACATTATCCAGAGAAACAAACAGTGCATGATGAACATTTTCTAACACTTCCTCAATTCCATCAGAGGGAACTCTGTGACTTGAGGAACATGAAATCTTGTATCCAGGATACACACCAAATGGATCAATGCAAAGAGCAGCAACATCAGTAGTCTGATCTCATCTTCCTGATGACATTGATCTCTATTCTTTTTCTTGTCACATGGAGGGAATGCTTTACACTTCTCAATATCTCTTTGAAAAGTGGGAATAGAAGGGTGATACATCTGGCAGTACTGACAGCAAAGCCAAAGTACAACTGATAAGATCTGAAGCTACCAGAGCTGAGACTGAAGTATTCAGAATGAAACATCCGTGATGAATGTTATTTAAGATACAGTCCCTGGGAGACTTTTAAGGCAAGACTGCTCTTGAACTGATGCCTCTGTAGATGCAGCTGAGACAGAAACAACATCTGCCAGAAAAGACTTTTCCATCTCAAAAACCTCCAGATGGTTCTTCAGTACTTGCTCAGATAACACCTTACAGTGCTTGCATGTTTCAGCAATGCAAATGAACATCACACTTTGAAGAATCTCACAAGGAATATAGTTTTAAAAAATCATTTTAGAGGCCAGAACAGTATGATCTAGTGCCATTGGTTTAAGGAAAAGAAGGAAAGAAGGAAAAATAACTAAAGGAATAACTCTGAACACAGCAACACAAGAATGATAAAGAAATAATAACATAAATAATAGCAGAAAAGGGAAAAAAAGAGAGAAGCAAATTGCTTAGTATTTTCTCTGAAAGGAGAGACATGCCATAAACTGCTACTTCAGTAGTGGGCAGAAAGGAACTGATGGAAAGAGTGGGAAGGCAGATGCATGTGAGTATAAGGGAAATGAGGTTACCACCAAAAATTGCTTCCTTATCTCTAGAAGTTTCCCACAGGCTCTGCACATGAGCAGAACAACCAATATTTGTAAGTCACAAAGACCACAAAGAAGAACTAAAAATTTACAGCTTTGCACTGGATGACTGAATCTTCTAGTCTTTATAACAAATAGATTTCACAATCACCTGAGTTGTCCTAACAGGATATCATGTTTAGAAGTATTTACTCAACCAGAGTTCATGCTAATTGTATGGAAAATAAGAACTATGCTTTCAACCTTCCATGTGTACTGAGCTGAATATTTGTTTCCAATTTGTATCCATTCCTTTCTCTAACTGGAGGATTTCTGAGGGTCAAACAATGATTAATTAATGTCTGTCACTTCTATGATCATGTCATACTACAGCACATACCCTAGTTTCTCAACTTCAAACCACCGTAATTTTATATTCTGGTGTGCTGGCCAATAATATGTCAGTTTCAGACATTAAATCAAATCATAGTTAGGCTTCCTTAATCATAATTTGGTGTGATGTCAAAGTGAGCCATCACAAATAGTTTGAACATCAACCCCAGAAAGAAAAGTGCTACATATATATAGTTGCCCACATCACTTGAGACTTGTCTTTACTTAGTATTTTAAAACTCACCCCAAGGATTTTGGCCCTTATTCTGGGGTCCATGAGGTAGTGGGCTTGGTGGGTCAGAGAGGGTTCTTTTGTGTCCAGGGGGTGGGGGAGGGGGTCTCTTCTTAGACAGAGTGGAGCTGCCGCTAGTGGTTTGAGTGCTTAATGGAAGGGTTGAAGGAGGGCCAGATGGACCTGTAAAAGCAAATAAACATCTTCTTATGTTCACAAAGAAAGGTTAAAACCAAAGCAGTACAGAAGGAACTCAAATCACACCACAGTAAAGGTTAGTAAAGGACTGAAAAACAGTGCAATATTCCAAACTAAGATTAACAACAGATATACTGCAAGCCTTTTTTAGCCAATGGAAGTAATTTGAATAAAGCAGTTTACATATACGTACACACACACACACAGAGTGTATCACGAGAAGTTATCACAAAGAGCAATTCACTTTCATCATTAGATACAACAGATAGTGTTGGGATAGATCCAGATTTAGTCATATTCAGTAGAGACCTGGGGTGAGATTCATGAGGCCGGTTGCCTGCATGCAGCCCTCCAAGACTGTTCTACAGCACTGTCTGGGCTCCACGTGGATCTTTTCCCTTGTAATAAGAGGAAAAATTCAATGAAAAAGAACTTCCCACTTCTGATAGCTTCTAGGGATGTCAGTTCTCCTTCTGAGCAAGGTTTGGCCCCCTCCATTATCTTTCTACAGTTTAAGTACTTATTTTTGCAAAGCCATAAGTGAACTTCCAGCAACTAGGTGGTTGTTGTTGTTGTTTTGGTGACCATCCCTTGAGGTGTCACTGCATTCTTTTACAGTCCAAATGGCAGGAAATTCATTCCTGAATGTTTGGAATTTATCTTCCACAGTTCAAACCCATTGAAATCAGTGAGATTTAAGCATGATTAACTCAAGTTCTATTGATTTCAACTGGTGTCCTTTACATATGACTAAGTCTGGATCCAACCTCATGTTTATGCATTCCAATATAACAACAATAAATCTAATTTACAATAATTTTAATTCCACATATTTCAAAACTAGAACCACAGGGGTAGCTCACAGTTTGAATAATCTACAGTAAAGTATTTTGAAAAAAAGCTTTCTTTCAAAACAAGGGATTAAAATACTTTAAACAAACTAAATAGAAGCTTTAAAGAAGTAGTAGAGATAATTATTGTCATTAAAATGTATGAAATTACTATTTTATTATTAATTTCATAAAAGAAATGGATCAAGTGTTATGCTCTAATGGAAAAGTAAATTGGCACTGAAAAAAATAAGAATTTTTCTGAACACCTATTTACAATTTAAATCACCATACAGTTGATCAACACATTCTTACTGTGAAATGTGAAATAATTAAGTGTATTTATATTTTTAAAAAATGAAAACAGATTTCTGAATACCAAGTGGGTGATAAAAATGATGATTAAAAATGGATACTGCTGAAGTTAGAAAATGGCTTTTAATGAATATAGATAAACTTTCATGTTTTCAGTTAAGAAGTACTGTAATATATGTTTGCTCAAAGAAGGTACTAGATAACAAATCCTACAGGTGTGTCAGTAATTGCCCTGCAAAAATGCAGATTGCAAGTTGATTAAATATTTAGCTCTTACAGATAGTTTCAATAAAGTGAGAATTCTTATTCCTTCCTACTTATATTAGTATTCTGAGATTACTACAAAATAGTTAACTTGTTCCTTATCAAACCACCCATTGCTAAAAAGAAAAAAAAAATCACATGTCACTGCATTCTCAATATTCAAGAAATGAGTTTCTGGGTAGAGAGGGAAAAAAAGAAGCATCTTAAAACTTTTAAAAATCTATGACTTAGAACTCATCATGGTTTAGTGATTACACACATTTAGTGACAGCCACATGTGCTCCATCCTTCTCTTTCATGCATAGATCTCTCCTCCTTTTCTTAATTGGTTTTAATCATAAATTGCTATGACAGATTAATTATAGCTTGTAGTAATTAGAACTGCCTCCAACCATTCAGGTGGTTTTCAAGATCCAGCCACACAGCGTGGCTGATGGAAGTTGACATCCCCCACCCCCAACAACAACGTCCTTCTAAGTGTGGTGTATATCTATGGGAATACCAGCTGGTGAGGAACACCAGAGGAAGAACCTCTCAGGAATGTCTCTCAAGCCTCAGGGGAGAATTTTCAGATGAAACTGGGAGCTGAGGCACCAAGATGAGGGAGTCAATGAGAATCAAGTTCCTACCTGTGGACAATTCTGTGGATCCAATCCACAGTTTGCAAATCCATTTCAAATGATGGATTCAGTGCTAGCACAGAATTCATCTGCTTTGGTGACACCTAAACATAACCCAGGTTAGGAATTTTGACCAAAGCTGCTCTACATCTGCTCTGTTCTATGCAATTTTCAGCCAGCTACTAGAAGCTAAGCTATGATCACAACAAACAGCCCCGTAAGGCTGCACTGGAAGTAAACTGCAAACTGAATTAGACAAATTTTAACAATACCACAAGGTACACACTAATGCAATATCAACAGACTAATGGAGATAATCTGTAATAATTTTCTTATGTTCCTCCACCATCTAGAAATATAAACATGTATAAATGCAATTAGATATGCTTTTTTTTAATCACAAGCACGAGTTTATCAACAAACTGCACAGTAAACTAAATAGCTTTAACCCAAATGAGGTGACAGATGCCATTCACGGGTACCATAATACATTTGAACTAGGGAACAATGAAGTCAACTTCGATGAAATTCTTACCACAGTTGAAATACCATATAGGTTCAAAAATGTATACAATTGCAGGTAAATAAAAAAAAATGCTATTATTCATATAGCATTTCATACATGCCAAGCAAGCCCAATTCTACACAAACCTAGTCTGGAATAAGCCCAACTAAGATCAACTGGGTTCATCTGAAAGCAAATGTGCACAGGATTTTGGCCTTAACATTTTCACCTTTACAAAAAACAAAGCAAAACACCACCACCACCACCTGTACATGATAGATTGAGCTACCAATTTTCCATGGACAGGGTTAAGTAGATTATTCTCTTAATTTAGAGCCAATATATTTACAATAACTATTCTGATAATTAATAATCATTATAAGCTCAACCTATCACAAATATGATGTGAACATTTTTTTTCATTTCCAGCCTTTAGAATGCCATCAAATTATAGAGTTGGAAGGGACTGTAAGGTCCGTCTAGTCCAATCTCTTGCCATGCAGGAATGCATAACAAAGTAATTCATCAGAACAGAAAAAAACATCAATGAGTGTAAACACATTGATATATTTTTTACACTTGATATCGTGTTTATACATAAAAGCTATTGCATATGTGATCATTTTACACAATTTAGTTGTAGCAATACATTGTATTTCAATGTGTGCTGTGTGAAGTGTTACCATAATTGTTTATTGATGGTATATGCCTCACAGAAATGCTGTGAAGATCTGTGAGATTTCAAAGTGGGAGTGAAGATTTGTATGTGTGTGTATTATCCAGTGAATGAGGGGTACTGCAGAACCACAATTGTGATTAATGCTCATTGGTACTAAAAAGATAACTAAGATTTAGTTTCACAATATCAGGAGGTACAATTTGTAGGTCAAACTGACAGCATTAAAATTAACTAATTGTTCTGGACAAATAAAATGTCTTCACTCAGTGGTGAAGAATGACACCAAATGAGCTTCCCTGAGAACAGCAATCAAGAGTTTGTGTGCCACAAGAAGGGCATATCTCTGATACAGAGCATACCTGTCACACCTGTCACAATTCTGAAGGTCCAATAAATGTGGTCCCTAAAGTATCTGGGTCAAAGCAATCACTTTAAAAGCTTTGCTTATTTTTTAAAAAACATTTAGGTAGCCCATATTTAGAGCAGGGGTGGGCAGAGGCCCCATTTTTTTTTGGCTGCAGAATGCCTCTGGGCATGTGAAAAATTATGTTTGCGCCTCCCCCAGGTCTATTTGGGCTCAGAAGAGACCTTTCTGGAAACAGGAAGTGAACATGAAGGTTCAATTTCCGGTGGTTGAAAAGTGAAAACACATAGTGAAAACACCCTTCATCGTTCCCTAGAGGGTATTGCGGGCTGTTTGAGGGCAAAAAATGTTTTGATCTTTTTTTGCAGAGGTAATGGTAGTGGGTAGGGGTACACCCCTTTCCTTCTCTGCATGGGGGTGGCCACCTAGCCTTCCATAGTTGCCCATCCCTGATTTAGAAGAGCCAAGAAAACTATGAGAAGTTAGCTACAGGTATCTGAAGCTCTCTGAAGATCTTGGCAGTTTTCTTCATTTATGTTCTAGGATATCTCTCCAAGCCTGTAACCAATCATCCAACTGAAGTGGATAGCCAACATCCTGAGCATTTATATTCTACAAAGGGGATCACTTTTTCCCCCAAGCACTGAAATCTCTCTTCTTCTTAAGGACTATATCTTCCTATACAAGCATGCCTGTGTCTTCAGGTCTTCTGAAGCGGCCCTTGTCTCTCTGTCCCACCACCCTCACAGGTGCATCTAATGAGAACACAGGAGAGGGCTTTCTTGGTGGCTGCTCCAAGGCTCTTGAATTCTCTTCCTAAAGATGGTGCTCTCTTTGTCTTTCTGCAAGCAGTTGAAAACTTTTTTTGTTATTATTAAGATGAATTTGACTGCTCAAGAATTTGTGCAATGTGTGGTACTGTCTATTGTTGTTTTCTTTTTAATGGATGTTTTTAATTGGTTTTAATTTTATTAATAGCTTAATTACATTTTAACTTTTGTATGATATCAGTTTTTAGTGCTGTAAGCTGCCCTGAATATAATAATATTCTTTGCAGTAATTATAAAACCAGATTTTCTGAGCTGGGAATTTACAGTCAAAGTCTAATGCTTATTACAGAAATAAAGAAAAACTATAACAGATAAAAATTGCTAGCCTGGACTTCCAAACATAACTTGGGTGAAAATTAATTTCTTCTAGTGTATTTTAAGCGGTTTGACAAACTGAACCTCCTAAAAATATTCAGTTAAACACCGCAAAATGTAATTATTTAAGAAACTGAAGTGTAAAAGTAAGTTAACAGAAGCAAAAAATGACCAATAAACCAGAAAAGGTTACAACAGATGTTTACAATAGTATTTAACAGCATACCTTTGGCAGCATTTCTAGGAGGAAGTGGAGGGACATCTGTTGCTGTTGGAGAAGGTATGGGTTCTATGGTTGCAGTGACAAGAATCTGATTAGGAAAGGCTCCATAGGAGAGTCTCTGCTTATCCTTTGTAGTGCTAAGACCAGGAAGAGCCATTTTATCTTGGGGAGAAATACTGGAAGCATGACAAAAGCTTTGTGGTCTAGGAGAACGCTCCTTCTTTATTGGACTAGGCTGTAGGAAAGTTGAAAATACTTAGTACAATGTGTGCTATTAACACAAGTATTTTAGTATTATAAGCTTCTCACTGTTAAGGGAAGTGTAAAAGAATCCGAAGGAAGGAGGTGAAAACACCATAACAAGCCACAAATGTATAAATGCTGGTTAATCAAGAGCTTCCTTGCTGACTTCAATGGCTATAGCAGTCGTTTGCATTATGCATCCTGTTATATAAGCAAATTGACTTCCAGCAGTGCAATGTGGAAAACTCCTGTACCCTTGTGATCACCTACAAGAAGCTAAAAAATTTCTACCCTTCATGTAACTAAAAATATCCCTCCCCTGCTTAAAAAAACACACATGACAATTATGGAACTGTAAAGGCTTTTTCTCCCTTAGTTATGCATTGTATGTTAACACACACAATGCAATCCTGATATTGGTCTTTTTCTTTGCTTTGTTTTTCTTTTTCTTTCCCTTTTTTTTTTTAAATAAATGAGTTAAAAACTTTGGACTCTTTGAGCAGACATGGCAGAAATGTGTTCAGCCCTTCTCCTTTGACATTCCTTCGCTCCAAATTAAGTCCAAAGTCCAAATGAGGATAAGGTTCATCCTCAATTTAAAATACAGACACCATTTCCTCCTGGGGCATAACCATGTAGAGTAACCACTATATTGTAAAGCTCTTTTTCTACACAAAATTCTCCCTTAAACCTGTTTGTATGTCTAAAATTTCCATGGCCATCTATGATTTATTTGTGTCCTAGAAGGTACAAGTCCTGGCTTTAAGCTGGCCTGTTGATCTCCACTGCATTTATCATAATTTATGATTGCGCCCAAATCTGCTAACCTGGTTAACTTTAGTACATTTATTTATTATAATATCTACATGTCACCTAACATGTAACAAGTAATAGCAAGCACCATCATCCTATAAAAATGGGGAGTTACTTAGATCCCTTAACATATAATATGTTGGTATCCTTGAAGACTTTGTCACCAATTTTGAAATACATCCTGATCGGGTATTCAATGTACTTATTTGATTTTGTAGAATCAACTTCAGCTGATACAGCTTGAGGATTTGGACAGGATGCTATCAGTAATGCAACCAGCCACATGTCTTTTTAACCCATGTCAATCATCGCTTAACCACTGGGAGGGGTTTGGATGGGTGGGTCTAGGAGATGGTTGATACATTCCCATGTGAGGAGGTGGTGCCAGCTGTCTTTAAAGAGGAAATGGTGCTGCTGCTCTTGAAAAAGCCCTCCCTGGACCTAGATATTTATTACTATTTTCTAATTTCAAATACACTCTTTTTGGCCCAAGTACTTGAAAGAACTGCTGCTGTGCATCTGGGAGATTGTATCTTAATCCTTTGGTAGCTATGCTATGGAGTGACATGTGGCAGAATCTTGTCTCCAATGCTTTTCTACAACAATATGTTTGCTGTGATCATCAGAGCATTTGGAGTTGGGTGTCATCAGTATCCAAGATAATACTCATTTCTATTTCTCTGTTACAAATGAATTAGACAGGGCTGTGTACAAAGCAGGTCAGTGTACAGATGCAGCTGAGATAGAATCCTGGAAAGACAAGAGGTCGTGTGGGTAGGTGGTTCTAAGAACTGAGTAATCTATTTGTCATTGGTAGGCCTGCACGACTCCTACAGGCGCAGGTGCGTTCTCTGGGAGTGCTCTTGCATTTCTCTCTACCCAGAGAGGACTTATATTAGTTACCCAGTTTTTCAGTAAATTATTTTTTTGTTTCATCATTTTAAGCTTGTGAACACTTTTTTTTTGTGGATTGCTTTGGGATTTTTAATATGGAAAATAGTATATAAATGCTAGAAATATATAATAATAACAAAAACCTTAAGGAGTTTATGAAACAAGAGTATTTAATAAACTGGGTCTCTATGGTGCTTTTGCAGATCTAACTATCCCAGGACCTAACTTTTCCCAGCAAAATGATCCTTCCCACATCCATCTCTTTTTCTAGCTTGCCTATTTTGCTTCTTGCCAGGGTGCTCTGGGGGCAATAACTGCCACATTAAGACAAGTAAAGGCAGATGGCTCTGCTCCTTATTAGATAAATCAACAGCAACTTGTGCAAGTTCTAGTCAGTTGGCATCATTAGCAAGATTACCTTTGTCAAGCACACCTAAACCATGAACGGCAATAATGACTACTTAAGCCAAGCTGACCCCATAGTTGCCTTCTCAGAAGGGCCTTGCCTTTCTCAAGAGAAGTTAAGTTAGGAGAGTTTCCATTCATCATTACAAGAATTAGCTATACTAAGCACTACTCCTGTTTACAGCACTTCATGGTAGGTTGTGCATCAGCTCTTGAAAGAAAAGATAAGATTCAGGCAACTATTATGGAAAATGAACTGAACTCTGAAAAGACAATGGCCAGAAGGGATATAGATCTGGCTTTTCTAATCTTAATCTCATGCACCCTACTTCTGGAGCACCAGAACTTTATCCCTTAAAGTATCATTAAGCACTTGCGGTAATTTTTCCAATGGTTACCAATCTGATTATCATTAGGCAGGTATCATTAGGCCCAGATATCATTAAGCAAAATGAACACGTCCACATGGCAGGCCATATGAAGGAAACATACAGCAAGACTAAGTTATCTGAACTGGTTAATCACAATCACTATCAATGTTGTTCCAAATTGTTGATCATTTTCCTGACTTTTACATTAAATCCTGCATTTCCTCAAATTTTTAAAATTGTGACTATACTTCTGCACTTTCTTCTTCCACCCCTTCCCTCATGTAGCACCATCTGTTCCTATAAAAACACATGGACATTAATTTACTACTGCACATGTGCAACCTCATGCTATGTGTGAAGACCAACTGATTGAAATATTTACCCAATTTCAGTTGCATTAGAAGAAGAATAAAATACTGACTGCCTGTGGAAATGGCAAGCAGAGATATGTTATCAAGTAACGGGAACAGTTCTTATTTGAGTTCCCTAATTCAAAGATCAGGGTAAGATGATGGGGGCACCAAGTGTGCAGTTATACAAAATTCCAATTTGGACTAATTTGATCCAAGACTCCTGTTTACCTTGTCATCCAAGTCATCATCACTTTCATCAATTTCTTCCTGCCGAAGATCCCATTCATACTCTACATGTACATGTGGATTTAGCTTTCCTGCTTGGGCCTGAGAAAGCTGAAAGTACAAAATTTAAAATGTTGACTTTATGCTTGTTTCTTTTTTTAAAAAAAAGAAAAAGTTGGTTTTGTTCTTTTCAGAGGCAGTCACACCATATCAAAATTTAACAATAATAAGCACTAATTCTACATGCTCATGTAAAGCAATATAAGCAAAATAAAATAAAACATAAATAACTATTTCCCCTCAAAACACAAGTCTTCAGGTAACATTAGGGAAATAATGTCTGAGTTTCATGGAATATTCAGAGTAACATGTATGTATGAGCAAAGGGCCACGAAGAATTTTAAAGTCATGGCAAGAAGCTGAGAGCTCTGCATTTTTGACAGGGGAACTCACACAAAGATGTACATCTAAAAACAGTGTTCTCATATGTCTTCATGCTTATAAAAATGAAAATGCAGAATCCAATATTGTTGCTAGATATAAATGCTAGCATGTGCCTTCCATGGAAAAGGGGTTTTAGTGAAACTCCAGTCTTACAACTCAAAAATCTTGTTCTGAGTTCAAGAATTTTCAGACTTATCCCCCACCCTCATGCTGGTTCCATCATCTGAACCCAATAAATTTTTTTAACTTACCAAATCTTCACAATGGGTAAGTTTTAGTGCTTTTGCTAGTTCTAGCGGTGTCTCTCCAACATTGTTTGCTATAAAATTTAAATATGAAATATATTAATCAGGCAAATTATGTTGAAAAATACTGTATTGTGTATTACTCTGACAAACTAATTTTTTAAAAAAAGATGAAATAGAAAAAAAAAATCACACAATTGACATGGGTACCAAAAATGATGTTGTGGCACGGATCAGCAAGAATAATTCAAGATCATGAAGTTATCCCAGTTCAGAGGTAAGGAACCCTCTTTGGTTAGCCAGCTAACAGAATTAAAAGTTTCCTTGCTATTATCCTGGAAACCTCATCTGGAAGCTAAGAGAGCATTTACCATTGTCTCGGGAGTACCCTGATCCTAGATGAGCCATCAGTTCAATTGCCAGATGGCTGGCGGTAACCAACCTAGATCTAGATATAGAACTGGGACCCTGACTGAGAAGATTGGGCTGGATTGGCTGGATTGGAATTCCTAGTTGCCAAAGCTAACAGATAAGAGAACCAGGATCTGTGGGGTCAGTGAAGGGTTATGAGAACGACTGTTGCTCCATTTTACCTGGCCTTCCTGAGTACCCTGGATATAAGTGGAGTAGGAGAGAAGGCATACAGCTGATATGGAGAGTGTCCTGGGCTCCCACTCTGGGGGAGCTGAGTCTGGTGAAATATCTGGGAAGTTTGTGGTTTGTGACTCATGCAAAAAGCTCAACATGTAGGTTTCTGAAGTATGACTGGATCTGATGAAAGTCTGCCGTGTCCAGGCTGCACTCTCCCAGATCTAGTGTGTGGCGGCTCAGGACATCTGCTTCCATGTTCAGAGTGCCCTGAATGTGTTGTGCTGCAAAGGAGAGGGTATTCTTCTATACATAAGAGAGAAGCTGGTGCGCTTCATTGTGGAGGGACAGAGAATGAACCCTTCCCTGTCTTATCAGATACAACTTCACTGTTTCATTGTCTGTCCAGACTAGGACATGTGACCCTTTGAGGGCTTATCAGAAGTGTAGAAGAGCTAACCTGAGGGCCCTAGATTCTAGCCAGTTGATGCTACTGTGTGCTCTTTCTGATAAAGTCCAAACTCCTTGAGCAAAGAGGCCCTGAAGGCTGGCATCTGTAGTAATGACCTGCAACTGAGTGTCATGTAGGGGGATTCTGAGAGATAGGTTGTGAATGTTTGCCCGCCAAAGGAGGGATCTTTGAACCTCCCTGGTGAGATGTACCCTGATGTGCTGATGTATTGTTATGCATGCCTGAAAAGGCTGGGGAAGCCACTGCAGGGGAGAGAGTGAAATATTATCCAGGTGTATAGTTGAATGCAGGAGATCATTAGGTAAAGTAAATAGCTCATTCCCATGAGGTTTGTGGACCTCTTCTTCTAAAAGAAGAGAACTTCTCTCCTGATCATTTCTATCCTCTCTAGAGAGGGGGCAATGTGACCTGTCTTTGTGTCTACTAGGGCTCCTAAGTGGATCAATCTTTAAGTGGGCAAAACGAGACTTTTCTGCATGTTGATAATGAAAGTCTGGTCCTAGAAGACTGCCATAGCGGTTCATAGAGTTTGTTGGACCCCTGAAAGTGTATGTCATTTGAAAAGGTTGTATTGTGGCTGCAATGGTGTGAGTTGAAAAAGTCAAGGATCCTCTGACGGCATGAAACACAGAGGATAAGAATTCATATATTTTAAGCAAGGTTTTATTCAGAGACTTGACATCTCAATCCTGGCAACTGAATACATCCTGGGCCTACAGCATGGCTGTCCTAGCAATAAAGGATGCAACATAAGAGGCATGAATAGAAAGGCTGGATGCCTCATGAAAGCATTTGAGGAAAGTGCCTGCTCTCTTGATAATGGAGTCCTTAAGGGCTGAATCTCCCTCCTTGGGAGGCCATAGTGTGAGTCAGAAGTGCTGAGATAGGCCCATCAATGAAACAGACTTAAGTAGATTCGTAGCCTCTGGAGGCAGGGTGTAAAGCTTTTGTGATACATTAACCCCTTTCCTACCTTTGTGTAGGAGCATTACATTCTGATTTGTCTCTGTCATTGAAATCAGAAGGAAAATGAGCTACTCATGAGGAGACTTTTGCTATGGGGAACATGGCCACCCCTCAGCTGGAAGGATCAGTGGAAAACTCAGTCCTGTAACCCCAAACCTGCTACAGCCTTAAATAGGAGAAAGACAAAGTCATTTTGACTGAAAGGTCTCTCTCTGGCTAGTTCCTCATGATCCCCAGTATGAGACCATTCTTCCTTCTCAAAGTCGGAAAAATATCTGACTGAAGGGAGACTACATCAACTTCTTTAAAACTCCCTCTGTCCAGGGAGTGAAATGGAATCCTCATCAGAGAAGTATTCCTGCATGGCAAGGGGTTGGACTGGATGGCCCCTGGGGTCTCTTCCAACTCTGTGATTCTATGAAGTAATTTTCCTCTTGTTCTGATCTCTGTTGCATAGTTACAATATTAGCTCTAGTCCTCCCTTATTTCTTTGGATAAACACCAGGAGCAGAAGTGGAATGAGTTGTTGGGGGTAGGTGAGGAGGAAAAGGGGGCTCTATGCCTTTTGGAACTGGAGTGGGGAGGATGGCAATTGGTTCAATTCCTGATGTTCATTTGCAGCCACTGAAGAAAACTTTTATAGCCATGAATCCTGAGTATAATATTGCAAAGGCTTGATCCCACTGCTCAAAATGGTGAGTAGCTAGCTGCGAATGCAAATGGATGTTGCCATGTGCATGCACATGAGAGTGCAAATTTTGGCCTGGTCACATAGGTTTGGCATCTGGTTGAGTTATCTGCTTAAGCTTGCCACAGGTTTATTCAGGGGAGGGAGAGAAGCATTGAGAAGCTGCTGTGTAATTACAGAAGGCTCCTCCTGTGTCACAAGAGCCTCTTCAGTTCTTAACTGCAATGCTACCCAGGTCTGCTATCTGTGGCAACAAAGCAGCCTCAGTTGCCTCAGCCACAGCAAGGTTGGAGGCAGAGCTGAGTTCAGCTTCCTCTAGAGAATTCTGTATCCCAATTAATTCCAGCTCCCTGGCTGCAGCAGCAGCTCTGGAGGAAGCAGACACAGCAGCAGGGGCTGTAGGCAAGTGCGTGTCCTTACAGCTTCCAAGGGAATCAGTTAGGAGTACTCACACATCATGTACCAGCCTAACATGCCTAATAGGTTTTTTAGGGGTAGAAATGCCTTTGACCTTTGTTTCTACCTTCCCCATATTCTACTCCCTATACAGAAAAAAATAGCACAGCTGGGGGGGGAAGCAATGGAGGGGATGCAGAGGGAAACATGAGGGAAGGGAAAAGTGAAGATAAAGTCTTTTTTTGTTTTAATAAGCAAAAGACATGACGACAAAGGAGAGAAGGGAAAAGGTTAAGAAGTTAGGAGAAATGGGCCAAAGGAAATTGGAGGAGGTAGGCTACAACCTTTCTTGGGTGAGGCAAGGGGAAACAACTGAGAAGGAGCTAAGGATCCAATAGGAAAATACTTTTCTAAAACAACATGTGATCTCTTGCCTCACCTAGGCAGAGACTGGAATGACCATTTCCTAGATGGCTTCTGCTCCACTAGCTGAGAATATCTCTTTCCTCTAAATATTTTTCAGTGAACTTTAATGCCCCTGTTTAGAGTTAACATCCCTTTAAAATGTTCTACAGGGATTACTGTAAATATTTTAAGATGACCGATTTGCTCACCTATATCCAATGTTGGCTTTCCCTTCAAAAGCAATTTCAAACATTCAGGTTTATCATACATACAGCAGTAGTGCAGAAATGTGTTCCCCAATACTGTCTGTTTATCCAGGTTTCCGCTAAAAATCGAAGTGAGAAACAGTATTAGTATTCCATGACAAATAATCTATACTATATTTGTTGTGCATGCATATATATATATATATATATATATATATTTATTCTACAGTGACAAAGGCTTACAACTAGAAAAGGAAATATTAATGGTACCTTTTCTAACGCTTTCAGTACTGGGAATAGTTTGAGACACTTCTATAATGCCACCCATTCTGTCTCCCTGTCAGCTGCATTAACTTTCTGTCATAACATCTTTCTCTCAGCTGGAATAGTATGGAAGAGAATCTTCTTGCATCTCAACTTAGGTGCACACATACTTTGATTTTCCACCAAAAATATGAGGATAAAAAAATCATGTCAACTGCTAGAAAAGGCTAACAGATCTGCAGCAAGATGAGGCACCACGTGTACTCATGCTCAGAAACTGTTGCTCAGCAGCAGTAAACTGGAGACTAGAAGCTGTTTCAAATCCCATAGGAATAGGGAAGTGGTAGCAAAAGTATGTGGGACAATATGTTACGCATCCCGGTGAAAATAATTAAAATCTAACTTCATACAGAGACTGATGAGGTCTGACCTAGTGTGGCCTAACAGGAAAGAAATAAAATTGTTGCACATCTTAACTGTGGTTCTTCAAGTAGTCACCTATGAATTCACAGGTAAGTGTGAATGTGAGCTACAGACCATGAAGAACTTAAAGGTGTGGTTGAAACTTTAATGAAAATATGAAGCAAGCATCAAACTACACACTGAATTATGTGTACTTTTTAAGCATTGTTTGCAACACTGACATGCTTCCTTTTTCATAAAAAGCAGCTATGACCATTGGGACTGCAGCACAGATGGGGAGCGGGGAGATCCAACACTTTATTTTCTGTGCCATTTTCCAGCCAGAAATCACCTCTTTGCTATTTCTCACTAAATAATCTGCTCTCTGAAAACAGTAGCTTTTTGGGGAAATAGCAACCCCAAGAATAGCAGCTTGGGGAAGAAAGGATTAATTTTTTCTCTGTGTATCCTGACGTCATTATTGGGCCTCTACAGAGTTACTTTCTGTAAGAAAGAAGTGTTAAACATTCTTTTCACAAAGGCTACCTAACAGATCATGCAGTTTGACCTACAGGATGTAGAGACAGTGAAAAAGGTGAACTTCATGTTGCAAGTCAAGAAAATGGGCACTGTAGGACTAGAAAAAGGTACATAAAGGAGAACGAAAATGATAATGGAGAAAGTCAACAGAATGTTTTTTCACTCCCATGAAAAGCCCTGTCTTCAAAAGCCTATCAGCTGCCAAAAACCTATCTGAATTTAAAAAGAAAAACTTTTCACTACTAGTAAAAGGACAACAGGGAATGACCAACCTAGCCTTCTTTGAAAATGAATTCTACAGCCTAGGAACAGACACTAAAAATGTCCTTCTCTTCTGCCCCGATGAAATGCGCTTCTATGCATGGCAGTAGCAAGGGAAGGCCATCCCTTGAATATCTCAAACACTTCTCCCATACAGACTTTTAGATAGTCTGGACAAAAGCCATATATGGCACAGACAGAATTGTGTCCCCAAACTGACCACTAGCCAGTACAGCTAATGTTAATAAGATAATTATGTGTTCCCTGTAACTGAGCTCTCTCGGCAAACTGGCTGCAGCATTCTGGACAAGGTGTTTCTGAACACGCTTCAAAACCAGCCATATGTAAAGTTACAGTAAGTTACAGCATGCTACAATAATCAAAAACAGATGTAACTGAGGCATATATGACCATGTCCAGATCAAACACCTCCAGAAATTACGACTGGTGATACATTAGCTTTAAGTGTGGAAACCCAGTCCTGGTCACTACAGAGACTTGGGCATTCAGGCACAGAGATGAATTAGGAGTACACAAACTGCAAACCTAAGTCTTGAGAGGAAGTAATCCCACCCAGCACAACCTGGATCCTTATTCCATGATCTGCCTTTTGACTGATTAGAATCACCTTTGTTTTATCTGGATTAACCTTTCATTTCTTTCCTCTCATCCTTTCACTATTGACAATCAGATATTGGTTTAGAAGGAAAAATAACTTCTTTGGATTCTTCTCCAATACAAGGAATACATTGCCACAAAATGATTCAACAAGGACTAGCTTCAATATTTTTAAAAGAGCATTGGCAACTTCATTAAAGATACTTCTATCAACAGCTATTGAAAGAAGCAATGAGAGATAATTTTTGCTTTCAAAACCAGTTTGCTTTCAAAACCAGATGCATCTCTGAAACAGGATTCTGCACCAGATAGATCTGGCTGGACCTGTATATGCTAGTTCTTTAATCCAGAGGATTTTAATGTGTACAACCCAAGATATAAGCAAACAAATAGGCTTTACCAGTTTTGTACAAGGAAGTCAACCAGATGAAGTGAAGTTTGGTCAGCAGTCCGAATTGCTAAATGAAGTGCTGTTTCACCTGGCTCCTTAAGATGGACCAAAATAAAAATGATGAAAATTATTTCTTTCTCTCAGGCATTTTCAGAATTATTCACTGAACAGATGATATTAGCCAACAGTCTTATATATGTAAAAGTACTGGCCAGAATACCTCTGAACAAAAGAAGAAATATATGGCACTATAGAAGCATGTACAAAAGTTAGTTGTTAGCTGATTATAATTATTTAGTTGGATATGCAGCATTACATCAGGGAAGGGGGATGTGTGGCCTCCAGATGACAGATGACAGCCCCCATCAATCATCACCATTGCTTATGTTAGCTAGGTCTCATATGAGTACCTGTTCAACATTTGGAGAGGCACACACCTCACCTCACCTCTGCATTATATGGCTGTACAGTTTGTCTTCATTATTCATACTTTTCAAATAATCAAACCAACAAGAAGTACTGGAGAATCATACTATATATGGTAACAGCTGCAAGAATAGAATTTGCAAAATTTTGGAAAAATGAGGATGTTCCCAAAATCAAGCAATGGTTTCAAAGTGTACAAGATATGAAAACAGCAGATGTTCTTTCATGAAAATTAAGAAACCAAACAGAAGAAGGCATAAAAAATGAGTGGGCCCCAGTAGAAAATTACCTCCAACACAAAATATAATTAATATATAAAGAGCATTTGAGAATGAGTAGTTGGGGGAAAATACATTATCACATTCCAAAGAGTTTTAAGAAAATATGTACTAAAATGTTAAGGTTACTTAATAGAATATCTAGTTCATAGGGACCTGGAATGAAGGACAACTGTTGAAGTACATAGATAACTGGTAACATTTATGTTAATACTAAGATTTTAGGTAGAAGTGTAGGAAGATAAGACAATACAGTAAACTTTCATGTATGTAGATAAAACTATGACGGAGAAACTGTTTTAAATATTTGTTTTGTATTAAAATGATATACAAAAATGATAAAAACAAACAAACCCTCGTTTGATGTCTTACCTGCCCAGGCTCCAGCAATGGCTCCAGCAGCTCAACCCCTTCTGCATAGACTTGAATTAGTGCAAGTAAATCCCTGGATTTAATAGCCTCAAGTAGTTCATTCAGTTTAGCTCCCGCAGAACCACATGTCTTTCTAGCAAACTTATGGTCTACATATTTAGCAGTAATAAATTCTTTACGAATAGTCCTGAAAATGGAGAAAATATTTCTAGGTATTAGCTTACTGCTTTCAAATAAATCATTAAATTCCATTTTGTATTTCAGGTTAGAGATTAAATTTAAGAAGCTTAAAAGAATCTAGCTGAAGAACAAACTAGCAATAATGTATTTACTTATTTTGCACATTTTCCATCTTGTTTTACCATGACACTTCTATGACATAAGTACCATCCCCCTCCTCAGTTTTAGGTCTCTAAATACAAAAAGTGTCCAATTCCTGTTCACTATGGAAATGCAAACACCAAGCCATACATGGAAAGAGAAAGTATGATATGGATAAGCAAACAATATATTAAAACCCTCAGATAGCTGGTTTATACGTTTTATAAGTCTACTTCCCAGACCTCAGAGCTATCAAGAAAATCTTGAGATGACTGCATGCAGAGCCTTAGGAAACATTTCCCAGTTCAACCAGTGCAGTAGATGTGGTTGCTCTTCAAGTGCTTCTATATTGAAAACACCACTTAAGCCCAGACTGCAGCAGATAAAAAACTGTCTGAATATCACATAAAAAGTGATCACTTGGAACAGACAGATGAATGATTACTGAGAGGGGAAGGATCAAAAAAGAGAGGGGACATGGAATCCTTAAGGGCACAAGAGGAGCAGAAACAAGCTCAATGAGTGGCTAGAAACAGGGAATGTCAGACAGCAGAGTTTTTTGGGGGTGGGGGAGGGGAAGGGATTCAAAGCAGTGAATAATTCTAGGCCTTAAGCAATGCTATGGCCAAAAAACAAAACAAAAACCCAAAACAAAACAAAAAAGTTCAGTTCAACAACAAAGTTTTTTATAATATTTTGACATCAGGAGACACCATTCAAAAAGACTAAATGACAGGTGTCTCGTGTATGATCCAAGGGATCTGTTCAGGGACCCTACGCATTGTATGATTTTTACATATAACATGGAACCTTTTTTTCCTCATCCTGAAGCTCCTCACCACCCTATGATTGTTGGCCTCACTGCTGTCAGTAATCGCAGGCCAGCCAGTAAAGTCAGCAGGGACTTGGTGCTGGTGGTGGTGTGTGTGTGTGCATGCTGACCCTGCCCTCTCATTCACATTCACACCCACACGCACACACATACAAACAGGATCATCCCCCCCCCTTCATTGCCAACTGGCCTGACATTGGTGACAGCACCTTTGACAGGGACATGGCAGCAGGTATGTGTGTGTGCCAGCCCTGCTCTCTCATTCACAAATGAGAAAGCATGATTGGCATCCCCATTGCTATAGAACCTGGGATTGTGGACAGTGGCTGGCCAGCAGCTTTGGCAAGGATAGAGCAGTAAGGGTGTGTGCATGCTGATCCTGCTCTTCTTTCCTTTATGTGTATAACTGAAATCACATAAAAGAACTTGCATTAAATGTGGGTCTGCTTTATGGGAGGCAGCAGTACAGTGGGTTGAAAAAGATATTAAATTGGAGATTTCATTTGCCATGTATGTAAGCTTTATCTTATTTTTATAAATCACTCAAAATAATCAACCAAGTGACAAAATTATATTTACTATAGGTTTTTCTGGAGCAATCCTTTAAGAGTATGAAATCAAGCAGCACACATTGACTTCATATTTTCAACTGGTCAGTATCTTCTGGGGGGGGGAAACTTGATTTTGAATAGCTCTGCTAAAAGTTAAGAGGATACAGTCATTGGCCAAAGTTATCTGCTGGTAAGCATGAAGCATTTGAAGTGGCAATAAAACCATCTGACAGCTATGAGAAATCTGCACCTTTGCACGCTTCGAACAGAACACAGTGGTCAAGACTGCATCCACATTTAGACATATGTATTGGGGCTAAGCTTTCCTACCTACCACCCAGGCTACACAAAGATCAGGGGACCAAGCTGAAAGGGGGACTAAAGGAAGATGGAGAAGTCCTGAAAACTGGATGAAGATACTTTCCAGATTGCCTTGTAAATCCTAAAGCATCTCTAGTTCAAGCAGGGCTTAACCAGGAATGAAAGAGAACAAAAAGTTCCTTTCTTCCCATCCCCAAATAGTCAAGTGTCTTTTAGATTACATTACAAATGCTGGATGTGTTATTCTCAAATGTACTCTACAGGTATGAATACTGTGACTTCCAACATGTTGCTTCCAGATACACTCACACACATACGATCTTAAGTATACAGTATTAATGGCACTGAAAAGAAAGAACTGAGTTTTGTGAAAAATAGCATCTAAAAACTGTCTGATGCTGGTATTTATTAACAAAATTAATAAATGTCTTCACTTTGTTATTATTTTGAATGTCAACCTTGTCCAAAAATACTGATTTTTGTTACTTACATGTCACTTGATGGTGTAGGCTTAGGAGAAGGTCTTGGTAATTTTGCCTCCATAATTTCATTAAAACTACTGTTACCTACATTCTTGGCCAGCTGTGGAAGATACAAAAGTTAAAGCAATTAAGCGTTTGCTACTAGCCCATGACTTGAAGTACAGTATGTTTTGAAATACTACCATCTGAATTTTTCCTTAACAATTCTAATCTAGCTTAGTATCACCAGTAACTTCATATTCAAGTAAACTGGCGAAAATTTTTTGGCCAAATCAACTCAGACCATGGGCCTCTCTCCTTGAATTGTACCACTTCTACAGGACTGCAGACAGAAGTTCTTTCCAATCCTAAGCATGAGGACAGGTGATAAACTTAACCACAAATTGTCAGGGACTTTCTGCTTGCAAAGAATAACTGAGCCACACACACAGACAGCAATTCTCTTTATTTTTCTATCAGTATGAGTAGGGGCAAAAGCGTATTAATCCAAATGGTAGTAAATCTTAGTAATTTTATAATGTTCTTACCAAGAGCTCAGATGTTCCTAATTTGTCTAGCTCTAAAGATTGTATTCGAGAAATATGAACACCCATTTCTCTATGAATTCCAGAGCACTCTATGCAGGTTAAAATGCCTAGGTTAGTTGAAAGCCATGTTGGATCTGAGCAAAAAGCAGAGAAAAACTTACATTAGAAATAATCTGATTTTACTTTTCATTCAAAATAGTCCATATAGACATTTTATTATAGAAAAACTATTGATACTCTTGTCAAATTCTGGATTTGCTTGTCTAAGAATTTCTAAGAAACAGTTTTCTCAGTCAATTTTCACAGTAACTCAAATACATTTAATGTACAGAAAATACCTGGTGATCCACAATCACAGCAAACATCATTTCCAGGTAACCTTTGTATCTCATCAATGATGGCTTTTGTCAGATCTTCTAAACTGTTTTCTCCTGTGCTTTGCTCTCCTTGGAATGCCATATTTAAAGCCTCTTCTTTGCTGTTGGTCAATACCGATATCCATCTAAAACAGAGATATTTTGATAACAGATTGTTTTTTCAAGGCATTAATCTACAAAAGAAAGAACTCTGAAGGAGTGAAAGAGCAGAAATATTTGGGGGAAAGAACAACTGCAACACAAAAAGAAAACACATTAAGTCAAAAATAACAGAAGATATAAAAGAATAAAAATGGGTAAAGTGTTATATTTACTGGAAAATGTTCAATCAGTAAATCAAATTTAGCTACAGTACTGAAATCCTGGAATAGGGCAAAAACTCAAATATGCTGACTTTTAAGCAGATACACATCATGAGAGAAAAAATGTCTTCAGGCAATGGGAACACTTCTTAGAAATATTTCACAGACACAATATCATTATCATAAGCAAATATCACCTTGAATCTTAGGTCTCAAACTCTACCATTGTATGTTCATATCACTTTTAAAATATACTTATCTACCTCCAGGGAGTTCTACCTGGATTGCAATTAATAAAGCAAAATAGGAAGTACCAGGGTTCAAAGTAAGGGCAAATGACAGAACATTGTCTCTGTAGATTTAACTCTCATTCTCAGTCTTGGCACAACAGTTGAACATTAAAGAAATCAAGCCTCCACAGACCTCAGATCAGTTTCCTATTCTAAGCCTGAAGACAAGAGCTGAATTTGGTGAACATCCTATCATCTTATAAATGTAAGCCTCATCCTTTGGGCAACAGTGCAGTCACAGAAGTTGACAAGCTCCAGTATCAAAGCTGTGCAATAGATGTGTTGCTGGCAGCAAGGCAGGCATCTTGGATTTTGATTTGATATATAACAGCTCAACACAGTGTAACAGCACCATCAAAGACCTTGCACAAGATATAAACCAAAGAAGACAGAGTAATGCTAAGTCACAGTCCTTTGAACACCGATGGGAAAAGAAAAGCTCCTTGCCAACGCTACAAGGCCAGACTATAAAGCAGCTGTATATACAGCAAAATATGCTAAGCTGCTTAAGCAACTACCGAGTCATGCTTTATTTCATTATAGACCTAGCAAAAGAAACAAAATCCTAGAATGTCCTATCATCTTCTCCTTGACTATCTGTAGAGGCCTGGCAAAGGCCTTCTACCAGAATACATCTTTAATTGTAGACTTAACAATACAAAAACGAGAGAACACTAGAAACAGAATGTAAGACAGATTTTTTTTTTAAAAAAAGCTATCATTTTATTCTTATTAAATGACAATAATTCAAACTCTGTAGCCAAAATCTTCCAAATTACATGGATTATTTTAGTCTTTCAAAGAAAAGCAGAACTTGGAAATAATTACATTACTCTTATTAGAACTATTATTTCAATTAATTGGCTTTGGTATATTTGAAACACCTGAACCTGGGTGCCAGTCAACTAAAAGACTAAATAACTAGAAAAAACAGATCTAAGTTCTACATAAAGCTAGAATAATAGAGTGGTTTGAGGGTTGGACTAGGTTTCTGGGAGACCAGAGTTCAAATCCCTGCTCAGCCAAGGAAACCTACTGGGTGACCGTGGGTGTGTTACACACTCTCAGCCCCCCCAAACTCTGTGACAGGTTTGCCTAGGGTCGCCATAAGTTGGAAACATCTTGAAGGCACACGACAACAACAACAAGTATGTAAACCTAAGCTGCACAGTAATAGCAACACTTTAGCTAGTATATCAGTTCATGAGTGATACTCATAGATATTTAAAAATTACAACGTAGCCATTCATTTCTAACTAAAAAAAATCACCCATACTGCAAAACACCTTAAAATCTCAGAGGTGCATGTTATTATTGGATTCATTTGTAAGTAAAAGTGACCTAAACAAAATTTAAACAAAGAATATTACAGTTGTTTGAAGTTCTGGTTTCAGTGTCTAAATTAGGAAAGACATCATTAGTTTTCATTAATTTACTGCTGATAAACTAAAACCTTTAAAGGCACGAGATCCCATCCATACTTGAAAATTATGCAGGGTCAGCCCTGGTTAGTACTTCAATAGGAAACCACTGGTGAATACCAGGTGCTACAGGCTATATTTCAGAGAAAGGAACTCTGACAAAACTACCTCTGAGTACTCCTTGCCTAACAAAATCCTAAATTCATAGGGTCACTATAAGTCAACAGGGGACTTAAAAGCCCATACATACACACACAAATAAACCCAAGTCTAAAAAAATATATATCCAATTCAGCATCAAAAATATTAACAATGCTCTTAGAGCCACAAACACATTCCTAGCAACTGCAACTGAATAGTATTTGCATGCACTGTTGAACTGTACTGTAGCACATGGAAAGTAATACCAGCTTGAGATTTCATGGTAATACAATGACCTCTTTTTTTCAACATCCTATGTGATGGATTAGACTGTGTCCCTCTCTCATATAAGAGGTAATTACTAACAGTGAGCTCAAATACTTCACACTCACTGCACTTAATCCTAAAAGCAGAGTACAAAGATGTGCAACTCAAGCTTCCTGTTTAAGAATGTCCACATCATATACAGAGCTGCTCCCAAGCAAAGTTCTATGTGGGCAATGGCTAGGTAGCTGCAGCTGAATATAAATATTTGCATTTCTCTCTCTTTTTATGATCAGAAAACTTTCACACTCAGAGGCTTTACAGTGATAGCTGACAGGGAAAAACAACTACACTGGGGACTTCACACTGTAATGTTCTAATCTGAGGGTGGAAAGTACAAGAAGGAAGAGCAAAGTGAAGGATTAACTTAAATCTACAGCTGTAAATACTTGCTCTTGAAGAGTCTACTGCTTATAGCACAAGGGAGCACAATGATAAAAGTAGGTAGAGATTCTTTTCCCAGAACTAAATTGCCAGTGAATCAAATTGTGCCTACAAAACTTAGGAGGGTGTGTGACTCATTTCATGTCAGACCAGAAATACATATGGCTTTTGTCTTATGAGATATACTAAAAATGATCTCCTCTGAATATTTTAAGCTAAATGATTCATCTTTTATATAATATATGATGGAGTAACGGAAGGAGAACAACTTTGCAAGTCTTAGAAACAGAATTCATGTTTCTGCCAAAAGAGTCAACTGTTCAGAATGACAGGAAACCTCTCTTTCACAATCTGGATAGCTAGTGCTAAATTTTAAAGTGTAATTTGATGAGCCATGCTGTAGCCTACTCACACTCTGTCTGGAAATGAGTCCTTAACTACCTGAAGTGGAACTATAATTCAAATGTCTAAAGGACTTGAGAAAATACATGAGAAAAACAGCAAGCTGTAGAACTGAAAAACATAATAATGGAAAAGCCCAGAATGAAGAGGAATTAGACAAAGTTGCACATCAACAACACTATTTCTGGAACTATTGGTAGATGAACTGTGTGCAATCAGCTAATTACTAAGAAAACCCTGAATACTACAGTCATCCTTCCACATTCACTAGGGCTAGGGACACAGGACCCCCGTGAAAGTGAAAAACCTGTGAACAACTCTAGGCCCTCCCAAACCATTTTTCACACACAAAAAAAGTATGATCATCATATTCAACACACTGTAGATTCCTTGGAAGCATCAGGGTTCCTTCACAAGGCAGAAATGGGTGGCTGCTGGGGCTTCCTGCCACCTCCACTGCTGCCCCACATCAATTTTAATAGGGACTTACAAGCCTCGTTTGCAGTTTCTCAGTCTCACCAGGCTTGTAGTCCCTATTAAAATAGCCTAGGAAGGCAGCAGAGGTGACAGCACATAATCTGTGAATAATCAAATCCGCAAAAGTGAAACCCGCAAATGTGAATGGCTGCCTGTATTTCAAAAAGTTTAAAAAAAAAACTTTGGGAAGACTACGGTTTCATGAAATCAGATAATGGAATAGGGTACCTTACTCCACAGGTAACTTATTCCCTGCATCAACTTGCTAGGGGAGTGTTCTCAAACAGCCTCCATATAATAGCTTTCAGCCTATCATTCATCTGGTTTGGCAACAGACAGAAGCAACTGCCCATTGGAAACCAGGGCATGAACCAAACTGTCAATCTCAGCTAGAATATAGTCTCTCAATCAACAGAATCTACCTAAGTGTTGACTCATAATCCTGGAATTGGTTTAATGAGTTTACTTTTTCAGCCAATGAATTCAAAGTACAGTGGTTCTTTTAGATGGGGACTTTTTTTTTGCTAACGCTTTTCTGGGGGTCAGTTTTTTTTCTCCATGACCTCATATGTTATAATATATAAAATATATAAAAACCCTTTTTTTTCAGTTTTTCTATTTATATCAATACTGAAGCATCACTCAAAAAAAGAAAGTATACAAACAATGAAATACATATGGGGAAAGGGGGGAAATAGTGTTTGTATTCATTTGTATCATTTTAGCAAGGTGGGTAACAGCAAAATTATTTTTGCAAGCAAACACTGGTTCTGTTTCATAAGTTAACAAAACAAAACTTTTGAACTTACGCTACATAATCCTGCTCATCTTCTGCCTGAAAGTGGTATGTTCTGTTATCTGGAACAGAAACAAGTTAATCTTCAAAAGAATGAACATTTCTAATGATTTTTTTTTGCATCAAATTAATTAAACTTTACAAGACAAAGATTAGAAGCATATTATTTATAGTAACTGAGGACTTATGTTGAAATGCACAATCAGAACTTCAAAAAATCCAGTTTCAGTGAGAAACATCTTGACTACATTGTTCTGAACAAAAAATACAAGTTTACTTTTTCATAGAATAAACAGTCCATGACAACCCACTCCAAACAGCATTATGATATATATACTAATTAACTTTAAAGATAACATACGTGATATCAGGTCAAAAGACTTCTTATCTTCAGCATTTGGTTTCACTTGGCAGGTTAATAAATTCAATTTAGCAGGTTGCCTGTTTGACTGAAAAAATAAAATAGAAAAACTTATAGCATTCTTGATTCAGAGATATGATGTCCATTTTCTTCTCTTGCTGAATTTTATGTTCCTTTTGCCCCAAACAATTTATCTCCATAATAAAATATAGACTTATTGTGGGAAAAGGCAAATGAAACTCATCATAAATAATTGAGCAATAATTGTAGAAATTTCTGGAAGAATGAACTATTTCAAAAACAAATTTACCAGAAGAAAAAATCCTTTTGATTCAGATGTGTAAGCAAAACTTCTGCTATGATTTGCATCTTTGTTCTCCTTTAGGAATACTTCTCAGTTTCTATACCATTTAGCTTCTGTTGTGAGAGCCGGCATAGTGCAGTAGTTTGAATGCTGGGCTATGAGCAGGAAAACCCGGGTTTGATTCCCTACTTGGCCATGGAAGACCACTTGGGTGACGTTGGTGTGTCACACACACTCAGCCCCAGAAAAACCAGTGATAGATTTGCCTTAGGCAATAAGTTGGAAATGACTTGAAGGCAGGCAACAATAAGAACATGCCCAAGCTTCTATTCTGACTATCTAACTACATACACTGCAAAAATGATTGTGATCAAATGATACACCCCCTCCTCAACCCACTTTGAGAGGGAATCAGATGGAGAAATAATAGGCAGGAAAAGGTGCTCTTCTAAACTCTTGCCTCCCAAAGAGTTTATTTGGAGGGAGAATCATGGGAATTCAGTTGAAGTTGTTTGCTTGTAACTTGGACAAGATTGTTTTAAACAAGGTGTTGTTTTAAAGAATACATATGGAAAGGGAATCAATTTCTATAATTGCTCATGATTCTAGTACAGGCTGGTTCTTGAATAGTGCATCTGAGTATCAATTTAGTGCCATTGCTAATGTACTGGCGAAGAACTTATCCAAAGGTACACTATCTGCTTATGGTTTGGGGCCAGGTTGAACACAAGGGGGCAATGTCTGCTAAAGGATGTAAAATTAGAGGAAAGATGAATGTCTGCAATTGTGGGAATGACTCCTCTAACTTGACCTTAGCCCCCCCCTTGTAGCAACTTTAGCATCTTTTTCTTTGCCCTACTCCATGGTCCCTAACTCAGCCAAGAAATCTATAATCTCTGTCCCAAATTCACACAAAAAATGTACACTATAACCTAACATTATGCTGCTGCACCAGTTAGGCGGGAGGCTTTCTAGACCTTCTGAGTTTCTATTACATAAAATTACAAGTAAGAGTATTTGCATTAAGCCTTTCGAAACGGCCCTCAGATGGAATAATCTCTTTGGATTGCATATTTATTAAATACAAAAGGAAAAATACTTTAGGTGGAGACCAGATAGTGATTTCACTCACACACAAAGAGTTCGTTTTCATATCCCCTAAAAGTTTCCAGTTGCACAAAAGTAATGTTTCCAGAAAAAGACTTTTTTGTGCAAAACCAACCAATTTTGCAGAAAAGCCTCTCATGTATTTCTGCAAGCAGTTTAATTTTTAGCAGAAAGTAGAAGGGTTGTACAAACCTCACAATTTTTAAGGAAAAAAACATTTTGCAGGAAATACATGTGTTTCTGAAAACAGTGATTTTTTTTTGTATGCAAAACATTTTTTTTATTTTTATTTTTTTTGCACAAAAAATTACTGGGAAAAAACAACACCACATGTATTTCTGCACAAAATAATTTCCCAGAACACTTTGTGATGTGCAAATCTCAGGCAGAAACAGTGGCAAACTCTCATCTTTTTTTTTTATTCTTCCTGACTGCATTTCCCTCAGTGCCAAGAAACCCATTTTTTTGTCTAGTAAATAATCAAATGTGAATATTCATTCATTCCCTGCTCTGAAACAAATTGAAGAGACTTCTATCAAACTTTTACAAAATGGTTTGGGTGTAAGGCTATATTAGCAAGTTCTGTTTGTAGAGAACTCTGGATTTAAAGATCCTAGCTACCTGATAATCCATATCTATCACTTTTATTAAACTTTTACTGAACTTGAGTTCTGCTTCTCTAGGTAAAAACGGACTTCTGTCTGAAGAACAATCATTCCCTTGTGAAAGCCACCACTATTGTTCATACCCCAAGATTTTCTTCTGAATACAGGTGAACAAATTTTCATACAAGTCACTGTCCAGTCTAGCTAGTCATACAAGCAGGTTGATCCAGTTCTCAAGAATGCATATAAACAGAGATGTACTAACACAAACTGTGCAATCCTTTGCATTTCAACCAGAATATGTTTCAATGCTTTCCCATAAGGTTTGGTTCTACAGATGTTTCCATGAATTAATGCCAGTGGATATGTTCAAGGAGAATGGAAATAATGGATGCATACTTTTAGAAGTTAGGCATGGCATGGTTTACAGGCTAAGAAAAAAAAAAGAGTTGAGACATTTTTACAAACGGTATTTTTTGTTTCCAATATTTCTTTAAGAATGCATCAGTAAATGTCATATTGGACAGGGTCAAATAACATGTAGTGCAATCCAGCACATACTTACTCAGACATATGGAAAACAAAAGAATGGCCCACAGATTAGAAACCCAAAATACATGCCAATCCCCATGAAAAGGGGCAGTAAGAATTGTAGTAACCATTGGATCATTGCATTGATTTCCTATGCAAGCAAAGTCATGCTCAAAATTCTGCAACAAAGACTTCTACCATATATCAAGCAAAAATGATAGCTGTCCAAACTGGGTTCAGGAAAGGAAAAGCCACTAGGGATCGTATTGCAAATATGCATTGGACAATGGCGTGGACCAAAGAATTTCAAAAGAAAATCAGTCTGTGCATTATAGCAAAGCCTTTGATTGTGTAGATCATTAAAAAACAACAACTATGGACTGCTCTTAAAGAAAAGGGTGAGCCACAACATTTGACTGTCCTGATATGTAATCTGTATACAGGATAAGAGGCAAGTGTTAGAATACAGAGAAATGGAATGGATTCCAATTGGCAAGAGGGTTAGGCAAGGCTGCCTTTTATCACCCTGACTGTTTAATTTGTAGGCTGAATATATTACATGTAAAGCAGGATTAAACTCGGAGGAAAGAAGTGTGAAAACTGGAGGAAGGAAAATCAATTTAAAATATGCAGGCTATACTACTACTAGCAGAAAATAGTAAAGACCTGGAACAAGCAACTACAAAGTAACTAGACAAGATTCTGAAATGTAGAGATATATCATTGAATACTAAAGTTAGGATTGTCCATGCCATCGTATTTCCAATTTCTATGTATGTTTGTGAAAACTGGATAGTGAAGAAAGCTGACAGGAAAAATAAACTAATTCAAAATGTGATGCTGGGGAAGAGTTTTACAGGTACCCTGGACTCCTAAAAAGACAAATGAATGGGTCCTAGAGCAAATCAAGCCTGAACTCTCCCTAGAAGCCAAGATGAGTAAACTGAGGCTGTTGTATTTTGGCCATCTTATGAGAAGACAATGAGTCCTTCGAAAAGACAATAATGATTGATTAAGTATAGGTAGAAGGAAAAGAGAAAGACCACATTACAGATGGACACAGTCAATCAAGGAAGATAAATCCCTGAATCTGCAAACCCTGAGTAGGGCAGTTGAGGACAGGGTAATTTCGAGGTCTTTCATTTATAGGGTTGCCATAAGTCAAAGTTAACTTGACAGCAGTTAACAACACATTTTCCTGACTTCAATAGGGCTTACTCCTAGGTAACTGGGGAGAGTTTTACAGCTTTATTGATGTCAAAATATTATGCTGCATAAAACCTTCTATAAAGAAGGACATTATGGTAGTACAGCATGATCCAATTCTTGTTGAACCTATATGGCTTCTAGTTGACCCTTGTATCTTCCATGCACAGTCCCACATTTAAAAAAAAAAAAAAGCAAATTCCACAACCAGAAAGTCCAACAAAACATGTGAGTGAATCAAGACTATCTTTTCAAATAATTATTTAACAGAACTCTTCTGAAGAGGACTGTGTAAAAAAGATGAAGATACAGGGAAGCTCTGGGACACTGAGAAGCAACAGTATTTGGAGACAGAAGACATCATCAGTACGGAGCTATGCAGAGACATTAAATACTGCCAACTTTATGTGTTTCATACATTTGTGTGTTTCAATTTCAATAGCTCCATTTCAGACTACAATATTTTCCAGGGCTTTTAGTTTAAATGGGAGTTGAATACTGACATTTAAACAATTCTAGAAGCAATTAAGCTCTATATACTGTATATCGCCAAGTAACCTATACAAATTACACAGCATACTTAAATTTATCATAATAAATACATCTCGAAAATATACAGTCTGCCAACCGCACCCCAAAACTTGACAGAAACATCATTCAGTTGTTTAGCTATATGAGATTGGTATATGCAAAGTACTGGAAGAAAACAGAAATTCTATCAGTGAATGAATGACTCGCTAGATTAAATAAATATATATTGTGATACGATGCAAATGAGTTAAATAAAATTCTAGATAAGCTTAATTTGTTGCTATATTATAATATTCTTTTTTTATATTTTTATATTATAAGTAAACATGGATAGACATATATTCTAATTTACTATTTTAATTATCATTATTTTATAGTTTAGAATTATAGAATTATGATTAAGCAACAAAGATTAAATGTACTGATATTCTTTGATTTATTATACTAGTGCTTTTGTAGATTATAATGGGTTGCTGATAGTGGGGGTAGGAACCACTTTTTAATTATGTATAGTTATGTGTTTTGTGGTTTAGATAGACTGCTTGTTTTGTAAGATAGTTTAGTTTAGAATGAGGTAGATAATTTGGTTGTATTAAATACTAGAATTCAGATGTTTTATAAATGTACGTATGTTTTTGTGTTTATTTTTATTATTATTACATTCTGTTTTTGTTTTTGGTGTTGTGCTTTTATATATTTAATAATACACACACACACACAGAAACCTCATTCAAATGTAACTGTTTTGTATTCACAATTGCAACTTACCGGTAGTCATGATTTTGACATGACTTCCATAATTTTAACTTGTGCCCTAACCAACTTTATGAGGCATCAGATGCAGGGGGAGAAGGAGGAATGATTTTTCCATTAAGTTTTTTTGAGGTGGGGGGATAAGGGTTAGATTAGAGAAGTTATTCAATAAAGTACGTAATTGAGTATAAACTGATACACATTTCTTGCCTTCTTTTTTAGTTTTAATTTTATAAATTGCTACATTGGCCTTGTGCATTGAAAGTATGACACTGTTGATATGGAAGAGAAACCACTTGTAACTATGGATTCTGTCATTTGCATTTGTTGAAACACAGGTCCCCCCTTTTTAGTCTCTTGTTGGTGTTATTTACCATCAAACCAGCTCTGACTTGCGGAGAAACTTATTGGTCCTCAATGGCTGCTAAACATTTAATTCAAATACATCTAGACCTGACTAACATCGTAATCTTAACAATATAGGCATTCTTGCCATGATCTAAAGTTCTGTAGACAGAGATGAAATCTACTTTTTTTGGCATAAAACTGTATTTGATCATCCTAGAAGAGTTACCAAAAGGGAAATATTAAACAATGCACCTGCAAAAATACCTCTTCTGCAGATAACAGCTGTATTTGCATATGCAAATCCTTCAGCATGCAAAACATATGGATACTTTCCTTAATAGTCCCAGAATACGTATAGTTTAAAAATAAAACTCTGGGGAGCAGGCTGACTCAGGCTGACATGAATGTATTATAAACACATTTTAATACCTATAAAATATAGGGTTACTACAGCAAGAGCATAATCGTGTGTGTGTGTGTGTGTGTGATTAGCATTCCCAGATTTCAGGGTCTTGTCCTGAGTCTCCAGTCTAAAAAGCAATCTCAGGGCCTGGGCGAGTCCTCATCTGATATCCTACGGAGGATGCAATCATCCCTCTCCACTGAAACTCTCCCTCCAGCATCACAAAAATCTGCTTTGAAATTGTTAAAAACTCTCTAGAGTTGGTTTGGGATTGCTTTGAGGGCTTCAGGGTGAAGGGAGTGAAAATCCCAACACTACTACTACTACCACCACCATTGCTTTGGATTTAAGCCTTGTTCTGCCCTAAAATGCATAGAAAGCAATGCTGAGATATTTTTAAAGTTTAAAGTACATGTACAAAGTAACAAGACAATTTGCTTCTTTACCATTTTAGAAGATGTAGCTAAGATTTCTGCTACATACTGCTGGTAAAAGCTACTGGCAGCCATTGCATTTAATTTCCTTTGTATTTTAAAAATCTGTTTCTTCCGTAAAGTGCTTTTGATATTTTTAGTAGAAAAGTGGTGGAAAAGTTATCAGCTGAACTGGATTGCTGTACTTGCTGCAAAGTATAACATCTGAACATAATTGTTTTCAACTTTCCAAGACTTCGGTTTATTACGAAGGGGAAAATGAGAGACCTCTAAATCTTTAATTTGTAAGACCCCCAAAAAAGACACTGTTCATACTTGAATAGCTGTAACCTATTTCCATCTTGAAAATAGAAATGCTCTCAAAAATGAGAGGTTACATTATGCAGAATCTAAAATTACAAGCAGGATTCTGTTGGTGGTATATCCTGGAGTAATGACAAGTTATGCCTGTGTATATTCTTTAGTGGTCACTGGGGAGGAAGTCATCCACCATTTCCATTGTGCAATAAAGCCTTAGCCTTTGTGACCCAATTCTCTTCTGCCACTCCTACTGGCCAATTCATGTCAAGGGGAGGGCAGAGGGCAGCCAGGCATTAGCCAGCTATGTTCCTACAGCAGGATACACTAAGAAGAAGACATACTCTGGCACTTCCTGGAGATCCTCCAGACATCCAAGAGGATGTTTTCTTCATCTATCTGATTGTGGGAACATAGCTGGATGCTGACTGGATATTCCTCACCTTCCCCTAGCCACTAAACATTTGTGGAGAAGAAGCAACCACAGAGAAATAGTTTCTGTTCATGGGGAGAAAGAGAGCGAGCAGTGTTCTGTCCTGGGGAGTTTTATATTCTGCCAGATACATCTAGAATCTCAATAATCAAACTGTATTTATATTCTCAAAAGTAAGTCTAACTTAATCATGTAGACAATGGTGCTGGGAGGATAGTTAAAGAAACTGTCAGAACTGGGAGCTGTTGGAATCACTCTGAGACCCTATATCATAAGAAAGTTCTATCAGAACTAGGGCACCGTTTAAAACTGAATTTAATTCATATTCCTGGATTGTTAAAATATACCCTTATGTATTCAGCAGCAGCTCCACCTGTGTCAGACAAGATGGAGAGTTACTCCTCTGGCATATACCAGTAGTTCTACACCTTCTTCAGTATCTACAATAATCCTGCCTCTAGGTGAAGTTAACAATAGATGCAACTAACTGAAACTTCCAGTGTCCAGACATCACCACTGAAGCAACAACTGCAGTGTTCATGGTGTTTAAAAAATCTATCTCAATTATTTTTATTGTGCCAGTCTGTTTTCAACATCTGATTTGAAGGTTTGAAATCACATATTTTTCAAACATTGTTTTATTCAAGGAACCAGTGTTTACCAAAAGAAGGTAAATGTTTCACTTGAAAGTTAATTTTTGGGATGAGGACCAATGCTTCAGTAGTGACCATAGATAACTGTGGCTTTGTGCAGAAGCAATTTGCACACACTCCTCAGCACAATTAAGAGAGCGAAGGATATGCGGTACAGGGATGTTGGACGGCATTGGACAGATGCTTCAACATCAATTACCTGGAGATGAAGGCAGTCCGTCTGGCCCTTCAGAAGTGTGCCTACTTAGTGAAGGATCGGCATGTGAAGGTTTTTACAGACAACATGACGGTAAAAGCATATATTTGCAAGCAGGGCAGTTTACACTCGACACCCCTGGTACAGGAGTCGATATATTTAATATATAGTTTGAATCCCGCTCACAACCAGGGCTACAAATGCTGGTTTGAAAATAATCTAGTTCTCTTCAGAATAAAGAAAAAAAGGTTTGGGTTTTGCTTTTTTTTAAAGTAGAAATTAGCTGAATGAATCCTATACTTGCACATTGCCTTCACCTGGTTTCCAAAACAACAGAAATTACTATTTTATTTGAATTTGCAAACTACAGGTTGTGTTGAGTCCCCAAAACCAAGATCAAATCTAGTTTCAAATCCGGATTTATAGAACTTACACAGAGCACAGTTTGCCAGTTCATTTTTAATTCCAAACTATAGTTTCCCCCAAAACAGGAATTTGCTAATAAAATGGAGCATGGGAAAGAGGAGGAACATAAGGACATAGCACTATTTATCTTAACAGTATATAATGGTCTGGTATGACGTTTAAACCATCTATTATTCTAACTGCTGGATTTTTTTAAAATAATTCTTTAGCCCAACAGAGCAAGCACTGAAACACATTATGCATTTTACACTTTTTCTTCAGTTTGAAAATCCTGCAAATTTGCCAAGTAATTCAGCCAAGTAAATACAATCATGTTATGTCAAATACATGGACTCTAAACAGTTGATCTACAAAGCTAAGTAACCCATACAACCACATGACATTTCTGCTTGTTTTCAGCATGAACTTGTTTTGAAAACAGCAGCGCTCCTATTTGACATTTTCAGTACAATGGCTAGAATCCATTTAAAGTCAGTCAAAGAAAGAGAAATTCCTTTTGGGGCTATTCAGCTGTACTGGAAACCAAATGCTGAACCATCAGGAGGAGGATTGTTAAAGAAAAGAATGTGCCATTTTTAAAAATAAACAGATGAAAAACACCCATGTCCATGATGGGCATTTTAAATGTTTTACTTGCAATTCGTCATTAATTACCACAGCACTTCCACAACACATTCACAGTCAGTGATCAGTGAAATGCTTAACACCAGGTGCAATGATGTTGCTCCAAACTCACAGCTCTCTCAGTGAATTCAGTATTTCTAATTAAAACAATCATCATGAGGCACTTGCTTATCTGTAGATAGTTTAGTTGCATCTGATTACAGAATAATTAAAAAAATACACAGACTAGCCAGGTACAGTATCCTGTAGTACAAACAAAGAATAAATAAATTCAGGTGTCCCCTGCTTTTTGACAACTCATTTTTCAACATTCTGCACTTTCAACTATTGTAAGTTATAGACATGTACCATTTTCTCAACATAAGGTCTGCTCTTTTATCAATACTTCTCTTGCCTTCATCCTAATTCCCTCAGGCTTCCTAAAGGAAGAAGGCAAGATGAAATGAACTGACAAAAGATCTGGTTCTGCTTTTCAACCAATTCTACCTTCTGACAGTGCTCTGGTCCCTAACCTGTCAGATAAGTGGGGGATACCTGTACTTAATCTTCATACACATCATTTTGGAAAAATAAACCCACAGAATAAAATAATGGTAAAGTATGTATGGCACCACTGTTAATGTGGGGCACAAAAGCTGAAGAAGGCAGCAAAGACAGCATTTTTTTTCTTGTCAAGGCAGTAAGAAAAAAGTAAGCCATTATTGTTAAGATTCATGCTAAGTCAAGGGAGTAGATGCATGCCAAATCTTCCATAAATTAGGCACTTGCTTTAAATTAAGAAATGTATGAAAATGCCAGTCATTTAGCACCTAAAGAAAACATGGCTATCATTCCTTTCCTGGAAAATGATGATGATGATGATGATGATGATGATGATGATGGTGGTGGTGGTAGTAGTAGTAATATAGGAAGAGGAATAAAATAATAATACTAACGGTAGTAATAGTAACAATAATATAGAAACAGGATTTGCATCTCAAATATAATATATGACATCTGCAGTTATAATGGTCATGTGTTTAGCAAGCCTACTCTTCTCTGAACTCATCTTGCCTTAAATGTATAATTAAAAGGGGGTGAGTAAAGAAGAGGAAACACAAGGGGTGGGTAAAAAGCAGAAGGGTAGGGAGACAGACAGGGGGAAGAAGCCAAGAGGAGAAAATGAGGGATGAATTCGGAGAAAAAAAGTCTCTTCATTTGTCTATGAGCTCACTACTACTGTGTGAGTAATATGCTAAAGAATCACAGAGAAGTTCACTGAAGCTCATTCCAAACAATATTATATTGCAATTATATAAGTATATATCATCAATGGGGGAGGGTGAATTACTACAGGCAATGCACTCCCACTTCCCAGAAAACCCTAAAAGGCTTTCTGAAATGGCCTCAAAATAGTATATAATGGTATATTACAACACAATTTACAATAGAAAGCAGAAAAACTCCACACACTTTCCTTCCACATATGCCTATAAGAGCCAATCTGAAGGTCCTTGGTCACCCTAAGGGCTGTGGTCTCCTGCTAAGCAAGCAAATGGCCTCTGCCCCCATTCTCTTCCAAGATGCACTTTTGTTCTCTCTTTCTCAAACTGAGCTGTGCTTCTGCTCCACAAGCCCAAATATCTGACCCAGACTCCAGAACATTCTCCTCATTCCGTCTTTTCAAAGAAATCACACAGATTAGCCTGCCTAACAACACAGCCATTTGACACATTTCCTCCCATTCTAACATTTCTTCTCCTGAGGTGGCAGGCCTCCCTGTTTTACTGAATGAGACAAAGAAGTGTTCCTTCCACATTTGTGAAGGTTCGGGGCACAGAATCCTCGCAAAAGTGGAAAAACTATGAATAACTTCCTTCCCCATTCCCCTTCAGAGCCTCCCCTCATTCCTTTGTCTCTGGCCCCAGCGTTGGGTGGGGGGAGAAAAAAGACAACCTAAAAAGCTTAGCAGTACTTTCCCCTCAGACAAAGAGGGGAGTTTTGGAGTTCTAATTACTTTTTGGTGGCTATCTTGGGAAAGGAGTACCTGACCAATCAGCAGCCAATACACAGTAGAATGTGCAACCACATGGCAGAGAGACCATGCCTTCATCAGTGGGAGGGGGCTTTGCTCACCCCAAAGAAAAAAAATCCATTTTAAACACAAGCCCGGGAAGCCCGGGTGAGGAATGCAAAGGATGGGAGGAGGAAAATGGGGGGTGGGGGTGGAAGCAAGCAAGTGCCTTGTGAATGATCAAATTTGCAAAGATCAAATGTGGAGGGAGGACAGTATTTAATTCACTAAACCATATTTTTTTTTGAACTTTTGCATTAAATCTAAAAATTCTGAAACATTAGGCTGCCGAAATTATTAGGGAAAGTAATTAACCAGGTTAATTCCAAGTTCTGATGTTTTAAAATGTAAATGTGAGTCCAGAAAAATACACTAATACACTACTAAAATCTTCCATGAGTTCAGCTGTGTCTATGTAAGCATGAACCATTCTGGATCCAAACCAATATTTCAATGACCTAAAATGTTTACATTCACTGACACGGAAGACAATGTTGTTATTAAGAATAGCAGTATAAAACTCTACTTACAGTTGCATGTGATATGGTCAGAATGCCATTTTTAACAGCACATTTCCTTCTTTGCCAAACTTTCCGTATCCTAAACATTAGAAGAACGTGACATAGTGAAAAAACATGTTGTAGGAATACACTACTGCAATTACTGGGAAAGTTACAGAGATTTCATTTTAGCTTGACCCTTCACTATCCTATCAGTTCCCAAGAATTTGCAACACATACCAGGACTGAGTCTTGCTGTGCTGTGTTTCACCAGTGCAGGCAATAAGCTTTAGGATGATGGGAGAGGGGATTTCTCTCCTCCATGCTCCGGCTGCAGAACAGCCTTCTCTTAGAAGCCCAAGCAGAGTCAATGCTGGCGTGATATTTGCACCAGTTAAAACAGCTTTTTACTAAAGCCTTTGGGACCTGAATTTATCCAAATTTGCACACGTGAATGGTTTTAAATTGCCTTCAACTGTTTTAACTGGATTAAAACAGTATTGTTTGAACCTGCAAAATTGTTTAATATGCTTTTAGTCTTTTTTAAAAATTACTCTCACAGTTTCAACTTGTTTACATTGATTTCATTGTTCCTACTTGTTTACATTGATTTTACTGTATGCCATCCTGAGAAGCTTGGATACTGAGTAATGTACACACCATATACACTCATGTATAAGTTGGCTGCATGTATAAGTCAGGGGTGGGTTTTGGGACCAAAATTGTGTATTTTGCTCTGAGGCATGGATAAGTGGAGGGTCATTCCACTGAGAGGGGAAAGGACCAGTGCTGTCTCAAGCAGCCAGCTGCCCTGGCCACCACTGCCACCATTTTTCTGCTCAGGAATTCACATAGCCACTCTGCTCAGAGAAGGGAATGGCTCTTTAAAAAAAAGAGAGAGAGAGAGAGAGAAAACGAAGGTATTACTTCTTATCAAAAAAGGAACCATCTCCTTCTCTGAGCAGAGTTGTGAAATGCGAGGGCTCAGTCCATTCTGCAAAACCCCAGAAGAAGCACAGACACCTCTCTCCTGGCACTGCTTCGAGGGGGAAGCTCCAAAGAGCTGGCACTGCTGCCACTATTTTCCTACTCAGGCATTTAAAAAGGCCAGAAGCAGTATCACACTGGCGAAAGTAGAGGGGGATCAGTGCTTTTTGAAGTTTCTCCTGGGATGGACTAAGCTCTCATCTTTCACTATTCAATTCAGAGAAGGGGATGTTCCTTTTTTTAAAAAAAATAAGAGTTAAGGTATAGTGCTTACACTGACTTTTTGGATAAGCTGATCCAGATAAGGTCCTACACTTAAGTAGAAAAAATGGAATACAGAAATGTAGGATGGGGGACACGTGGCTGGATAGCAGTATGTGTGAAAGGGATCTAGGAGTCTTAATAGACCACAAGCTGAACATGAGTCAGCAGTGTGATGCGGCAGCCAAGAAAGCCAATGCAATTCTCAGCTGCATCAATAGGAGTATGGTGTCTAGATCGAGGGAGGTACCGGTACCACTCTACTCTGCTTTGGTTAGACCCCATCTTGAATACTGTGTCCAGTTCTGGGCACCCCAATTCAAGAAGGATATTGACAAGCTGGAGCAAGTCCAGAGGAGGGCGACCGAAATGGTGAGAGGCCTGGAAGCCATGCCCTATGAGGACAGACTTAGAGAGATGGGTATGTTTAGTCTGCAGAAGAGAAGGTTAAGAGGGGACATGATAGCCATGTTTAAATATTTGAAGGGATGCCACGCAGAGGAGGGAGAGGGCTTGTTTTCTGCTGCTCCAGAGACCAGGACAAGGAGCAATGGATTCAAGCTGCAGGAAAGGAGATTCCACCTGAACCTCAGAAAGAACTTCCTGACAGTCAGGGCTGTCCAGCAGTGGAATGTGCTGCCTCGGAGTGTAGTGGAGTCTCCTTCCTTGGAGGTTTTTAAGCAGAGGCTTGATGGCCATCTGTCAGGATTGCTTTGAGGGTGTTCCTGCATGGCAGAGGGTTGGACTGGATGGCCTGTGTGGTCTCTTCCAACTCTAGATTTCTATGATTTCTGTTTTGGCTAAAATTCCTAAACTTATACTTGAGTTTATACAGTAACTATATTAATAGTAATAAGAAGTATGAAGAGGAGAAGAAAGAGTGATTATTTTCCATACAATAAGAGCAAGAAAGATTTGGTATGTTATAATACTGGAAAGCACACACAATTCCTTTTTTTTAAAACTGTGATATAAGATGCACAAATGTACTATATTATCTACATTAACTAGTTATATAAAAATTAAAAGACAGTTCAGTTGTGATCAGTTCATTCTGAACTGGGATTTTTTTAAATAAAGATGCTAACAGAACAAAGCGCATATTAGATATGACATATATACTGTATTTGCTGGTATATGAGAGTCACTTTTTCCCCAAAAAATAAATGGGGTGCATCTTATACATCAGTGTGTTTTATATGCCAGCAAACAGTATTTGCCAGTATACAAATGGGGTGCGTTTTATACATGGGTGCATCTTATACGCTGGCAAATATGGTACTTAGTGCATTATAATTTTTTATACTTGTTTTTACATCAAAAATGTTTATCATATTATCAAAATATTAAACAGGACAGTTTTCATAAGAGAGCTTATAGATGTGTTTAAGAATACTTCACATATCAAATCTCAGGTTTCTAAGATGTAGTTACATTGCGTTACACATTCTCCTTCATATTTATTTCATATAATTATTAACTCTGGAGACCAAAGCATGGAGGTGTTGGTCACCCCTCTCCCCAGCACACTCACTCCTATAGATCCTGCTGTCTTAAAACCCAGTAGAATAGTATCAGTGCCCTAATTTAATTATTATGGTAGTGACTCTTCTTCAGAAAGGCTCAGTTCAATAAGGCTGAAGTCATAAATAAAAATAAAGATAAGCTCCAGTGCCAATAAAATTAAAACTGAGTTGCATTTTGAAAGGAAGACAGGATATAAATAAAGTATATAAATAAGACTGAGCATTCTTAGCTTCAAGACATGCGTTTCATGAAGTTAATTGCATATTTTTTGCAAAGAAATATGCCAATCGTTGAACAATCAAGAAAAGAAATTAATGCCATCTTTTCATCTCAGAGACCTGTACAGTACTCTTCAGGAAGGATGTATAGCCCTAGGGTAACTATCCTTTGAATACAGCTGTAAGAAAGTTTGTTGAAATGTGCCTTATGATCTGAAAGAACAACTTACTTATATCTTCCTTGATTTAATTGTCTATTTCTTTTTGTAAGGGCCTATGATAATGGCCCAGAGTGGGTATTACAGTGCATGATGGGAATATTATTGTCTGGCTATGCCCTTAATTGTATTTGCCTTCTCAGTATCTATACTGGGGTGGAGGGAAGAGAGAATAGATTCTATTGGTAAATTTCTGAGTCATTTGCCAACTTTCAATTACTTAACAATTATTTGTTGTATTTTTTCTTTAATTATTCCATCTCTCAGCTTCAATGTGTCTCACTTATAAATTATTTGGTTGCCTTTGACAAAGTCCTGATGCAGCTGACCAATATTAGAGTTTATGGTTGGACTCTTTGATCTGTAGTCTCACAGATATAGATATATAATTGCATATGTAGATCTTCCCAGAATTTGATTCATGGGGTGAAGTAGATCATAAGATCAGAGCCGGATGGGTCATCTAGTTCATCTCACCAGCAGTGGAAGAATTCACAGCAACAGTATTCTTCATGATTGGCCATCTAACTTCTATTTTAAAACCTCAAACACCATTTTCTAAAGTGGTCTTTAACTGTAAAACAACTCTTGCTGCACTTGTGTCTCACTCTGTCTTTAATTTAAAATTAATAAGAATTTACACTATTTAGGAAAGTCTGCTTTTCCCAGTGTTGCTGTCTTCTGTTTTATTTCTGCTTCTTCTGCTATATTGTGTAATCCTCTGGCTTCAGCCTACAGTTCTTTGTTTAGAGACAAAGGGAACATTCCAGAAGCAATGAGAATTAGTTAATGGGCAGGATAGTTTATTATAATAAAATGAAGGGGAATTGTCTTTTATTGCCTCAACTGATTGAATATATATAATTAGAGAACTGAACTAATTTATAATTAGAGAACTGAACAGAGTATGAGTAAAGAAATAAAATAAGAATGTGCAAGATAATTCAGATAGAATTTGTTGATCAATCTCTTGCTGATACACAGCATAGCATTTCCTGGAGGTGGTGCTGGATCCAATATGCCCCATGATATATATGTTTGCCTAGTGCTTAACAGGACTTTTACAATGGATCATAACAAAGAGCACAGAGAAAATTGCATGCATATATATTGCATGTGAATTACCAGATATGAGTATTAAGGGTTAGATGGAATACTTTAATAAATTTGCATTATAATTTTTTGAAAAATAAAACATTTCCAAGGGAAACTGAAAAACATGCATGAAAGGTACAAAAAGCTGAGCTGAAACTAGGAAAAGGACAAGTTTCAGTAAAAACTTGGCCCCTGTGTAGCTCCTTCTCCCCCACTTAATTCTGGCCATTGCTGATCCCCCTAGAACAGAGGACTCTGAAGTGGTATACACAGAAATAAGGTAATCAGAGAATATAAACAATGTAAAACCTAAGTATCAATGCAATAAAAATGGGACGTATAATGATATTTTCAACCAGTTTACAAAGACACATCTACATTTAAAATAGAAGCTGTCATAACACATTTTACAATTATCTATGTACTGAATTTTTATGAGATGTTTAATGTACTATATGAAAAAAGCTATACTGAAATGTCTGCCAGCGATTGTGGTTCTCTGGAGAGTCATCTGACTTCCAGGTCCAACCAACATTTAAGAAATGCTTTCATCATTTTAACTGAATCTCACATAATTTATGTTTATTTTAAATAAGTGAAATGTAAAATGCTTCATCTGGTCCAGCAGTAAAAAAAAATTATCGAAGAACCCACCACACATTTTGTAGCACTGACTAGCTCTATTCATCCATCTTGTGCTCCAGAGTACATACCCATCACTCTTCTTTAAGAGATATCCCTTCTTCTCACTGCCATATTCTTTATTTCCCTGAAGCTGGTGCATGCTGTATCCTCCTTGCTTGCTCTGGGAATCCTACAGAGAAGGCAAGGAATAAACAAATATTTATGCCCCTTTTCAAAATTATGTTTTGAAACTCATTTTGTTTTACGTTAAGTCCTTCATTTACAGCGTCTCAAGTCAAAATGGCAAGATTTCACCTGAAAATATTGAGGTTATTTGTTTTTTTAAAACATGTAAATTATTATAACACATTTCCACAAGGTGATGAAGGCTTTGAATGAAAAGCTAGAAAAATTTAGTACAAAATAAAATTCAGATGTCTGAAAATGATTAACAGAAGCAAGTAAAAATATGTGCAGATTGGTCTGTATTTATAGTACAAACATTATTTAATTAGCTTTCCTGAATTACACTACTTGAATTAGTGCATGGTTTTAAATAAGTAGAATGAAATTCAATGTATTCACTTGTGTACATATGCATGCATACACATATATAAATATCTGTGTTGCACACCTACACACACACATACACACCGAATGAAAAAATGCAGCAACAGTAAGATCTGTAGATTCACTATGAAACGAATGATTCATTAAAACAGTAACTTACTCTCCTAGACTTCGATCAGGAAAGGCAAAGGCAACATAGGAAGAAAAAAGCAGAACATTTTAAAACAGTATTATTTGCCATACAAATTTTATAGTAATTTTAATCATTCACAGTCTGTAGCAAAGGCACAGGTAGAAGCAGCAAGAAACAGGCATGTTTAGCTGACTCACAGCTAATGCTTGAGGGTGACAAACGTTCCTCAATTCCTCACAGAGAGGATGTCAGAAGGAAGAAAATCAGAAGAGCAAGAGATGACAAGTAAACAGTAACAGCCATTCTGCAGCATTACGTTTTCTGATAAAGCTGCCATAGGTTGTACATCTGAGAATATCTCTACAGATATTTGACCTATAACCCTTACCAGATTTTTAACATTGGTAATTCAGGCAGTAGAACAGGACTCAATGACTAATCCATTTCTAGTTCCACTCCCTCAGGTTTAGTCCCTATCATATGTCATGGTCTCCATAAACCTGGTAAAAGTAACACCTGAACGAGCCAAAACAGCCAAAACCAATTATCCTTGGGGGTGCAGCCAGATCTACAGTTGTTGCATAACTCCCTCATGCTTATGCCAAAAGTAGATGAAAGGCTCTCCCTCCATCCTAGCTGCCACTTCCCTAGCCTCAGAGGGACAGAAGAAGAGGCAGGCACAGCCTCACCATGCCTACGCCCAGAAGCATAGAATCACAGAGTTGGAAGAGACCACTGGAGCCATCCAGTCCAACCCCCTGCCATGCAGGAATCCACATCAAAGCACTCCTGATAGATGGCCATCCACATCTGCTTAAAAACCTCCAAAGAAGGAGCCTCCACCACACTCTGAGGCAGCATATTCCACTGTTGGACAGCTCTGACCATCAGGAAGTTCTTCCTGAGATTCAGGTGGAATCTCTTTTCCTATAAAGTGGATGAAAGGCCTTCCCTCCATCCCAACTGCCTCTGCCTCAGAGGAAGAGAAGAAGAGGCAGGCACAGGTCCATCATGCCTAGGCCAAAATGCAGATGGTGGTGGTGGGGGCTCCCTCCATCCCAGCTACCCTGGCCTTAGAAGGAGAGAGGAAGAGGCAGTACATGCTAGACTTAATCCCTCCCTTACTGCCATCCCCTTTCTTTGTGTGCTGTATTTTTAAATTGTAAGCTTGAGGGCAGGGAACTATTTTTTCTTTTCTTTTCTTGTAAAACACCATATACAGTGATGGTGCCATACAAGTCAGTGATAACAACAACAACAACAACAAACCAAGTAACACTGGTTTAGATTTTATCAGAAGGGATTTAGTGTTTCATACAAAGTAGTTAATAAGTTAAAAAGGTGGAGAAAAAAAGAACAACAGAAAGGTTTCTAACTCAGAAGGCATTTGGTCTACCATATAATGAAACAAGGAAAAAGACAGGATAAAATGGAAGACAGAGAGTACAGAATAGTCTGAATCAGGCTTCAGGGATATCTCCAAATGTTCACTGTTCTATGACCACCCCCCCAAGAACTTCAGATTTTCCTTTCGTGCTCAAGGTATAATTCCACCAGAGCACCACTTAATCATTCAGTATAGCAATCATCATACAAACTCTGACACTCTGCAAACCTTCATATTCCCTTGCACAATATAGAAATTAATCAACATCCTCATCTCCAGTATGAAAATATGAGTAAAGAGAATCTCTCATGAATTCTTAGTCAGCACCTTCACCAGTAAAAAGCTGAACCATTAGAATGATATAATACAAACAGCTTTGTCTTTTCACTAGCTGTACAGGACAGCACTGAAGAAGTCATACACATGGAGCATGGATAACAACAGCAAAGTAACCATTGGGGCTGAGTTGTCAGAACTCACTTTCCTATGCACTCAGGACTTTGGAGATTATCCTAACAAACATAGGAATTTATTGCAGTTGTCTCTTAAGGTTATAGCTCCTACCACTTGTGGGGGGGAAAAAAACACTGTCAGCCCTGTATAAATGTGAAACCACTACTTTTTTTGTTTGTTTGTAGAAGTAACTGCATAAGCTGTATCACAACTCATTGCTTCATTAGACTAGTTGTCTGTTGGTTTTATTTGTTCCACTAGTGCTTACACAACCATCAGAAGAACATTGCTATCTTCTATATTTTCTCTGTTATCAGTCCATAATATAACAATACCCAACTACTATTTTTAAATGAATGGAGAAACATCCAATTTAATAAATATTTATCACAGCTCTGATCCTCCAATTTATTTGAGAAATACCATAAGAAAAATTCAACAGACAGAGAATGCTAAAGGAAAAATTGCTGAGCAGTAATCCAGAACAATCCCCCCCCCAGGTTTTTGTTTGAAATGCTATTTTTGCACTGACTTAAAGAGTTCCAATTAGTTTGACAGGATCATTTCTTGAAGGGTTAATATTGGGAAAGGTGTTGGACAGGGATGCTTACTAACTACTTTCCTGTTCAATTTCTATGTGAATAATATGGTCACTGACTTACTTTCCCACCATCAACTGGAAACAAAAAGATCCACATGTTACTTTTATGCTGATGATACAGCTCATTTTTCTACTACACAAGTACACTGAAAAGGCCTTTCAATAAGCTAGGTAAAGGTTGTAGCTTGGAGAAGTTGGCCATAAATTATTCCAAAACAATGGCAAGAGTCTCTTCTTGACAGTCAAAACAATGAGTCCCTCACTGGACCTAGATGTTCCTGAATGAATGTCACTGGCTGCTCTATACTGAACTGCAACAGACCCTTCCATCATTTCTTGTCATGTCATCAGTATGTCCATGTGGTCTTTGCTGGACAGGAATCAAACTAGTGTGCACTTCCTGGACTTTCACCTTAAGTGAGGAGAGGTGATGAGGTTGTTTCTTCGTAAAGAACTCTTATTAAGTTTTCTGTATGGTGTGTTAACCACAAAATAGCATAGGGTATTTTCTGTCCCAATACTTTACACTGCATAACGAAAAAAGTAACCCATGAGAGAAACGCAATAGATACGTTGGGACAATTTTTGTCAATGGTAAAAAGAAAAACAAAACAAAATCTGTATATGCAGATGGCTGAAACCTGGGAACTTTTTTTTAAAAAAACCTCGTTGTAAACTGTAAGTAAAGTTCTGCATGAATGTTGCAACAAAATATGACACTGGAGTGCTCCATCTGCTAACATGGAAGTTAATAAGCACCAAGATTAGAAATCATCCAGTCCTCCAAATGCTATTGGACTGTGGGTCCCAGCAGCACAAATCCAACATGGAAAAAGGCAGGGAATGCTGACAAATGCCGTTCAACAACATCTGGAGATCTGCATGATTCTCCCCACACTTATATGCAAGATATAAAGTAGAAAAAATTGGTGTTCTATTTAATAAAATTCTGTTACTGAAGATGCAAGGTACCTAGAATGGAAAGCAAATGCTTTTTTGTACTAAATGTTGTATTTTATTCCAAAACAATCACAAACTGCCTCAAAAGGGCTGTTAGATCTAAACAGCTGTATAAAACAGTTAAGAATAAATGAGAAAGGAAGGACATTTGTTAGTTTTTCACTGAGGTGTAATTTTTATGGTTTATTAAGCCGACCATCTGCTTCAATTATAATTAGAATGTCTTCTTATTTTGTTGAACTAAAAATACATTTTGCAAATTTTAAAAGGTGTCTTTTAGATGAGGAAAGTCAGATGTCTAACAAGAATCAAAGAAAAGCATGTCTTCATAGTCTGTTTTTATATCAGTGTTTCTTTTTATATCAGGGTCAGACTTATAATGCAGAAATATACATCAATTCATTTGCCTAAGGAGACAAATGTTCTTTCCAAGTCAATTCTGCTAAAAGACTAAAATTGTTCAAAGTGGCTACAGCCTTGTATGGCTTAACTAGCAAACAACAGGGTGGTCAAGTTATTTTTGGCCCTGAAAGTCCCATCAGGTGCTGAGACAAAGACTAGAAACACATGTCCCCTTCTCTCTGATGTCAGCATGCGCAAACTGAGTAATTTAAAACTGGATTGCAAGGTGGAGGGAACTAAATGGGCCTCATGGTGAGCTTTGGTGCCTGCTGAAAGCTTCACCAAACTGCACAGCATAGCTTCCTGCACCTTCAGCAACCAGCTCTAGTCTTTATCTTCATCCTAAGTGTACCCTGAGTGTACCCAAAGTTATTCCCTCCTTTGTGTTCTTGGATGAACTTCCTAATTATCTGTAACTTCAGCTTTCATACAGAAGCCAACCACAGGATTCAACACACATTATGTTGACTTGTGACTCCCCAGGATTCCCTTATCATGTTGCTCATGCCTTGTGACACACTCTTAGCTCTACCCCTCCCTATTCAGGCCCAGAGGTTTCTTCATTGTCATTACCTCGTTACCTTATATTCTAAGATGATGTAATCACTACTTCATTTAAACAGTGTTCATGCTAGTGGTGCTGCCTAACCATACTGACTACTCAGCTCATACATGCTTGAGATACTTGAGATGGGCTAAAGGTCTTTGTATGCTACTTGGAAGTCTAAGAAGCATATATTATGTAGCAAGAGTCAGTGGTGTGCCTGTTATGGATCAGTGGCAGCAAGTTCCCTGGTTGGACCCTCTTGAATACAAAGAGATTTTCTCAGAATTTGAACTCATGTATTTAACACTTAGCTAGCTTTCTTCAATACTCCCAGCTCATTTGTCTCTCTCTTAATGTTTGTTATTTTCCTTAGACAATCTGGGGTCTTAAAAAGGCATTAATTGACTGCTCCCTGTTTCAAGTTCTATTTTTACAAATGCTTAATGTACATGCAAGGCTCACAGCTTCTAACTCAAGTCTGCTACCATTCCTTATTATCACCATCACAGGCTTTGTGTGCATAACCTCACTGTGCACTGGTGGTCAGATGCCAAGGAAGCCATTGTCCCATCAATTGCAAAGTGACTGTAACCAAACAGGGGGTGAATTCTTCTAGTTTTGCTTTTCTCTGAACACATCCTCTTTGACTTTATTTCTCTTTCTTGCAATATCACTCAAAATTTCCCCATTCTCTGCCACTTGTGTGCTCAACTCACTACCACTGAAGTGCATTTTCTCCATTGCACTTAAGCATCCAAATACTGTTTCATCCTTATCTTAGCATCTTCACCTCTCCATTATTGGCAAATTCTGCCTCTGTTTCTAGCTCTATCACTGCTACTTGGAATCATTCTTTGTGATGGCCCTGCAGAGCAAGCCCTGCTCTGCATATGAGCAAGAATACATAGTAACAAAATCAAGTGTTATGCAATTTAAAAAATCCAGCTGCATACTGTAGCTGTAAAGCACATTTACTGGGTATACACATTATGTTCTTAAATATATACACACAATACATTTTAAATATGTATCTTAATAAATAGAGCCAGCATATGATTTAAGTCCGTACTTGTTATATATATTTTGCTTGGGATGCTTACCTCCTTCTGGTCAAGCTGTAATGAGGATTTTATCAAGTCTCTAAGTGCAGTAAGCTGTTTCTTTTCTTCATCTTGTGTCTGCTTTATCTAGAGTAAAAACATTCCCAATTATTTTGGCTTTCAAAAGTCCACTCGCATTTATTTTAATCAACAGGAGGCTGCCAATACAGAGTATTCCTTTATAGGAGCATTAATTTGCCAGGTTGGTGAACACCACCTTTCATTACCATCATTGACTTTTAAACTCAGAGCCTCCATCTGGGATGGCTGGGAGGAGAAATACTAGTACAAGTACAATGGTGAAGAAACTTCTTTACAGAAAATATTTGTTTGCTAAACCATGCCCTCAGGTGGAGAGCTCATTCACCTTGGCAATTTGTGCCGCATGGTGCCAATATAAGCTTGCTTCTTGGTGCTTCCCCAGTCAAATACTTTCCATTAGAGAAGAAACAATAAAGAGGCACATCTAGGTTAATTTATGGGTATCTTGCTTGTGATAAGGACAGACACATGAGATAAGGATGTGTCCAACCTTCATGCACTCCTACTCATTTTGCTTCCAGATGTGTTTCTAAATATTTTGCACTCTTTAAGGTCTCCTTTCTACCCCATGCCTCATTATCATTTTTAATTTTTTTAAAAAAGATATCTTTGGAACTTCTCTCTTGCACTATTGGTACAAACTGCCATACTATGGTTTTTGTCTGGGAGAAGATAAACTCCCTCTCCAATACAAACATTCTTTTCTCTATCATCACTCTCCTTCAGTGGCTCATTTTACACAGGGAGTGCTTTAGTGGTGATGGGGTGATCTAAACAGAGAAAGGGAAGATATTTATGGACAAGGTTTTAATAAAAGAGGAAGGTGTCATACCTCCACGAGAAGAATTACAATTCTGGAAGGTGGACTAAGTTGAAACATAACTGGCTCTGGGGGGTGGGTTCACTTTTAGGAATAGTTTGATATGGTTACTAATAAGATTATAGTTAGTAATAGTAATAGATTAAATATAATTGAAAAGTACAGGGTTAAGAATGAAATTATTATAATGAAAATGAAATCTAGATAAAGGTAACAAAAGTATATAAGTAGTATGATATATAATATGTTGACTAAGTAAACGATCGTAATGGAATTGGAGAGAAATAACAGTGTAAGTCTGTTTTGGTTGAAATTCTTTGTTTTTCTCTCTCTTACTGTTATGTGTATCACGTGGTGTTTTTCTTTTTTGTTCTGTTCATTTTTTTCTTTATAATCAGTAAAAATTTTTTTTAAAAATGAACAGAGAAATACCTCCTCAGAAACCTATAGCAAGTAATACAGCTCTAGAGTAGGGGTGGGCAAAGTGAGGCCACATGCAGCCCCCCGCAACCATTTTGGCAGTTAGTTCAAGGCATCTGCAGGGCAATGGTTGGGATGGGCTATGTGGTTGCTTCCCTTTGTCCCAAGCACAGTCTGATAAAAAGTTACCAAAACAGACAATATTCTCATCTTATGAATAACTTACATTGTATAAATCAGCAGCCAGTTTTTCAATATACTGTTTTAGATTATCTGCTGTCTTCAAGCCATCTTGGAAGAAACTAAAATGGAAAATGTTATAGTTGTAAAGTCACCAATGCTTTTGAATTCTGTTAACACATTTCACTTTCTCACTTGAAACTTATTGTTCACTTTTCTGAACTTCCACGTCAATAAACAATGTATAATCATAGGCATGCCATTTGAAATCTTTAATCTAATAAACTGATTACTTTATCCCAAAGATGAATTTATCTATCAACTTTGTCTAATTACTCAGTACTTCAAAATAACCATAGAAGAGGCCCAATATAAATATAGGCAGGCAGGAATCCTATAAAGATTGCATCTTGCTGAAAAGCTTCACATAGTACCACCTTTTAAACACTTTAAAAGATCAGGATTCAACTAACATACCCAGAAGCTTCTGAATTCTGGCACTGCTCCATTGTTCCCTCACCATGTTAGACAGGAAGGAAAAATATGATTTGCAGGGCCTAAGTAGACTCTTAAGGCAAGGTATCACCTAAAAAAGCCCGTCAGATAATTTCTCCAAAGTAGCTCCTAACATATGAGATTCAGGTTCTAATGAATATTTGGTTTTAAAGTGTAAATACAAACACATACACAAGCCATTCAGCAACCTCTCTTATACTGTTTTAAAGCATACACCCAAAAAGTAAGAGTAAAAAGTAATCAAATCTGATCTTCTGCATGGCAGAAGTTTGAACTAAGTACCATCTATTTCACAAGGTTGTCTGAATGAATAAAAATTATTTTTTAAAAAATGTGGGTTTCATTTCTTGAAGTAGAATATGGGTAGGAACTGTAGTTCAGCTCAGGATCACTTTTCAGGATGGCCAAGTGCTCAAGGACCAGAATTTGAGTTTGATTCTAACATTTCTTTTTTTTTTTAATTTCTGTTTTACACTTTCAACTCTCTTCCTACCCATGCCACTTCTGTTTCTTTATTTAGCTCTGTATTTCATTTAAGTTAATACTTTAAAATTTCAATACTTCATTAGTTAATTAGCATTTCTCATAAATTAAGGTCATCACTACCATAAAATTTAAGTAAATCTTCTATCATTATTTTGGTATTCCTTTTAAAATTTGTACTTTAAACTGGTCACTGTGTGCTCCAGCAGCAACTGAATGAATCTATGTTCCAACACAGTCCATGGCACACGACCAGAGACCTAGAATATTCAGTCAAGAGTATCTTCCAGGAGGTTAAGCACAAATGACTCGTTTTAAGACATATGATATGGGAACAGGAAGAGGAAAGAAGAAATGGAAGAGAGAGAGAAAACCCCAGAGATGAGCCAAACAACATTTGGCGCTCTCTCTTTTACTTTGTTCATTTTGCTGCAAACATTACATTTAGCACACATTCCCTAAACAGGGAAGAGGTGCCAAAATCTGGTAAAATGCACCAACACAGCTTAATGGAGGGTGGGGTGGGGGCAGAGAGTTTTTCTAATAATAAAAGAGGAGATCTGGGAAACTGCACTACGGCTTCCAGAGGCCCCCATTTTGCACACTCTTGAAATAGAAATAGTTAGAATTTCGTACATTTACTATATAAAAAAAGATGATATCACCAAGACAAGAAAAGGATGCTCAGATATGGAAGATAAACAGCTAAAGTATTATACTTACCAGCACTGTGCATGGTAATACTTAATAAGATTCTGTAGAAGGTCCACACCTTTTTTTGTCTTAATTTCATTAACCTTAATGAGATACTGTAGAAAGGAAAAACAAACTCAGTAGGATAATTATACATTCTGCCATCTCAGCTGTGCTCAAATGCAGGTTCTATTTCTAAACTGTTTTAAACAAATTCAGCAATTATCTTGGATGCTGCCTTGCAGCTGATATCTAAAAGCACTCAGCAAATACAATGATTAAAATCTCTGTGTATACAGAATAGATTAATATGGAACAGTAAGCTTAAATTTATTTAGAAGTAATTAAACCAAGCACTGTGATAAACTGTTCACTAAATTTTGTTGAAGCTGTTGTTTTCCTGCCGCCCACGGTCAATTACTAATCCTTCCTATACATCTAATTGCTTTTTTAACTTTAGAGACTGACTATTCTTAATTACACTGAGATAATAAAATATTTTTGTGAAGTGTCACACTGAAATAAACATCAGGTACATTTGGATGTAATGTTAAACGGCTTGCACAAGAAACTCTAGACTTCAGGTGTGCTTGTGTTCAGGCTTCCTTCACAAATTTGATGTTCATCACAAATTCCAAGGTCATAGTTCACCATACACTTCCACAAATTATGGCCCATGAATGGTTTTAAACTGACAACTCTCACCTTGCTCCACTGAGACAACCTACTAACTTCACCTAAAATTATGTAGGGTATGATTGTTTGAGTAGCAATCCACAGTCCTCCACTGAAAAATTCAGGTTTGTTTATACAAACAATTGTTTCATTCATGTTTGAGTCCAGCTTTTGTGAGCTCTAACTACATCTGAGGGTTATGTGAATATTCCTCAACAGGACTGTGAAATGGAAATTCAGACTGATAGATGAGAGAACCTGGGTGCTTATCTTTTAGTATATATACTTTTGTTACTTACTGGGTTTGGATATCCATAGTTCACTATGTTATCCATTCAGCCAAATTCTTCCCCTACACAACTGTATCATTGTTATTAGCACAATGATGTTGTTTCTGTTCCTCATAAGTGTAAAAATTATCTAGTCATAGGTTATTTGTTTCAGGTAACTACTACTTCTGATACAACCTTATAAATCAATGGTGGTTGTGGGGACTCATATTGTTAGATCATACAGTTGGTCTAATATACTACTTCCCATAAGAGACCTTTTACAGGGTATAGAATATTTAGATGAAAGCATGGATTAACGTATTTCTAACAGTTAAGGCTGACACTTACTTCACACATCTGGAGTTGAAATATACGCCTTTCTTTCTCCATTTCTTCTGCAATCTCAGCTCCAGTAATCTCTGTCCGTATCATTCCGTGCTGTTTTGCATGTTCCCTTTTTTCCTTTTCAATTTTTGTGCTGTAATTGCAAAATCATACATTGACGAAATCTCTAAAACTTTGGAAAATCATATCCAACACGGAACCAAACTAATTCTGTTCACTAAAAAAATGACTCAAGTTCTTATAAATATTTTACAAGTCTCAGTATAAAACAAACAGGCTACAATCAGATGCCCCCGTTACAACTTTCTTCCAAGCTATTCTGGTGATAAACAGAGGGAGGATTTGGGGATTTAAGAGATCAAACATGGGTGTGTCAAGAATGGTTAAGCATACCTATGCTCAAGTTGCATAAAGATATAGTTTCAGAACTTTTCTTTGTTATATGTTTTTATGGGATCAATCCTTAGGAGAACTTCTGTGCAACAAAATTGAGATATGCCCCCCTGGGAACTTTTTTTTTTTTTTTGCTGTCTTGTCTACTATTATTTGTTTCTTAGCTGTCTTTCAAATCTGCAGTCTTCCCTCACATTAGAAATAGTCTTTGATGAAAGAAGTTAGACTGCTTTTGATACTGCACATGTCCACAGTACCTAAAACATAGAGAATTAAGTCCTGAATGGTATCATAAGGTGATATTATAGCAACAGCGTCAAATATTAGATTTAAGAAAGGTACCAATGCTCTAAGGGGCATTTCACAAATACCATATACCAGGAATTCCTTGTTTCCAAAAGGAGTTTAGTTTGAAAGCAGTATCTCAGCCTTAGAACTTCTGCATGCAATTTTATGTAAATATAGATTCAAATGAACATGTTTAATATTCTTCCCCAGTCATTTGTAACTTCTTGATAAACTGAGCTTTAATATAGCGCCCCACCCCCCGCTTTCCTTGGATTTCTAAACTACCGTTTTGCATGCTGTGTGGCCTGGAACTGCAAACATATAGTTGGAAACACCAGGAGGTAGATAGTTGGAAACACAGTGGGTGGAGCTGTAACACACTAAAGACAGTGTGAACCCACACTAAGACACTTGGTATAAGCAACAAACCACCACCATTTGTATTGCTCTAATTTTGGAGGACGTTCAAGACAAAACAAAACAAAACAACAACAACAACAAAAACAATCAAAATGTGGTCAATAACTCAACAACACAGTGTTAGCAGAAGAGAGATGCTAAATATCAAACTTGTTAATGATTGTGCTGTTTATAAAACAATTTACAGACCTCCCTCCACAATTGCAGGTTTGACCTTTGCAAATTTGATTATTTGCGAGTGCACCTGCCTTCCCACCAATTCTCCTCCTCCCATTCCCATAAATTTTACCCCAGTGTGGAGAACTCACCCTGAGGCAAAACAGAAGAGAATGAGGGATGGAGGAAGCCTCACGCGAGTCTTCTTTCCCCCCTCCAGAGCTCCCCCTCCCATTTCTATGCATTTTGCCCCAGCACAGAGAACTCATGCAAGTCTTCCCCTTGTCCCAATTCCCTTCTGTTCTGCATGAGACTGGGAAGGGGGGGAACCCTGGAAAGGAATGGTAGGGGCAACAGTGAATGGCAGGGGCAGCAGTTTTTCCACTTTCACAAGGGTTCTGCGCCCCAAACCCTCACAATAGTGGAAGGGCCACTCTATTGTCATTATTACAAAACAGGTTTTGTAACAAGAGTGGACAGCTATTTCAGTCACTCCCAACATCTGCATTCTCAAAGGAGCTCTTTTCCTCATTCCCTATAAACCTGAAAAATAATCCTGGGTGTCACTACATGAATGTTTATGTTCATTTGGAGATATCTGCAGTTATACAAGGTAGTCACTGGTAGAAGCTTTGTCATCTTCCTATGTTTGCCCCCACAAAGTTTGTAAGGGAAAGAAGCAAGCTGCCATCATACCACCCCTGTTAATCAATGATCTGTAAAATTAAATAAAAGAGGCACACTTTCATCTATTCCCGGAAGAGGAAAGCAGTTTTGATGCACCAGGCCAGAAAAAGCCCCTCTCCCACTGAAGGGGACTCAAAGGGATGGAAAGTGATTTACTTGCTTCAATATGGTCAATAATTTGTCTCTGTTCCTTCCCACTCTGTTGGGAAAAGAACTGGGGAGCAAAGCTGCCTTTGAGCTCAGCAATGGCCTTTCGGAAAGCTCTTTCAGAGGCCATCTGAGTCCCAAACCCACTAGTCAGCAAAGTAATGCAGACAACGTGCAGGACAGCAAGGTGGTGGATAATTCCACAGATACTTGGAGGAGTTATGCCACTGGCATTCTCAAAATATGTTATCACTGCCAAAGAAATGGATATCTGACAAGTGTGCCAAGGCCAGCAAGAGGATTTTCTTTATGTTAAGATTTCCTGAAACTGTTTGTGCAGTGATCATGTCAGACACATATTTACTAAATGAGGAACAAGCCATGGGAAGCAAACAGTGCTTCTCTATCTACAGGAGTAGTTTGTTAAACATGGCTGATCTATATTTTCATCATTTGCATGCTAAATAATTATGAACCATCTTTCAACATTTAAATAATTGACAGACATCCCCATTAAAGCTCAAAGGTGGAAAGACAGCAAGTCATTCACTTTTAACACTGTACAAATGTTTACCCAGCAAAATGAACAATACTTACAATTTGGTCTCATAATCCTTCCAGGCTTTGTCAAAAGGCTTTTTAAGATCCTTAGGAAAGAGAAAATGCACTTAAAATATGTTTATGACACTAGTATGTCAAAATGTATACTAAAGATATCATTCCAAGATTATAAATGCCTTTTTTGAAAGAAAAAAAGAGAAAAGCTTTCCTTTTTATAACTTTTTAAGTATTTCTTTCCCATGGATCTTAAGGCACATACAACTCAAGCTTTAAGGAACATAAAGTACAAGCTTTAAAGAACATATAAGCATGCAATTACAATTATTCTGTAACAGTTATTCTACAGAGATTCATGCAGAATTGATAGTGTCCTCACAAGAACATTGACAAGAAAGCAGCAAAAGCCCATGAAGCCATGCTAATAACTCTGTAGTTATCAAATCCAAATACTTACCCCTTTGATTTCTTTCAAATCTCCCTTTAAAAGGCAATCCAAGGTGAAGATGACATTGTGGTTCAAGCCTTGAAGCTAAGAATAAGCAATGCTATTCAGTATTGAAAATCATGAAAGCAACCTACAAACTCTATTTTCACCATGCTTCTATCTGTAAGTGAGGTATGTACACCTACAGGAGAAATTTAAACTATCCCCATCAAATTTTCAGCTTACCAGATATTGTATAAGACTGGGTTTTTGTCCAGAATAAAGCTGCACCAGAACCACAAAAACTGCTTCAGCACAACAAAGAGAAAGACTCCCACAAGGGTGCCCTAGAATGTTATTTTTATTCCATATAATAGTCCAAAGCTTTTTCTACTGTAAAGCTCTTTTTGAAGGATATTTTCCTTTGTCAGTTTTTCAGGAGAGAAGAAGCTTTTTCTTTTTGGGCAAAGGGAACAACTTACTTCCCACTGGCAGAGTTAAAAGATGGTCTCTTAAAAGTTGAGGTGTACAGCTTGAAATATATTGGGCTTTTTAAAGTGGAAAAAAAAACCTACACTTTTGAATATTTTTCTCTTAATTTTGTTGAGGTACTTTGTCCATTTGCAAGCCAGCACAATAGTAGAAATGAAGAATTATGAAATGAAGAAAGCAACAAACAAAGAAATAGGATGAATGGAATTTTGTAATGGGGGAAAGTAGAACTTGTATCTGTTCAGAGGTCTTTATATGTGAAAAATTGTCATTCTGTCCTCTGGAAGCTTGTCTGCAATGCTGCTATGTTCTGGCAGCTATTACTACAACTACAACTTTCACTCTTTTAAAATAGTCTTTTCAAAGAAAAGCAGAAATTCTATGGATGAGAGTACAGTTTAAAAGCCAAATTCTGCACTTCCCTGTATATCTAATAAAATGTGCTGTAAAATCACTTGCTACCCTCTGGTATATATACACAATGTCAGAAATTAATCTGATAGTTGTGATTAAAGTAAACTGATTTGCACCAGAGATCAAAATTCAACTGCCAGTCCTAACTAGACTCAGCCTAATTAAAAAAAAATTGGATTTACAGAAACGCTGACTTCTAATTCAGCAATTGATTCTATGGGTCTACTCTGTCTGGAACTTGCAGCTGGATTTAGTCCAGTGTGGATTAATTAAGATCAATCATTGATTGCTTAGTACTGGGCTCATCAAATGCTACTTTAGAAGTGTGGCAAACCATGAGTGCTCTGATCCTAGCTATGCCTTCTTGCAAAAAACGACCCTAAATTGCATTACATACTGTGACGCCCTGAAAAGGAATTCACTAAATTACAGTTTAGTTGCTCATTACATAGACCACTGGAATGAATGGCCACTTCCAACTTCACGATTTTATGTGACTTGTTTCGATGTTTTAAGAGAGGAGCTTGGGGGTGTATGGTTGTTTCTTAGCTTAGTTACACAACGTGGCTAGCAAGACTACTGACTCTTTTCTCTTTTAAAAATGGACCCTGCACTCCTCAGAGCAACAAAGGATGCTGGTTGCTCAGCTTCTTTCTCCAAAAAATTCTAATAGCAACATGGCACAGCAGGGAGTATGGCAGGCAGGCTGCCAGCCACACTTCCTTATAATGTGTTACATCTAAGCTATAGTGCTAGCACAGCAACTTAAAGAGAAAGTGAGACAAAAACCTTACTATGCCCTGGCAAATAGGTGGAGGGGGGACACACAAACTGAATTCCATGTATTCAGTGATTTACACACCATGGCTTTCTCCTTTGTGTCACAAATTAAAATGGATGTCCAAGTATCAATATTTCCTTTTCTAATTTTTCATTTCCTTGCAAACAAGACAAGGCAGAGGTAGAATAAGTCCTTTTGTATGAGACCTGTTTTCTTGCTAAGCAAGAAATCCATACCTCTCATCTCGACGGATTGCAGCTCTACATTATGGTGACCTGCAATACTCTATTAGGGCTCATCTGGGATTCTTGTTTCAGTACTCACTGTATGCAAACAGACAATACTGTTGACAGGATGCCTGAACGGAAGACAGTTGTGCACTACATGGGCAATGGCCATAAAGCTGTGTTTTATCAACTGTCATTACTATAAACAGTCTTCCTACTCCCTAGTTGCAATCATGCCATCCAGTTTTCTTTATTGAGGAACTGTACATCTTTCCTCATTCTGAAATTCAGATCTCTTAAACATCATAAATCACTGCAGGTTAGTAAGTGATGGATATATCCAACAAATCATGTCCATCCTATTTGCAAGCATGTTTCATCATTACCACCATGCTTGACCAGCAGATCCTCACTATTATCTGCAAATGAAACAGCCTTGTTCTCCCTTCCACGAAGATTTCCATTCTGTGTAGCAAACTGTTCCCTTAATGACTCCAGCAATGTCACTTTTTCTTCTTTTGCATGTTTCTTTTTAAACCACCTCTGGCAGTGAACTTCAAAAGCTAGTTTAATGTTTTGCACTTTCTTGTTAACCTAACAAGAGAAGCACCAATGTCTATTCTAGATTCTGTCTACTGTTAAATGGACAACATGGCTACTTCAGATCTATCTGAAGATATCTAGTTCTGCCAGCCAGTGAGAGCCAGCATGGTGTGGTGGTCTCAGTGTTAGACTACAATTCTCTGCTCAGCCGCAGAAACTCACAGGATGGTCTTGCCCACATCACATACTGTCAGCCCCAGAAAACCCTGTGACAGGTTCTTAAGAGTCGTCATAAACTGGAAATAACTTGAGGGCACACGGTAACAACAACAATTCTGCCATAAGCAAGGAAATCTTAACCTGAAGAGAGTAGACTGTCATCTTGGATGGGGACTTGATTTTTCAAGAACAAAAAGTGATCTAAACTGACTTCTATAGCCATGCTTGCTTGTCACTCCTAAATTATCTCCAGACCTGGTAATATGGAATCACTGTCAAAATAGGAGCTTTTTGGCTTCACTGGATAGGGTCAAAACAGATCTCAAGAGACGAGACTTTATGGTTACAAAGCACAAGCAAAATTTTATGGCCTTTATCTCTGTTACTCCCCAACCTCTCTTGGGGCAAAAGAAGGTGAGGATTCAGTCTTTTGCTTTCATAAGAACACTCTCACTCTTGCATCCAAAAACCTAAGATACAGAGATGCAGGCTTTTGTGACAGTAACAATGCCACGTTTATTTCCTCTGCATGACTCTTTTTTTAACCATCTTCGCCTGATGAAGAAGCTAGTGATCTTAGAAAGCTATTGTAATGCCTTTTTGTTAACCTAATAAAGGTATTACCTATCTGTGTTCTGTATCATATTTAATGGTCAACACAGATATTCCTGCAATTTTCTCACAGGAAAGGAAATCAATGTTCTCCACTCAGCAATGTGTACTTCAGGAAATTATGGGTTTTGATTTGGAACTGCAAACCAATTTCATATTGCAGAACAGGTAAGTGGAAGAAAGAGAAGGATGAGAGGACAGGAAAAAGGGCATGAGCACAAAAGATGGCTGGCATTTCACATGATTTGATTCACTATTAGTCTCAATAAGAATAGGAATACCTGAACTGTATGCATTTCTAAATTACAGGGATAGTGTAACATTTAACCACTGCAAGAAAATGTTTTATAGCTTTGCATATGTGCTTTCTGGTGCAATTTACTATCTGGTTGCTTGAAGGATTCATAAAATGTTTTTTTAAAAAGCATCTTAGACTGCAAGAAAAAGATTACAGTCCCCTTACAATGGTTTCACATTATATATTACCAGACCTGTATAGATCCAGTTTCATCTAGAGCTTTTGTACCCATTCAAATGAGATTCTTTTTTCTATGTGGTTAATAAAAGGAAATTATTTTTATCCAAATTTAGGGTACATACTAAACAGTATATGTTGAAATGGCTTTATGCACAGAGCTGGAAATATTTTGTGCCTAAAAGAAACATTTTGTGCCTAGTGTCCAACAAATGTGACATGGCACCTAAAACTTAACACCGATTTCAGAAACCCAGAAATGTTGAGGTGGGGGTCACAAATATGGATCAGTATTTGCATAACAAATTATTAGGAAAACAATGCTTATTTAAAATGTGCATGTTTTGGAGTAGCAGAAGATTCAAAATTCCTTACCAGATTTTTCAGCAGCATGGACAATTCCTTAGTCAAGCTGGAAAATTTTACAAAAGCAGTGCCAAGATCTGGATTATCTCTACTTAAGAAGTTACTTCCAAATTTATCTAGAATTTGTGCATAGTTTTCTTCATTTTGGATATGTTCTGAAAGGAAAAGTACAGAATTAGTGGGGGTTTTTTAGGAATGAGAATTTATACTAGTATGGACAAAATATATTTTTTCCCAGAAGAGAATATTTTCATCCAGCTTTTTGATTTTGATTTTTAAGCATTACTGTTTTGTTGTGCCTTAAGTATAATTGTTATACGAGACATATTCCAGGTATTCCTTTGTCTTGAAATGAAGACCGGAGCTTACTGAGTTAATTTCAGAAGAAGAATGTGAAGAATGGCTTAGCAATAAAAACTTAGTGAAAAAGCTGCAACACTACCACAGGAATGTCTTGTAACAATGTAGTGGTTTAATGTGAGTAGACTAAATGTCACTGGCTATTTATAGTGTTATGATGTACAAACAAGTATGAAACCACTACATTTTGACGGCATAATTTTAAAAACGTAAACATCCTCCTTTGGCCAAATCCATTATAGAATGTGGGAACGGTTTGCTATTTGTGGTCAGTGACATATGGCTAACAATAGGAGTGGTTGTGCCTTGAATAAAGTGAGGATATGACCTTAAGTCTAGAAAGTGAAAAAAAGAGCAATAAAATCCATCTTTTGACCGTCCCAGTAAAGAGAAAATAATGTGTATCATGTGACAATGAGCAAGCACTTCCATGCAATAGTTCACAGACTTACGGTGTTAAATAAAAGCACTATAGCAAAAGTAGTCACTAGATATCAGAGAAAACACGCTAGAGTATATGAACCTTACCTATTTTGTGCAATTACCAATATATGATATGATATGATTTGATATGATATGATATGACATGATATGACATGGTAAGCACCCACCCTTTCTTGCAGGGAAGGCAAGCAAGGCCGTTTACAACATATTGAAACATCTCAATAAAAAACAAATTATAAACATCAAATTACACTTTAATTTTAAAACATCCATTAAAACATTTAAAAACACCACTTTAATACAAAAATATTAATATATCTAAAAAAAACAGCACCTCCATTTAGACTCAGTTAGTTGCTGAAAGTCTGCCTGAATAAAAGTTTTTTGCCTGTTAGTTGAAGGACAACAGTGAAGGGGCTAATTTAACCTCCCTGAGAAAGTCCCAACCACCATTTGTGCATTTATGACAAATGTACATGTGAATGTGGTGAGATTAAGGGCCCTCTATCACACTACATTGTTACAGCACTATTATTCCACTTTAACTGCTATTATTCCACTTCAACTGCCTGTGGAATTCTGGGGTTTGTAGTTTAGTGAGACCCAAGAGCTCTCTGGCTGAGAATACTAAATGTCCCTCCCTAAACTTCCTATCCTAGAATTCCATAGGATGAAACCATGGCAGTTAAAGTGGAATAATAGCACTATAAAAATGTGGAGTGATAGGGACTTAAGAAAAAGAACTCTCCTATATATCTTAAAACTGGGGCAGGCTCACGTGAGGAGATACGATCATTCATATAACCTAGACCTGAGCCATATGTAGTGTTACAAGTGATAACCAGCACTTTGAAATGTGCCTCAAAGCAGATTGGTACACCATGGGGTTGCTGAAACAAGAGACTTATATGTTCCCTGGAAGCAGTTCTATTGTCTATTTTATTGGCAACTTTGGAAAGACTATACTTTTTAAAAAAGCAATGCATGAAAGGAATATATTAAAATAACCTCTACGGTCAGTACTTGAATACTGGACTTATTAAACGTGAAGCCTCAGCATACTTGTGTTGTGCTTCATAAAAGGTGAACTCCTGCCTTACAAATTTCATCTAAATGTGTATTTAAAACACATGTTGTTCATACAGTCATTTGTCCTTGTGAAGTGTGCCCAGATTTGCTGTGATCTCAGCATCTGTACCCAAACATCGATGGATACGGCCCGTTATTCAAGAATATATTGTCACTTTTGCAACTCCTTCACCATTATTTTTGGATTTTATGAAACACGTAATGCTTCTAAATGGCTAAAGGCCCTTGTTTATCCTATGTAAATCTGTAACGCATATCTAACATTGAATATGTGCCATTTTCTTTCTAATGGTTAAGATGCATGAAGACAAAAAGAGAAACTTCTGAGAAACAGAAACTAGTCAATATTTTTAGTAAGAAAGATGGCTTTGATGTAAAGGCTCACTACATATCTTGAAACTTGCACAGATTTTTGCTGATCACTCCAATGGAGAATTCCAATATGCTTCTTGCCAAAGTTATGGCCACAAAGAAGACTACTTTCACTGTCACATAGAATTGTAATCTTAAAAGTGATACAAAGTTATCTTAAACAGTGTGCTTCAGAGCCCATTACACTTAGCATCAATTGTCACCATGATTTTGGGTAGATCTGTAAATGTTTTATCATCTAATTGTGCATGCTCATTAATGCCTCAAGACACATCCTCACCTGCTGTGTAAGTACAACTCAATGGTATTTTTTTCTTTGTTTGCTTTTTGTGTTGTTTTTGTGTACATTATTGACATTTGATAAAGATGAAGAACCCTTGAAGCTGACTCATATGAAAACTAACTCACAGTACTATCTGAATTTTGAAATCAGGAACTACTGTAATACATTAGCTTTATCACTGGTAGATATGCACTGTTCCATAGGCTTTCAAATAATTTCTGACCTATGGTGACTCTAAGATGAACTGATCATGAGGTTTTCTTGGCAAGATTTGTTTGGGTGGGTTGGCACTGCCCTCTTCTTGAGGCTGAGAGAGTATAACATGCCCAAGTTTACCCAGCAGGTTTCCATGGATGTGCAAGCACTCAGACCCTCCTGGTCTCCTGGGAGTTCTAGTCCAACACTCAAATCATTATACCTTACTGGCTTCCAATCCATTCATTATCCCCTTCAGAGTCAGAGATTCTCCCATGCTAAATTTCTCCACGGGGAATTTTCCATACCATATGCATTTATCCATAGTTACACATTTTTAAATATTTTTAATAAAAAAAATACACACACTGTCAGCCTCAGAGGAAGGCAATGGTAAACTCCCTCTGAATAAACCTTGCCAAGAAAACCCCATGCTAGACTCACCATAACTCAGAAATGACTTGAAGGCACACACCAATAACAACAGCAACAATAACCACAAATTTAGAACGTTATCACATGTAATCTTTCTTACTACAAGCTTCAATGACAGTTTTAAAAATTATACATGGAAATTCAGGAAACTACACATTTTTTCCTTTTCCAGTGTTCCTTCTGATTCACTCTTCTCACGAGCCATTAAATGCATGGTAGTGGTTTAATTTCAGAGACTAGCCAAAATCATTCTGATGCACTATGCCATGATTAGCAGTGGCAGGAGGAAGGAAAAAATGGGAGAACAGTGGCCTTTAAGGAAGTAAGATGCTGAGAGAAAGAGGCCAGTTAAACTTTGTCTTCCTTCCCTCACCACCACCGTGTAACACTGGGTAAAGTGCAACCACCAGTACAGTTCATCAACAGGATTCCTACCACTAACTGCATGGCTACATCCAAATTATATTCATCCAATTATTATTTAAGATAAATTCACTTGCTTAATAGTTTTTAGAGATGATTTTGATCAAAGAAATTCAATTTAAATTTTTACTTTATTTATATTTTTTAACAGTCTTTAAAATCAGACTTTATCTTAATGGATTATAATCTTAGAAATAGAGCAACTGAGCAACAAAAACATCACATATTTTATTCTTTTTGCCTCATTTCACATATTGAGACTTTTGATAAATCAAAAGTTTGATTTTGTTTTAAAAGTCTAGTAGTTGTAGTAGAAAGCCTTTAAAACATAACTACCCTCCCCCTCCCAAGGTTAAATAAACAAATGCTAAGTACAATAATCAGATTTCCTTTTTTAAAAGCTGAACACTAAAGCATAGGAGGCTCATACTTGTGCACAGTTATTAAGAACTCTGTTATAAGTTCAATTTGTCATAGTTCTTGGTAAGTACTAGGATTTCCATTCTTTGCTCCTAAAATGGGGAATATCTGGTCCTCTAGATGTTGTAGAACTATAATTCCATCATTACTCAACACTGGCTATGCTGGTCAGGGGTAATGGGTGTTCCAATCCAACAGCATCTGGAAGATCACATATAGGCCTTCCCTGCATTCTTAGGGCAGATAAATCAACAGGACTTCCAAGTGAAAACATTGCTGAGGCATACTACAGAACCAAAGGAAGCTGACTCCAGCCATTCCCATACTACGCTGTTGTAATGCTACTATTCTACTTTCAACATCCTGTGGAATTCTGCCATTTGTAGTTTACTTAGGCCAAAGAGCTCTTTGGCTGAGAATTCTGAAGGCCCCTCCCTAAATTGCAAACTCCAGGATTCCATAGCATTTTGCAAGTAGAATAATAGCACTATAACAGTGCAATGTTGAAATGTCCTCTGCTTCTGAGTCCTCAGAGTAAAGTGAAGGAGTAAAGTGAAAGAGAAAAAGAACTAACAGTAGTACTGAACCAGTAATCTACAACACAGCAAACGCTTCAACATTGGCCCCTCTCTTTGCTTATATTTCCTTGCACAAACTCTTATTTTCTTTGGCAGAACCTCCTGGACTGAATGCGAGTGGGAAATAATAAATCAGTCACTTCTCTATCTATGACAGCTGAACTACCTAACGTTTTGATAAAACAGGTCCATTATTTATGATGTCAAACTAAGAACCAATATCAGATTTCTCCATCTTTCTTGTTCAACAAAAGCACAGGTATGTATGCTTGTTTCAGATGTGGAGAACAGACAATTCAGTAAAGAAGAGGGTAAATTTAAACACCTCTGCAGAGCAACTACTAAGTTTAATGACACATTTACTTTGGCTTAACATGCATTTTAACTAAAAAAAACAGATACTACTACTGATCTAACAAACTAGGGATCTTCACCATTAATATCATTAGCATACTGACATAATGCCAGTAAGCTGTCTATCTTTACGGATGCTGACACAGCTGCTCTATGCCTTACATGGAAGAGTGCATTCTTTTCCCTCAATCAATCAACAGATCCTCAAATTTGCTATGAGTCTCCACACGTTCCAAATATTAGATAGTAAGCGACATTGACTATGCTCAAATTTATTATGTAAATGACTATGCCCAATCTTATATGTAAACTACATTTAAGAAATATTCCCGGCATGTAGCAACTCATTCATTTTAAGGCTTTCCTACCAAGTGGGGGAACATTCCAGATGTTCTTGACTTGTAACTCCTATAAGCCCTAGTCAATATAGTTAATACCGTGAGGGATGACAGATGCAATATCTAAAAGCAATATCCACATTGTTACTGCACTGCAATATTGGAGTTTGCTTTACAATTCTCTCTGTTTTCTACTGGCTAAGACTGAAATACTTTTGTGCTCCCATTACACATAATATATTTGCTAAATAAATTCTGAATTGTTATGAGAGTAAAAATAGAAACGGGGGCACTTAACATGCTTTCTGCATTTTTAAAAAAATAAGGAATAGAAACAATGCCTTAAGATACATATATACTAAGCTGCTGTAAAAAATAGTTGATGTACTTCATTTATTTCCTGTGGATAAGTAAGTATCTTATGATGTACATTATAAGAATGTCTTATTAACCAACATGTTGCACAAGCTATTGTGGGTACTTTCCTATTCTTGTGTTACATAATGATGTATCTGAAATACATAATGTCACTGAAATGATTCAAAGAATGCAACATCTTTCTTAATATGTACACTAGAAGCAGTTCTCAGCATAAGTAAAAGAACAGTGCGGGTGAGGAGGAATACATAAAGGAAAAAAAATTGCTCTCAAAATGAAGAACTCATGGTAATCCAAGGATAGACTACCAGAGCAGCTCAGCCAAATGGAAACACATTTTTACAGCATGGATCAAACTATAAACAAGGTGTGGGCAACCTGCAGATGACTGGCATCAGGTACACCAACCACCAGGCCTCACATGGCTCTGCCCTCCCTACATGGACTTTACAACCTCCCAGTCTGTTTTCTTAAAAAGAGAAAATCTGCATCCTTATTATGCTTCCACTAAGATGTTTTAGGCCCAGGAGTGGCCTTGCTGAAAATGGGAAAAGACCAGAAATCAATTTCAGGTTTGGTTTTTTTTGTTTTTTTTTTGGGGGGGGGCAGTCCCATCCTAGGTCCTAAAACAGTTCAGGAGTGCAACACAGAAAAACTGTCCCCTTGCCCTTCTCCTCCCCTCTGTCCCCTTTCCCGGCCCATAGCTCCCTTTGCTGCTTTGGCACAATAGCTCCACCTCATTCCAAGGCCGCCACCACCTTGGGGTGAGGTAGATGTGTCATTGTGCAAAAGTGGCAAAGGTAGTAATAGGCCAGAGCTGTTGGCAGGGAAAGAAACAAGGAGGAGGAGGAGGAGGAGGTACCACCACCACCACCACTGGCCAGGCCCTGCCATGGCTATTGCAAAAATGTCCTTCAGTGTCATCATCCTTCTCTTCTTTCGCACTGAGAAGAATGACAACGCTGAAGGAGATTTTTGCAGCAGCAAAGTCTGTACATGCACATTTAGGGGGCTTAGAGATATTTGTGGTTCTTTTGCTTTCATGGGATCCTGCACCCCTAATCCTGTGAAAGTTGAGGGCCAAATGTATATGACAATAGGTTTGTTGCTTGCAGTCATGATGGTAAGAATACTGTCTTTATAATGTCTTTATGCAATGCTTTCCCAAAGGACCTACTAAGGCGGCTTTATGAAATGAGGGTGTGGGTATTAGTCTCTGATAAAATCTGCTAGCTCAGAGACAGCTATTTCTCTAAAGCTTTACATACTTCATAGCCTCCCTCCTGTTACCAAGAGGATACTAGCGTTAAATATTACATCCAAACTAGGAGTCCTGGCCTACTGTTCCTCTAACAAGCCAGAAACTCAGGCCAGGTGTTTTATCTGGTTTCCGTATCCTAGTTTGTTAGTTATCAGCAGGCAAAAAGTTTTGATACATACCTTATTCATAAACCAAAATATTTATAACCCATCTCATATCTGAGGATCTCAGGGTTCCAATAAAATGAGTTTGTGCAGTTTAAAACAATTTAAATCGTTAAGAATAATTGAAAGGCTAAAAACAAATTAAACCATTTAACACTAAAGATCTTTTAAAAAGAGTTAAAATAATTCAAAATCAATCACTTATAAATTTGGATGAAACCAACCATGCAAGCGCTTTTTTTGTCTGGCACCAGAATGACAGTGTCCATTGGACTTCTAAGGGAAGAGTAGTCCATAACTGGAATGCACAGCAGAAAGGTCATTTCCCATTTATTCCCACAGTGTATTGCCCTGACTGACAATAAGTTCTCGTCAGCAGCATAGTTGTTGTATTTTGCACTAACTGCAACTGCTTAGAACTTCAAGGACAGCCCTACACAGTAGTCTAAGCAGTAAGTTACCAGTACATGGATTACTGTGCTTAATTTATCCCTGTCCAGGAAAGGCCACAGCTAGCTATCAAGCAATTATCAAAAGTTAGCCCCAAGCACTCTAAGCCACAGAGTCCACTTGGGACTTTAATGATATAGATGGATCTAAGAGTACCCCCAAGCTAATCACCTACTCCCTAAGGGGGAATGCAACCCCATCCAGTACTGGTAGCTCAATGCTGGCCATTTCAGTGATGTGACCTCACCTGAAAATAGATTGAAATTAATCAAGTTAATCAGTTTCCCCAAAGAACATCTTAAGTTGCCCAGCCACCACATGTTCAAGCAACTTGCCCCCAAATGGGATGATACCATTTCTAAGCTTTTCTAAGCTTGTTTTTGGTTACTTTAAATAGTTACTTCTGGTAGAAGGAACCAAAGAAAAAGGATCAGGCAACATGCATTGTTTCTGAATGATAAGCAAGGATTCTTCAGAACTCTAGAATATAAAAACGTGCAAGTACAACCAGCATTTCCTTAGTGATAATGAATATGAACTGTGGTTGTTTTTTTGTTTTGTTTTTAAGCTCATCATAACCTATCATTAATCATAAAAAGTTAAGCTTCAATTATATTAAAACTTTGACCTTATACCTCTGACAGTTAAGAGGAAAAGGCTATCACTATCATAATTTGCTTGTAAACTTCACTGACACATTTCCCTGGTCAGGGGTGTTTCTTCAAAACCATCTCCTACTTCATATGAGAGAAATCCTGTCTCAGTATGGAATTTTGCCTTCTTTAGGCTATAAACCCAAAAGGATGACTAGTCTTTACAAGTATACTTGTATATGGGGAAGGGGGATGAGTGTATGTCTGTGTACTTGTGGTAAAGTCATCCTTGACCAACTTGCTCCTTTTAAAATCAGTAACCCTCAACCTTTGGTGCTTCAACTGCTTTGGACCTCAGTTCCCAGAAATACAAGTCAGCATAACCTATGCTGAGGGATTCCAGGAGATAAAGTCTAAAACATCTGGACAATCAAAGATTCAGGTTTTAGAGGAAGAATTTTAAAATACTTTACTATACCTGTGACTTTAGTTCAGTTGCTCAGGATGTATACAGAATATCACACTTTCAATATAGGAAAAAACACTTGAGAAATGTACATGTAAATTCCAAACCTGTCACAAAATTCACAAGTACCCTGTGGGCTGTTATTTAAAAAAAAATCCAACACAATTATAGCTGAGATACATGAGGAAAACTCAGTAGCTACAAATCGGCACAGCAAGACTAAATAATCAGTACTGCAGTAAGTGGCAAAATTCATTCTGTAAACACTGTTGAACAACAAATTATTGTAATTTAAAAAAAGAAGCTTACCATGTCCAGAAATATATATTGCTTTAACAGATTTTTTCACTTTTTGTAGTGCAGTTCTGTCCTGATCTAGTGCCTAGAGGGGGGAAAGAGAGAAAGAGAGAGACAGCGTCAAGGGCAGTGGCCATCTATTTTAAATTGTAGAGCTGAACACAAAACAAGGTCTTACAAACAAACACTCAGTAATTTCAGGAGCTGCAAGCATAGTAGAGGCCTTGTTATTAATCCTGGGGAAGTTTTTGGTCAGTTTCATCAATTCGGTTAAGGAACTCTGAACTCGAAAGTTTCTAAGGCAAAAACCATATTGAAATATGGTTGTTGTGGCAGATCTAGAGGACATTATGCTAATTGTGCTTTCTATTTTTTCACATTTTCAATGTATTTTTTTTAAAAAAATCACACTTTGCTTTAAGGACAGAGCATTTTTTTAACTTCATTTACTAAAATGCAAATATACAGGCAGGATCCAATGTTGCACCTCTGATGTGTCCAACTGCTTTCAGAAGAACTGTCAGTCTAACCTTTCTGCAGACCCTGATGCATCCTTCAGGAGTCTAGAAAACCTTTGAAAACAGGTTTCTGGTGATATGGAGAGCAGCAATTAGAGGGGAAGTGTCTGATTCTCCTGTCACTGGTTTGAAAGTACACCATTGGACCCTGGCTTATACAAGGATCCTAACAAGCAATACAAACTATTATTAATTTTAAATGTCCTATGTAGAATCCCAGTGAAATCCTATTCCTATTTCCTTGGAAGTAAATCATACTGTGTTCAATAGAATTTACTCTCTAGACAGTGTGCTTAGGATTGCTGCTTCAGTGTAAGATAAAGTATGCATATCAAAAACCATTGTAAAAAAATATGGAACACAAAAATTGCAAATGAATGATAGCTTGGTCTATCACTATAAACATCACTTTAAAAATATTACTTCCTAGAAGTACAGCAGTGAATTGGCCAGGTGAGATTCTTTAGAAGGGAGTTCCAAAGTTTTTGGACTACCATACAACAACCACTGTAATGTGTTCTATAGGATTCTACAGCATATAAAAATAATATATGACCATGAAGAGCAACCAACTTCCTTTAAAAAAAATGCTCCCCAAGACTTACATGGATGAAGACTTCTGGTATCCACCAAGAACTACTCTTTAGATAAAGTTACAGAAGAACTGCTTTGATGGATTGATGCATCGGTTCAATCAATAAAACAAGAGAATTTAAATTACTCTATACCACCTTTTCTGATCAGCATGTATTAACTTGAACAACCTGCACTGTGTAACCTGTTTAATTTCCAGTTCATTAAGTTTGAACGTTTTATCATTTTGGAAAAACGTTGTTTATTTGTTTGATTGTTTATGAAGTTGTAAAACATAACATACAATAAAAATAAATAAATAAAATTTAAAAATAAAATCTGACTTTATTTTAGAGACTGGCACACTGCAAAATCCAAAATTTATAGTTTTGAAAAAGACTCTAGTATTTCAAGCGCATTATTGAAAGCTAGCTTTACAGGAGCCAAAAATTGTCTTTGGAACTGAAGAAAGAGTTCTTTATTGTATTATAGTTTGAGCTTACAATAATAAAAATTTAATCAGCTTGAAACTATGATAAGTAGACTGCACGAAAGCCACTTAACATACAGAGTTAAAAACAAAAGCTTAATTCCTCAACTGTAACAAGTTATTTATTCCAGAAGTAACCAGGAGTTCAATAAATAATTTTCATTAAGTGACACATTTTGACTTTCTTTTAATAAAAAAGCACTGTGAAACAACAATAATCAATTGAAAAATATTTTGCAATTCAGAGAGCACAACTGTAAATAAATATTTAGAAACCAGTAAAAGTACATACAAAACAAAATAGAATACATAACATCAGCTAATGTTCCAGCAACAGCAATTTCATCTCCTTTCACTGATTCTTGAATTTAGTTGGTTCTACAAATGAAATCTAGTATTTGGTGTCTCACAGAATATAGTAATAGGATAGACAGCCTTTCACCTCTAGGTCACTAAACTAATCCAGCTCAGATCAACAACAATTCAGAAATGCTACCATCTGTTGGGCGTCTGGTGTCTAGTGTCTGGGGTGAAGTCACTTAACACTCTTGTTTCATTTCTATTTTAAAATAACCAAAGCTGAAAAGAGGCATCTTCATTCATAGTTTCAACAGAGCATAATCATTACTAGGCAAGGAACTGTACACAGCATTCCAAGTGTGACTGCACAATAGATTTATTTACAGGCATTATTTTGGCAGTTTTATGTTTGATTAATTTCCTAGTGACACCCAACATGGAATCTGCCTTTCTCATAACAGATGTCCATTGGATTGACACTTTCATTGAGCTTCCCACCACAACTAAAACATTCTTTCCCTGATCAGTCACCATCAGCTCATTAATATATTTACATGCTGTTAGAATTTTTTGTCCCAATGTCATGCATTCTAACACTGAATTTCTTATGCCATTCTCTAGTCTCTTCACTGTCTCTTTGTTTGTTTGTTTTCTTTTGTTTTGGCCACCCCAAATAAGCTGGCATCATCACAAAACTTGGCAACCAATAGGGCTTTCTCAGTGGCTTCCCGTAGATTAAGGAAGGTGAGGCTGGCATCTTCCCTCCCTGTTGTTCCAAGACTTTTAATTCAGCTATGTGTTATCTTTCAAATAGTTGGCTGTTTTTAATGGCTTTTAATGCTATTTGATGTTTTTGTAAACTCTTTTTATGTTTTTAAGCAAGATCTGTTTTCCTGTTAGTGCCTTGGGAACCATGGGAGGTAGGGAGGACAGAAAACAACTAAATAAACAAATTTTCACAGCTCATCTCTATTCCATGTCATCGGCGAACAAGTTAAAAGGCACTGATCTCAATAACCTAAAAGCTAACACTGTTTATACATCACTTCAGTGACAGAACTATCTTCTATTTTCAGTGTTCTGTTAATTAACCAGTTACTGATCTACAAAAGGGCTGTTCCTCTTATCCCATAACTGCTGAGCTTGCTCAAAAATCTTTGGTGAGGGAAGATGTCAAAAGACCCTGAGAAAGACAAATGAACAGTATCTAATGAGTCAGCCCTGTCCATATACACAGTGACACTCTCAAAGCCGAAAGGCTGGCAGGATAAGGACTTTCTTTTGTCAAAGCTACACTGATGGTTCTTTGGCAAGACTTCACCTAGGTATAACATTAATAATACATTCCACTGTTTTACCCAAAAATCTGAACATATTATCAAGTGTCCCTGTCAGCAAAGAACAAACTCAATAGGAAAAGATTAACTCCTCTTTCAGTCAATAAAAAGTTTCACCGATTCAGGAAAGGAAACCGATTCAGTCACAGCCAGCAGTAGGCCAAGAACTTGCCCTGAGCACAACTTCCAAGAGAATGCCTTATGAAGGCAACTTATGAAGGCAACAATATTTGAATAGACAGACCAGGAGATGGACAACTGCATCTCCCATAGTCCTCTACCTTTGGCTCTACTGAATGGGAGTTCTAGACCATGAATACAGGCATACACAGTTAACAAAGAAGATATATTCCAGAGCCTTTTTTCTTTAATGGAAAATTTGGTACCAAACACTGAAATAATAGGGATGAAATAAGGATGTTTCCTATACCACAAAAAGACCACTTCAACAAGTTTCAGCAAATGTTTTACTCAAAATAATAATATGTACATGTCAAATGAAACAACCAGGTCAGATAAGTGCTGGATAAGCCAATAAAATCATTTTGAACCTTCTACAGACCATCTGAATGCTTCCATTAATTACTTTTTTCTTTCACCAGACTTCAAATGACTGCCATTTTGGTGGCCAAATTTAGAGAACTATGCTTTTTTTTAACATGATGTAGGGAGCTTATCTGCTCTTTGTTCTATAGTTCATATTTGCTCAGTAAGGGATTCTGGAGGCAGCTGCTGTTTACCCTTGCTCATTGTAGGAAGGCACACGCAAGAAAAGGAGGGCTGGGTGGGTGTGAAATGCTATATAAAAGACAGCTTTGCTATCAAAGGCTAAATGCCACACAATCCCTAATGCACGAAGGATGGGACAGGTGGGCCCACACTCTACTGATCAGAGTACACTTCATGATAAGCTGCTCTGACAATAATGGAAGGAACTAATAAGAAAGGGATATCTCAACAGCAGTATTCACCAGGGTAAATAAAGATGGCATACAAAACTTGTTGTGATGACCACTTATCAAAGAATGCCTGAGCCAAGCATTCTTAAGGATCATCCAGCCTTTGTTTCAAAAACTTCAAATGAGGACACCAGTGCCATGAAATATTGAATGCTATTTTTAAAAATATATAGAATAATCCAGGAGAAAGTAAAAAAGGGAGAAAGTAGTAAAATAAAAATATATTACTATAAAATAATATGACTTCAATAATCCACTTAAGTCATAGAAATGAAATGCAAGGGAATAAAGTAGTCATAGCCAAATAGCAATATTATTTTAAAATAAAAGAAACTTTTATTTTCAACATTATCTCAACACATGACAGAAAAAACCAAACAGCAAAGGGGCAAGAGATGCTCTTCTCCACGTGGGCAGAAGGCAGCAGCAGAATAATATATACTGTTCCCTGTTGGCTGTTTACTTCTTTTCCCCCCCTTTTTTTTTTTGAACAGGTACAAGGCACCAAATTAGGGGGAGGAAACAAAACAACAACGTACAAGAAGTAATTGTGGGCAAAACCGCCTTGACAGTGGCTTCTGCACATATGCAAAGCACTTCAATCTCTGCCCCGAAATGGCAAGAGAAGAACAGGGTAGTAAAAGGAGGTCTAGATGAATTCCCCCATCCAAGTGCTTCCCTAAGAGAATAGCCATGCCTGACACAAGTGTTTGACATTGCTAGTGTCTAGTAGTACAAATGTTAAAATCTTTGGCAACAAAAACAATTCTCTGGTTTGAACTAGAATATGTTGTCTATACAGCACCAGAAAATCATTCACACTTAATTAACATTATGCCAAAGTATGTCACTCAACCAGTACTAAAATATAAAAGTAGACAGCTAAAGAGACTGAAACATCCCCACTTGCTCATATAAAGAACTCCAAAGAATAATCTTGAACAGGAACCTTCTGGCATCAATTAGATAAGTGTATTTCAATGCTCTTCCTGTAAGAATTATGTAAATATGTAAAATCCATAATATAAGATCATGGTAAGAATATAAATCGCGTCTATGATGTGCTGCACATGTACTCACACACACATTTTAGTATCAGCAAGTAGTCTACATGAAGTAAAAAGGAAATGTTATCAATCTCCAGGTAGTAAAAAGGAAAGTTTCTGCATAGCAATTTTTTTTCTGAGTAATGATTCAAAAAGGCAGTCTCAAAACATTTTCTTAATCTTTGGCAGATAACAAAGAAGAGTAAAGATTGCATAATGTGAACATACACACATCTGATCAAAAGAAAATCACAATGAGTTCAGTGAATCTTACTCTGTGTAAAGTCATATATGACTGCACTGTCAATATGAGAAAACCCATACAATAATGCTTTTGAATATCTTTGTTTAATCCAGTTTTAAATTTACACACACATGCATGCGCATACACACATATAATTTCTCAATGTATACATTTGGAAATATCTTAAATTACATACAACAATATTTTATTGAATAAATCTTGGCACATAGGAAAGAAATATTTCAATTTACAAAAAAAGGACTATTCATTATTCACACACAAGGATGATATGTTCACATTGATTCACTGATGTGGCCTATCTCCTTTGACAAGTAGGATAATTGCCTCAAAAGTAAAATAAAACCTTTTCCTTCAAATGTTCTTATATTTAACTCTGTATTGATGTGGTGCTGCTGGAAAATTTCTAGACCTCTTGCAAAACATAAACAGAGAGACATCCAGTATGGAAACAAATTGTTTCTCCATTCAGTTAAATGTCCATGCCTCCACACAACTAATTCTCCATTTTTACCAAATATAATACCAGCTTCATGCCTAGTATATGTGTTTGGAAGGAGCGTGTTTAGGGAGAAGCTGTGAAACAAATGTTCAATTAAATGAATCTTGTTTCCACTAAAATATGTTTACTATATTTAACCTTTTTAAACTCAATCTGGTAAGGAAAAAAAACCCTTGCTAATTTTTCTCATGGTGAGGAAAGGAGGGAAACTGAACAACAAAAAACAGTACAAGTCTAAAGAAAGATTACTTCTGGACCTAGGAAATGAACTTTTAATGGCTAACCTACCTAGCCACTAATTCCAGGGGGTCAGAACACTGGGAATGGACAATCATCTTTATCATACAGGCCTAACATGGCTAGGAAAACAACATTAAGACTTCTTTTTAAAAAATCACAGGAGCTGCAAAAGGGGCTCCTTGGGCGATTTAAAAAGGTGTTCCTTTTCCAGTCAGAAAAAAAGTAACACTGAATGTAAAAGAAAGTATTCTTCCACATCACTTACTTGCTAGTTTCTGACTTCAAGCACAGTAAATGTTAAAAAAAAAAGCACTGACCAGATGTCTATGGCACATTCTGTTCACATACCTGATTCCCCAAACTTTATCAGGTTCTTTTAACGACTACGTTCCTCCATGCAAAAAGCCCTTTGAACCAGAAACTCATTTATTTGAAATACATTAGAAAGCCTGGTCCAGCCCAAAGCAATGCAAAAAACATTGGGCAGGAGAGATAAACAAGTTGGTGTTGCTAATCAAAAGAAGACACTTTTACCATCAATATAATTATTTATACATTCCTCTTAATTAAATAAACCAAGGCACCTCACAAACAAAAATAACAAGACAAAGCAAAACAGAAATCCCAGAAATGCTAATAAATAGGGATGGGCCAACCGAATCGTCAGCAAGATTCACTACTCCAAATCTTTGCGTCAAAATAGGCAAACTGAATCTTTCAAATTCACCTACCAAATAGTTTGTGGGAGACCAGGACACCTGAAAACCTGGGAAACCAGACACACAAGGGGAGATGGCAAGTAGGAGACTTTTTCCCTTGGAGTAATAATGGCCTTTGTTAACATTTTCAGAAATTACATCTGGGGTTGTCTTCTAAGATGTTTAAATTGAACATTTAATATTTAAGTTCAGTACTTGACTGGAAGCTATAGGCTTGAGATTTCAAGGACAGCTGAAACATTCCTTTGCATAGCTCCCATGCAAACCTCTTTCAGACACAATTCTGGGCTTTGGAGTTTTACAAGGTGTCACAGCCTTCTCTGCCAAAGTGTGCTGTGCATCATCAAACTACAAACCCCAGGATGCCAGAAGGAGCTATGAAAAGAAAATCCAGCTTTCACCTGGACTATCTCTGTACTGTAGTATGTGGCCCTGTTTACACAGAATGGAAAATGTGGGATTAATCCACATTTTCCTGCCTGTGTAGAAAGGGCCTTCATGTCATTTTCAATCTGGGGAGATCCTGAGGCAAAACTATGACAACTGTCCTGCCCAGATTTCTTCAAAGGGAGGTTTGCCTTTGCCTAGGCTTTTGCTAAGGCAGAAACAGTATGTCTTGCCCAAGATTATCCTTCTTTCCTTTGCTTTTTAAACCCCTTTTTAAAAAAAGGATTCAAAAGATTCGAGATTCATGAGATTCGGATTCCCAGAACCTTCCAGGGATTCAGATTTGGATTCAGAAAATTCTGAATTTGTCCCATCCCTACTAATAAAAGAATACTATAAAAACACTAGAGATTAATTAGATCTCTTCCGTTCCAAAATAATACACATTGTATACCATACATTATTAAAGAAAACCAGTTCCCATCAGAAGACTCAGCTTCCTTCAAGAAACTCCATAGGCCTGAGTGAAAACATGCACTATAACTGATGAAACCTTATGTATTCCCAAAAGCAAGGAATTACAATTGAGAAAGCCTTTGCTTGAACACTAGGCACCAGATCTTGCATGTTCTTGGAAGCTAAGCAGGATCAGCTCTGGTTAGTATTTGGATGGGAAGCCACCAAACACTAGGTGTTGTAGGCTGTAAGTCAGAGAAAGGAAGTGGTAACACCACCTCTGAATATTCCTTGCCTAGAAAAAGCCTATGAAATTCATGGGGTCACTGTAAGTCAACAAGTTACCTGAAAGAACCTGCAGTGGCCCCTTCATTACCACAACCTCCACACACACAAATATGAAGTCACACAAAGTGCCTCATTCCACTATAGTCAACAGGCACAGTGGGCACGTTCCCATGGTGGTGCATGCACACACATCCACTGACTATCATGCAGCATGATGTTTCACATTTTTTGTTTTACATGGGGAATGTTCCTGGAATGGACCCCCAGAATATATGGAGGGCACACTATACACATGCAAGTCAATAGCAACACTATCACGTCCATTCTGAAGAAAACAAGCAGTCAATACAAATCACAGAGAAAAGGTAATAGGAAGTCATGCCACTCAATAATAAAGCAGCTTTATTCTCATCAGCTGAAGCCTTCTAACCATTTTTAAGGGCATCTTCATGCACAATGCATTATCAGGCCATTTTTACCAGGTCTTTTTTTATGTCCAAATTCTCTCTGCAAAAATCCCCTTGAACTTACTTACTTACTTACTTACTTATTTGTATTCCGCCTCTCCGTATGGATCGAGGTGGCGAACAAGTTACAAATAGCATGTATTTCAAAACATTTCTATACATGTCCCCAACAAGCTGGGTACTCATTTTACCGACCTGCGAAAGGATGGAAGGCTGAGTCAACCTTGGAGCCCAGCAGGATCGAACTTACAACCTTTTGGCTTGCAGTACTGGCATTTAACCACTGCGCCACCAGGGCTCAGAAACTCAGTGATATGAAGTATGTTAGAAGGTCAGATCTACACCCCAAAGCAATGAAAATATGAGGTGGGGAATAAAGCCATTAGTGGTGCCAGGAAACTGTCAAAGAACATAATGAAAACTAACTTTTACTTTCAATCATAATCTTGTCTAGATATAAAGTTAGTAAGACACGAATCCCCATGGCTGTGCTATATCAGTACAAGGAGGACTGTAACTGGTGAACCAGCCATAGTCCATGTGGCACTCCTATACACTTAGGCCTCTAATGACAAATCTGGAATTAGGAATACCTACAAGCTATGCACCTGCTTCATTGGAAGGAGTTCACTTCCACCTATAACAAGTGGAACTGCTCCAGGCCCAGCCCTGCCCTACTATACCAGATTCAGACACAATGAAAACAGAGAGGAAAAGAAATATGAGTGATGGTACCTCATTCTAAATCTCAAATGATCCCCTAAATGTTAGCAGATGGAGAACAAGACAGAGTCCTGCAGCACCCTATACCTTAAGTGTCACAGAATCAACTCTATTTCATCTAATTCAGTTATACATAATCCAATAAAATAAATAAAATCTATGCCCAACAGTTATTTGAGAGGTTTATTAAAGTAGCAACTAAACTCATCTAATTTTCCCTGAAAATTGGATAACCATACTAATGTGACTTAATAATGGCAATAACAATAAACACTTTTTGTAATTTCATTTACTCTGGTTACAATGTTCTTAAATCAAATATTAAACATGGACCAAGTTATTTACTGTACATAAAATGAGTTAAATTTCCAGATGGTTTCATGAAATATGGCAAAAGACTGTATTTCTAGAAGAATTATCTTGGCAAAGCAAAAATAATAAGCAATTATAGTCATTTTATATTCCATGTAGCAATTGTCTGCTAAGGAAAAGAAATATATAGAACATTTTGATGAAACGACCCAAAAGAAAAGGAGGCAAATCTGCCCAATGTTCCAAAACCTCTCCCTTTCCACTCTACAGGCTCTATTCTTCAAAAGGGAGTGGGGAGGGGGTTTGAGAGCTAGTGAGAAATGGAGAACATGGAAAATCATCTGCAATTCACCACATTCTCATATTGGGAGTGGGTGAGAATCTAGATACAGCTAACGGACATTTAGTTCTTAGTCTGCCTCAATGAAAAGAGCGTAAAACAAGAGATTACCTAAGACAATTTACTGGTGCAATGAATGTGAACGCAATATTTAATTCACAACAGATTAACAAAGTTAGCAGAAGTCAACTAAATGTCCAGGGCAGAAGATTCAGGAAGAAAAATCAATCTCGATTCAAACTGAGGCCATTTCCGCACTACACTCCTATAGCGCGATTATTTCACTTTCAACATCCTATGGAATCCTGGGGTTTGCAGTTTCGGGAGGGGCTGGCTGGCCATAGGATGTTGAAAGTGGAATAATCGCGCTATAAGAGTGTAGTGCGGAAATGGCCTGAGAAAACACATGTTTTAAAACAGGGTCATTCTGCCTTTTATAAGAAACAAAAGGGGGAAAGAATGTGAGACCCACAAATACTGTCCAAAATTGTTCAAAAGCCAACTGTTGGTTTTATGTAAAAATAACAAAGCACGGTTCTGATAAGAAATTGAATAACTTCTCCGAAAATAATTAAGATCAGTTATATCAGTTAGAGCTGTAAAGCTGCTGAAAATACAACACAGAAAAAACTTTGACCTACTGTAAAATTATTGCAAGCAAAATTAATTTAATGTAAAGAGGCAAGTTTCAGACCACAATAGCCATAAGGAAAAGCAATAGCATGTGTGTGCATAAAGGGATCTGGAGCTAAGATGGAACCCCAAAGAAGAAGAACTAAGTCTCCTCTTTTTTTCTAAAACTTCTTCCCCATTCTCTTATTGGCTCCTTCTCCACTATAATTTTGTTTATGGGGTGGTCAGGGAAGAACTAGCTGATTACATAATTTTTCTTTGGCACCATGAAAACTGCTTTCTTTTGTCCTGAGATAATTGACTTAGTTCTGGATCTTATCAGGGCACACCACAGAAACAAATATATTGAAGTATCTAACGATGTATGCTCTCCACTGTCTCTTAGCTTATCCAAGAAACAGTCAATGAAACAACCATTTATCTGTCATTTGCCTTATTTCAAAACCTAGAATCCAAGAAAAGAAAAAAATGGGAGCCTCCTCTCCAAAACAAAAAACATTAATGCTGTTTCTGTACCAAATTAAAGACCTCTTCTAGTCCATTTCATACTGTTGTAGGCCATGGCCCCAGTATGCAAAAATAAGAAATCTACAGCATCCCATTGTTCAAGGAAAACAGAAAATAAAATATAAAATAAGAGTGTTGCAATAAAAAGCAATATACTGTAAACATATACAACTCCTATAGAAGCTGATTCTTTTCCAGATCAATTATGATGCTTTCCTAGTATTCAGATAAAAGATTAGAATACAAAAGTTAACCCAAATTGTAAGAATGTAAGGAATACTCACAAGTATCACAGAAACTGATATTGTGGCAAAGAGATCTTATAGCACCTTTGAGACTGAGAGAAAGAAATCGACAGCATAAGCTTTCATATGCTTAAGTCTACTTTTTCAGTTGCACCTGATGATGTAGACTTAAGTCTATGAAAGCTCATGCTACCAACCTTTTCCAGTTAGTCTCAAAGGTGCTTCAAGATCCTTTTGCATACTGAACCAGACTAACACAGCTATGTCTTTGAAACTGATATCGTTTCCAGTGAGATACTTCCTGGCATTAAAGAGACTATATCTTAATTTTTACAAAAGTATAGTACTGGATCCCAAAGATTCTACACATCCATACTTGTACTGTATAAAGTGCTATAACTTGTATAAGCACCCCCAAATTTAATCAAATCCCCTCTCCCAGTCACAAGAGCCCCATGACCTTCCAAGCCATTTTAGATCATCCTCTGAACCTTAAATGTAGATTTTTCAGGATGAGCAGGACGCTAAAGCTCTTAACCCCAGGACATTTGCTGGGATCCACATGGCAATTAATAAGCTAATCAAAGTGGGAAAGAGAGGAATGAGATTATAGGTATCCCCTGATTATTCAGCAGGTTAGGGATGAGAGCACTGTCAAAAACTGGAAATCAAAATACAGAATCCATCCATCCATCCGTTCATTCATTTAAAGGTTTTCTTATAAGCATATACTAAGGGAAAAAGCTGTGCATGGTTGCAGAAGTGCATGGAAGATCACAGAAAGGAGAAAGAAGGAGAAATTAAGACTAGAGTTTTTGGTGGGGTGGATGAGAAAATAGATTTTCAAAAATTCATGCAGCTGTTTCCCTATGTCCAAAAGCTCAAACTGAAGTTGGAGAGACTAAAATAATCGATTGTATTTTCCAACTTTATTCTGGTAACGCTTCCAGATGAGAGATAAGATAGGAGATTGAGAACTGTCTGAGTTGAGAAAGACGTGTCAGTAAACATTTAAACTGGTGATTCTCAGACTCTGACATGCACACACATATGACATACACACACACTTTTTAGTTTCATGCTATTCTTTTTAAATGTATTTTAAATTTCCCATAATTAGTTAACTCATAATTATTTTATCAACATATCTGGTGCACGTGGGTAATACTGGCATATACTTAAAATTTTAATACTATTTTATTGACAGTTTCCAAACAAATCAAAAATGATGTAAAATATATTTTAGCCACAATTAGCACAATCCTCCTTCAAATTCCAGTCATTCACATTTGAATGTAAAAGAGAATTTTGCAGGGGGGAAGCAATTCAAATTAATTTAAATTGGATTAATTTAATGTGATCAATGTTTTTTTCCCCTCACAACCAGGTTTAAAGCAGCATGAGAATCATGTAGCTGTAGATTCTGTTTGACTACAACTCTCAAAATTACTCACTACTGGCTATCCTGGCTAGGGCCGCTGGGATTTGCAACATCTGGAGGGCCACACGATTCCCACCCTCTTATTTAAAGAGCACAGTGCATTTCACACTTTTCGCCAATTACGTTGATGTGTTACTTTTTTCGCTACACACAGTAAGAGTTGAAAAACCAGCTTGACGCACTTTAAGTATCAGAAAAGAGAATGGTCAAAATAGAGTATTTATTGTCCAGTTTTTCTGTCCTGCATTGGAATGGGATGCTAGCATCCAAGCAGGTGGAGATGGAAGAAGAATTTCCACAGGTAACCTGTTTCCAAGCTTCTTAGGGCTCTAGAAGATTAGAAATTTCATTTTAAATTGGGTCATGAAACGGACTGTCTGCCCATGCAAATGGCAAAACTCTTTCACAACATGACTGTACCAGCCAATACCAGTTAACAATCTAGCTACCCTGTTCTTACTGAAGTTTTCAGACCTTTTTCAAAAGAACCCCATGTAACACCTCAGTAACTGAAACAAGATGTTACCAAAGCACAGTTGCAAGGCTTTCAGTCCAGCTACAGTTACAGACTGATCTTATAAAATGTGTCAGAAGCAACTGGGGCCAACTCTGCCTCTAGTGACAAAAATGGATCCAACAGCTTCCTGCATACTATAAGCCTGATCCTTCAGTGGGTTAGAGCTCTCTCCGGAACTCGGTAAACATTTCGCAAACAGACAAACTAATCAAAGTTAGCATCTAGAATGAATTTCAGTTCACTGGCCATCATGCTGCCTAAAAATTAGCTGAGAGCATTAATTTATTTGTTTTTAACAGATAAAGGAAAGAAGTATGGACATCCAAAGAGTGCTGATACCTCTGTCCGCATCTCTTTGACAAATTGTCCCAGCAGTTCCATGAGGATCAGGAATGGGCAAAAGGGCAGGCCTGCTGCTGGAGGAAGCCAAGGCTGTTCTTAAAGCTGCCAATATACAGACCTTGAACTCTAACCCCCTTTTCCCCAGCAAATATTTGTTTTCCATTATGGAAGCATGCATTTCATCTTTTAAATGGTTAAAAAAAATCATTCTGCAAAGGAAGCACAGTTCCAGCTGTCCCCAGTCTGGTGCCATTTTTGGAAGTCAACATAGTCCCCAAAGGGTCCCAGGACCAAAAAGTTGCCCACTTCTTATGTAAAGATTGAAGAACAGAACCCTGTAGCATATAAACTTTAGGAGTAGCTTCATCACTACCTCATCTAAAAAGCCTTGTACCACTCTAATGCACAACTTCCTGGATCTTGCTAGATATATTTTCTGTATTCAGTGTAATAAGAGGAACGAAGGACAAACATACAAGTGACATACTGATCACATATCCTGTCCACATTCTAGGGCCTCAATAACAGATATTAATTCAATTAGAGAACATGACCAGTTGTGGCCACCTCTATAGCTGGAATTGTGAATTCTTAATTGTGAAAACCAAGTTGAAATGGATATGATTGACTTTTATCTTCAAATGTCTTGCAAACATGCCACTACATGCCATCAAAAGTACAGTCAACTTTGTTTCCAGGCCAGATTGCAAAAGTCCCCTCACTAGCCAAAAAAACTCCATTTGCCAACTGTCAAAATGTAAGAGGTAGAAAATAAATCCTTTATTGCTGCACTCACTGCTACAAAGCAGATTAAGTCATGAGCTCTGATCTAAGTTCAGTAAGATGTAGCACACATTTTCCTGCACCTATGTTCTAACCATAGTCTCACTTTTTTTATTATACTCAGTTTGGATATATACCAAGAAGCTGCATGGGTCTACAAAGAGGGAGTGGGCACTTAGTTTAATCATGTCACCTTCTGAATCCACTAAAATCCATTAGCCTCTGCAACATACCATTTTTATAGAGTTAATAGAGAAATGACGTAACTACGTTAGCGAAGGACACTTCACTCCTTCACTCTAAGATAACATCCTTCCATCCAGCTCAGACAACCACATCCAGAGTGTGTCTTGTTACATTTTAAGTTGAAGACATCTTAAGGCAGCCCCATGATTGTCACAGTAGTTATTAAGTCCTGAGGTGCCCTGGATTCAATAGCCTCAGCACGAGTGTTCTTATCCTCCCAAAGATGATGGCCACCCCCCCCCAAAGATGGTGGTTCTCAATATCAAAGATGATGCCACCTCAATCAGTTCAAGCAGAGAGACTGATGGGAAGCAGAATACTAGTACAACCCATAAACTGTTCCAAATTCCCAGCACAAGACAAACTTGCAAGACTAGCATTCAAAGGAAAAGGGAAGCTGTAGAAAGGATGGAACCTCTACATTCAGTGTCCATGCATTCCAGGAGGGAATAGTTAAGGGTTTTTAACTCTTCCTGGCCCAGAAAGCCTCAATTATACATAAATAGGTCACCTCTCTTATTAAACCAGATGAGATTTTACGTAAGAGAGATTCAGCGTTACTATCTATAGATCAGAGGAGACGCTGATAACAGAACTGGGAAGGGACAGAGCTTAAAATATTAGGTATGAAAATTAATTTGATAATCTTTAATATTATAAATTTGGAAGCTAATTCATTAGAGCAAACATTAATAATTGGAATTGTTTGATTAGTTGAGTTACTGTTGATTAGCTTATCAAAGGATTAGTTTGGAACAGACTTTGGGATTTATAGAGAACAGCATGGAAGTTGTCATCACTGACCCTGGGGGTTCATTTTGCTACTGGTACCTTCAACAGTTGCTTTTTTTTTTTTTTTGGCCATTTTAAAGTTGCCTTCCTCAAACTGACATTTCCCCCTACAGATGAACAAAACCCATAACACAATTGTTGCTTGTTTAGCGTGGGGCTTCAACATCTCTGGAAAATATAAGGATAGGAATGTCTGTTCAAAAGTATGGAATCTCAATTTACAAGTTGCTCTATTAAGCTCTGTCAGTGACCTATATGTCTTCATTTTTCCCTCAATCTCACCCTCACAAACACATGCACTGTTCACTTTTCCTTCAAATGCTCTGTTTATAAAAGATGCGTAAGGAATTATGTTAGAGATTTGTAAGGAAACCAGAGGATACTGATCCACAGCAAATGCAGAAATAAATCATAGAATCATACAATCACGACAGGTTACAAAGATAATTCAGAGAATCATTGATGGAGAATTCTTGATCATAAATGTTTTGAGCACCTCTGAACTTTGCAGAACACTTTTTCTCCACAACTGAATAACTGCGTCCTCTGCCACTCTACTCCCTATCAAGAAGCATGCTTTGCAGCATCAATGATGCAGCATATATTTTGTTTATTTGACTCGCTGTGACTCATTTCTGGGCAGCTTTTTTTAGAAAAAAAAAAGACATAAGGAGGATATGAATTTAGCTCAAAGCACTAAGTTTATCAAACTCTTTGAAGTGTGTGATCCATTGAATAAGAGGTTGTTTGAAAAGCAGAACGGGAGGAATGGGGAGGCAGTTGAGAAAAAAAGAGCAAGAAAGAAGGAAATGGGGAAGAAATGAGGAAAATTTCCTATTGAAGCATCCAAATGCCCAGTACTGCATGTAGAACAATAAACATGCACTACAAAGAGGTTCACTAGAATTTTTTTTTTTTTGAAAGATGAATCTTTCAGCTCCAGGTTTGCTTCAGCAACAGCTTTCTCTGAGTCACGTTTCCCTACTGCCCAGCTTTGTGGAATGTCCTGGTGATAGTTGTCCCGGTGATAGTTGTCCCATGGACAGTTTTTCCTACCTTAGCCACAGATCTCTTCAGTTACTTTAGAAGTTACCACTGTCTTCTTGGCTGGTTCTCTAACTAATGCCCTCCTTACCCAGTCACTGAATTTCGGTGAATGGCCTTCCCTAAGCAACTCCACTTGAGCCATATTCTTTCCATTTTGTAAGAATAAACAGTTCCAAGATTATTCATACTTTGAGAATTATAAAAAAAATAACCAACCTGATTGCAATGGGCTTGTTTGGATAGCACCTTGGTCTCCATGATGTTGTTTGTGCAGACATGTTCTCCTAAAAACTCTTGTGGGGGGCGGCACTGGAATTGTCATACTAGAACTCTGCTCAGGTAGACTCTATTCAACTACTTCTTCAACTTCTGAGAACAGTGGGCTGCACTAGAGCTTATTTATGTATGCCCCCACAGCAAAGAGGGCAAATGCCTATACAGCCAACAAGTGCCAGTTTGTTTTTGTTTACTCAATTTTTTGCTCCATAAAACTATTTTGCACCTTCACAGTATTGTGAATCTTGTGTACATCAAGCAGTAATAATGACAAATAAATCTCATTTCATTCAAGATTGAATACAACAAAACAAGGAAAAGTCAAACAGAGCTGTGACTATCTCCGCAAAGCACTACAAAGGTATTTCTCATACATGTGCACTGATTTGGAAAGAACAAAGTATATTTATTCTATTATTTTTATATCCAATCCCTCCAAAAATGCCAGAGGGCCTAGAGCTGAAGAGGTGAGAAAAGCTAGGTGCTAAACTGAAACAAGAATTGTATACCTCTGGTTTCAAATAGGTAGAAACATTTGCATCAAAGATTATTTAGTTCTTACTTCCTTGACCGAAAAAGTACTGTAATTACCATGCAATACATATAGAATTCATGCTTAAACTAAACACATAATTTTCTGTTGAAGCAACTGCACTGTTTATATATTTACCACTAGGCCAGGTTTAAGATTTATTTGTTACTTTATAAGGTCCTATATGACTTGTGACCTTGTTATTTAGATTATCTTTTCCCATATAGATCTAGTCAATCTTTGAGGCCATCATCTATTTCAAGGACAACATAAACACTTTAGAAATAGAACTTAATTTTGCTATCATGTATAGCATACGTTTGATTATTGCTGCACACTGCTTTGAAGTCTTCTCACTAATTTATAGACATTCATAAATAAATAAATGTTTAAATTGATCAATTGCAGGGCAGATACCTTTAAACAGGAATGCATTTACAATATGCATCTATGGATCATGCTACATTTGGAGCACAGTTCTTTGCAGATCTACTCAGAAGTCTTACTGAACTTATAGAAGTTATCCCCATCTAACCATATACAGTGGCCCCTCCACTTTCACAAGATTTTGGGGTTCAGAACCCCCATGAAAGTGGAAAAACTGCAAATAAACCCTCACCTGGCAATCCCATTCCCTTAGGTTTTGTGTGCCAGGGCCAGAGGCAAAGGAATGGAAAAGGAGAGTTCCAGAGGGGAGAAGGATGGCTTGTGCAACCCCTCTCCCCCCATTGCCTTGGCATGAGTTCTTAGCATCTGGGCCAGAGACAAGGAAATGGATAGGAGGAGCTCTGGAGGGGAGAAGGTAGGCTTGTGTAAGCCTCCCTCCCTTGCCTTTTGGCTTAGCATGAGTTCTCAGTGCCAGGGCCACAGGCAGGGGAATAGGAGGGGAGCTCCAGATGGGAGAAGGAAAACTTGCAGAAGCCTTCCTCTTGCCTTTTGGCTCAGCACAAGTTCTCAGCACCAGGGCCAGAGGCAAGGGAATGGGAGGGGAAGCTCCAGAGGGCAAAAGGAAGGTGCACACATGCCTCCCTCCCCAATTTCCTTGCCTTTTTTCTCTAAGCCTGGCAAAATGGAGGGGAATAGGGGAGGAGAATGGCAGGGAGGCACATGTGCACCTTGCGAATAATCAAATTCACAAAGGTCAAATCTGCAAATGTTGAGGGAGGACTGCATAGGATTGCAGCTTTAATAGTTTTATACAAGCATTCAAAATTCAGGAATATGAGAACAGTCCATTTAGGTGTTAGCCTTTCTCTAGTTGTTGTCCTCCAGAGGAATGATCATTCCCAATAAGCTTGGCTTGGCCATCCTGAGTGAAGACAAATTTAAAGAGCAGTAGGCTGGGAAAGGAGTGGTGTATATTCTCTAGCTCTCAAAGACCTTCATATAAATTTGCTTGAGCTATCACTTCAGATGAAGGAACTGGCAAAACCACCTGAGTAGTCCTTGATTAAGAAAACCCTATGGAATTCATGGGGTCACCATCAGTCAACAGGCAATTTGAAGGCACCCCCCCCCAAATACTCATACCAGGTTCAATGCCTTGCACTTCTATGTTTAAACTGAGAGGTGTCATGCATTTAAAGGCATGTTCTACTTCACACCAAGGTGAAAATGCTAGGTCTGCTTTCCTGATCACCATTATTCTATATTCAATTCTGTAAACTCACAGATCCAATCGTCCACTTTGTCACCCTTAAACCTAGAAAACAAGTTTCTGTAACCTTATGCAAACACCAATGGATACCAAACTGCTTTGCATGTCATTCATTATTTTGGTAGGTTATAACATAAGTAACAAAGAATATTATTTTGTCTTCCTCTAATTCTCCACAGTGTAAGTAGACATAAAGCACTTATTTGCATAAAAATCACCAACAAAAGAAAATACCACGAATTGAAATCAACTGATATTGTATATAACGTTACATAAAAGACCTGTTAATAGCTTCCAGAAATAATTCTGGAGAAGTTAATATGTCAATAACTATCTTAAACATTTTAATCACCATCCTGTCAGTCTGTTTACCTATTCCCACAACACTTTTTTGTTTTTCAGTTTTTTTTCAGGAAAAAAGATTCTGAAAAGAAAGGAGGTTTGTTTCTGAATTCTTCTTTTGTTTTTTCCCATCTCTAGTCATCATTTGAAATGTAATAGGTCCATTAAAAAGCAGAGTACATCTGTATAGAATTGTTAATCTAATTTGTCTGATGTACAGCTGCCAGCTTCACATAAAAAACAAAAACAAAACAGGATGAGTTTAATTTCAACAGAAAATATTTCTGGGATAATGAAAGAATGGACAAATTTAAATAAACATTTACAAGGGAAAATATAACAAGATTCTGCCAATATATATGTAAGAGAATGCACAAAGATTACACTATGGATTGTTTGAAGAAAATAAGGAATCACAAAATAAATCCATGAATCTAAAATTCATATTGCAATATATTCAAAAGTGTCATTATAATTCACACTTGATCCAATGGAGAATACTGCAATGTACAAATATTTTGTATCGCTTTGTATCTATAACTTTCAGCTAACTTTGTGCCCCTTCTGCAGTATGTCTTCTGTCTTCCATCCCAAATTCTCTCTTCTGTCCCAGCTTCTCCCATTACAACACTCCCTTTCCTACTTGGAAAGAATATTCAGAGGAAAGTTCAAAGGCTATACACAATGTTCTAAATTGCCTTTTCTCTGTTGAATGTCTAATTTGCTGTCAGAAATTTGATGCTACTGTAACCATCCAGAAAGAAAACATCTACAGAGGCAACTAGTTTCTGGTAAATGCCTTCTGGAAGACTCAACAGAGCAGATGTTTGTTTTATAGATTTTTGCTCTGGATTATGTGGCATATGCAAGATATTTCAGGGTGAAGGGCACAAATACAAAATAGTTTTTGTTATCAATGAAAACTTTAAGTTGTCATCCTTTTCAAACATGAGAAACATTTTTCCATCTATTGTAATAGTAAATTATGTTTTTAAGAGATACCTAAACATGAAGGTCAAGAGAACAATCCTCAGATTTAGATGTCAGCCTGAATTCTGGCACGCAGTGTTTTCAGCACATGGCTCAAACACTTGGTGTTTTGTTGGTTTCACAAGATGCTCATTTGCAAGGTACTAGGCACATCTATCTAAACTATTTTTACAGCACGGAAACATAAATTTGATGAGATATTTACCATCTGCTAACAAACAAAATGCAAAAGCTACAAAAGCAGTTATAGTGACATCAAGATGCATTCCTGAATCTTTACATATGCATTCTGCTTAAAAGTATAACATTTAAAATTCTTTGAAGTGTTGCATTCTACGATGTCCACTGATGGGGGACTCTTGCGGGCTTTCAAGAAAAGCAAGAGAGGCTCCTATTGCTTTCAGCATTCTTAAATACTGCCGCCATCCCCAAAATTTGCCCTTTCCCAGAGGATCCAGGAAGAGGGGCAAACAGATGCAGAGGTTAGCTAGTACAGGAAGCCCTGAACATTTAAACTTGCTTAACTACCTGGCATATTTGTACATAATATATCATCTAAAATACTTATAAGCAGACCACCTTTCATAATCTTTGCTAAAACAGAATTGCAAGCTGCTGCACCATAAATTTCATAAATGAAAAATAAACCACCCACTTGTAATAATTAAAAGGTGCTGTCTGACGGAGCTCTGAGGCTCAGGCATATAGCCAAAAGTGGCCCAGTGTGATCCATACTTCAGAAGTAACTCAGGGTAGAACCATACAGAGGTGTGAACAGATAGGATGTTTAGCTAAGTCAGGGTTAGTCAATTGCAGAAGGGGTTCATTAGCCCCTCAGGAGCACCGACTCCTGTTAAAAGAAAAAATCTTTCCCAATGCCTTCCAGGGGGCATGGAGATGGACTTTCTCACCATGGTCTGGGGCCTTCTTGAATAATTTTAGACCCAGGAGACCCCTTTTTCAACGAAAGCATGTGAGTGTAATTCATTTCCTGTTCCAAAAAAGGACTCTCCAGGCCTAAATTGGTATTTGGAGGGCAAAATAAAATGCCCCCAAGAAATTCTTATTGACACTCAGAAGGGCCACAAAACACACCTGAGGAGGCCATATTTTGCCCATCCCTAAGCTTGACCCATTTGTACACACAATATAGTGCACTCAGCAACACTCAGCAATTGCATGCCAAATGCAATTTCTTTCACCTTAACAAAATATCACTTTTTAAGGGTGGGAGGACTGTTATATTCTGAAGAAGTAGATCTGTATGCATAGCTTAAGAATGAAAAAAAAAACTATCAAGAGAACCCAAGTTCTGGAGTCTCACAACTGAGTCCATTTCTTTCTTCATGAAATGGATACAAAGTCTGAGAAACATTATACAAGTTGGAGGGTGCTAAATCCATCTCTTTTGAGTTCCAAGGGTATAATCCACAACAGTTTTGAAATAATGGACAGAGGGGATCAGTATGTAGGGAAGTTAAATCCTGACTCCCAGGAACCAAAGAAAGGAGCTGGAAAAGTTTTTGTAGGCCCACAGCTTTTGCATTTGCAGACCAAGCTGGGAAACAGTCTTGACAGCTCAACTGCATTTTGCAGGACACTGTATGTAAAAAGAATAAGTAGACACATCTGACATCAGAAATAACAATATTCAAAAATCAGTGGAAGAACACGTCAGCCTTCCAACAAACTCTGCCACTGACCTCTTGAACAAAGTACAGTCGGTCCCCCATGTTTGCAGGTTTGACTTTCACAGATTTGATTATCTGTGAGTTTCTCTAAACCCCACCCCCACACTTATTTTCCAGGGGAACCTTCCTTTTCAGCAGCTCTTATCAGGCCATGCAGTCCTTTAAAACCCACCCCTTGTTCTCCTTCTCCCCCTCCTCCACCAGCCGCTGTCTGGCCAGCTAAGGATGGCTTGTGGCCTGATTTCTCAGCACCACACCTTTTCCTGATGCCCTCACACCCAGGGAAGTTGATGGATGTGAGAGGAAGCATGGGGCTACCATACTGACCTATCCCCTTTCCTTGACCTGGTTTGGATGCTGGGTGCCCATTCCCCCCCATGACTCAGTCCCATTCTCCCCCACACACTTTTTGATATTTGTTATTTCCCTACTTTTCCAAGGGTCTTGCATCCCCAACCCTAGTGAATGCGGAGGGCCAACTGTATTTTCAAAGAGACTATCATGCCAAATTGCTGAACAACGTAGACTATTTCCTATGGCTTGACTAAGGAAATGTACACTCAGCCCTTCACTTTTGCAGGGGCTGGGGGTGCAGGAGCCCCACAGAAGTGGAAATACCACAGACAGAAATGAAATCGAAATCATAAAGGTGTTTTTTTTCTCTTAAACTTGAGAAAACATTTCCAAGAATTTCTAGGTCCTCAAGTATGACCTAGAGGTTCCTAGAGAAAACATGTTTTTCTATGGCAGGGGCAAATAGAGTAAGATTTTTTTCAAATAAAATAAAATACTCGCAAATAACCAAAGTTGCAAATGCCAAACTCATGAAAGTGGAGGCCTGACTGCCAAAGTAGCCCACGGGGACAAATTTTTCCCAGCCCAATAATATAGAATTAAATTGTCCAAGAGACGCATAAGGCAAACTTAAATCTATATTTATCTCTTTTATATATTAATCCATCTGAACAAATATAATTTAAAAAAATTAGCATAACTTCAATGCATGTAAATCAATAAAAACTAGCAGGAAAAAAATCCTTCTCTTTTCATCCTGACTTTCATGGACTTCAAAAAATGGAATTGAAATACACTTGTCAATTTTTTCAAGCATTAGCTTGAATGGTTAACATACAAGGAACAAGGTAAATCATGCACGTTCCATTTTTGATGTCCATGTTTTATCTGTTTCTTTCACTTGATACATGAATGGAGAATTCTCAGCCAAGTGAGTTGTAAGACTGAAGATAATCTGTGCAACCTTGGCAACATGGTGCAAGAAGAAACTGCTTGACAGAACTCAAGGCTGTATTCCTATACGCCCAATGTAGAAGATGCTGCTGCTGTTGTGTGCCTTCAAGTTGTGAGTGGAGGAAAAGACTATCTCCATTATTAGATAGAAATTGTACCCAGGAGTGCTAGCCCCCTCCCATGCCTGCCATGTCATGTGATGACTACCTCATCTGTGGTACCTCCCTCTACCTCATTTAGAAAGTAGTTTGTGATTGGAAGAAAACTTCTGTTATCCTGCCTCCCTGGACTTCTCCTTATATGGAAAGAAGCTGCTGGACATGTCCTTGTAAGGATAGAAGTTTCTGGAACATTACTTAATATGGGGTGGCTGGTCTGGGATTGAGGAGAAACGCTGCAATGGGCGTGGATGTTGTTAACCTGGATAAAAAGACTTTGCCAAACCCCTTTCTTTTGTTCCATCCTCCTGGGGTGACACCCAACTGCAGTTGCTTTGTACTTTTATATTTTTGTACTAAATAAATCTGGACTACCTTTTGGGCCAAGAAACATTTGCTCGTCTTTTTTTCCTGTTCCTCAGTAAAAGCTCACCTCTAGGGCGTAGAAGGTGACAGCTTTTGGCGTCCCTGGGTGGGCCCCTCTTGGAGGAATGGGCAGGGGTTGAGGAACGCCCTGAATTCTGGCTCCCTCTGCCTAGGAAGAGCAAATGGGAACGGCATCTCTCTGAAGACCTCTGATCTTGGTGGGCAACGATCTTTTCTGCGTCAGGCGCCAACGTCCAACCTTGTGACGTGACAAAGGGGGCATCGCTGCCCGCCCTGACCAGCGGCCAGGAGAAGACTGCACCTTCCTGACTCAACAAGGCTTTGAAATTGATAGGGTGGAGGTTTGGAAAAAAGTGGACAGCCTGTGACCCACTCACCTCCCTCTTTTTGGTAAGTCCCTAAAAGTTTTCTTTTAAAAGGGCCCGCCCCATAGATAGGTACCTTTTGGGCTTGAAAAACTAGTTTGGGAATTCCCCTGTTCTAGAACTCGGTATTGTGGTGTGTGTGTGTGCTGAGTGTGTGCCTGAGACAACTAATTGCAGGCGAAGTGATCCATTGGGAGGAGCAAAGCGAGTGCTGTCTGTGATTGGCGTTCATCTTTTTGTCTGTTTCCTTTGTTGAGGTTCTGTGTGTGTGTTGCTTGCATTCATTGTGTTGAATTTCTGTGGGGCTGTTTTGTATTCTGTGCAGTTCTGCATTATTTTGCTAAAGCTCTGTGTGTTTTGCATTCATTTTGCTAAAGCTCTGTGTGTTTTGCATTCATTTTGCGGGGAGTATTAGAGAGGAGGAACTGAAGGATTTGGCTGAGTAACAACTGGTTCTGTTCTGTATGTAATTTGTATTCATTTTGAGCCAGTGTGCCTTGTTTTCTTGTTGTGATAGGATGGGTTCTAATAAGTCAAAGCAGGCGCAGAGTAGGGAAAAAGACCCGGGGGCGGGTGTGCCAATCACCCCTTTGAAATGTGTGTTGCAGAATTGGAAAAAAGGGGGGAAAAGGGACTGTGTAAAAAGCAAATGGTAGCTTATTGTACAGAAACCTGGCCCCAATATAGACCCCCTGGGTTGCCCCAGTGGGATTCAAATGGAACTTTCAATAAGTTGGTCTTGCAAGCTTGGGTAAATTGGTTGGATTCAGTTGGGAAGACAGAGGAGGAGAAATATTTGAGAGTGTTCAAGAATGCGAGTGTGGGATTTCCTGACGTTCTCCCCTACTGCCTCCCGGACAGAGGCAGTACTAAGGCAATCATATCTTTAGCTTCAGTAAAATCCTCCTCATCCCAGGCATCTCCTGGACTTTCCCAATTCCGAAAGCTTAGGGAAAATCCATGGGATCCTCTAGATCACCTGCCTCCTCCGTACGCACAGCCTGCCCCCGTTGTTGGGCAAGGGGCTGAGGAGCCTCCACCCCCGCCCCTAAACCCAGCTTTCGAAGAAAACGCTTCCCCACAAATAGCTCTGCAGGCGTCCTTTGTTGATCCTGCTGCGCCACCTGGTGGCTCAGCCGCAAAACATCTGAGCCTCACCCGGGACTAGCGAAAGAATTGAGACAGTTTTTAAGAGACCAGCAGAGCCTTCCTTTAGGCGGAATTAAGTCTAAAAAACCGAAGCGAGGCAGGCTTCTGAAACCGTGTCAATGTGCCCACTGAGGGAAGTCCCAGACGGCAGGGGGGGAATAAGTTATGTTGATCACCCCTTGTCCAGCCTGGAAGTTAGAGATTTAAGAAGACCCTAAGCCATTAATTGAGGATCCTATTGGGGTGGCAGAGCAAGTTCAGCAATTTCTGGGACCCTCTATTTATACCTGGAAGGAATTAATGGCCATCCTTAATGTTCTGTTCTCGGGAAACTTGGTTATGATTAGGAAAGCTGCTATGATAGAATGGGAAAAGACTTCACCCCCCAGGTACTGAGGGGGCTGTTCCTGCAGAACAGAAGTACCCCAACCAAGATCCACACTGGGACAATAAGACAGAGGCAGACAGACAGAAGATGGAAGATTTAAAAACCCTGATTATTGCTGGCATCAAGCACTCAGTTCCCCGGTCTCAGAATCCCCACAAGGCTTTTGATATCCAACAAGAAAAGGACGAGACTCCCTCTGCCTTTCTCCAGAGGCTGAAGGAACGGGCTATAAAGTATTCTGGGATAGATATCGATAGTGAAAATGGACAAAGCCTGCTTGTCTTTCATTTTGTGACCAAGGCTTGGCCGGATGTGCGTTCTAAACTGCAGAAACTGGAAAATTGGAACTCAACGAATATAGGTGAACTGTTGAGGATAGCACAGAAGGTCTATGTGAGAAGGGATGAGGAGAAGCAGAAACAGAAGGCCCGGATTATGGCGGTAACCATGCAACAAGGAACTGGGAGACAGGGAAGAGGAACGTCTTGTGGTGAAACAGGAAGGAGAGAGAGGCTGGGAAAATCACAATGTGCTTACTGTAAACAGTTTGGACACTGGCGAGCTGAGTGTCCTCAGAACCCTCAGAAGAACAAGGGGAGAGGCAGGGGAAACTCTTCCCAATCCATCGGCCCGCCCTTACAATCCTCAACGTGAATCAGTTCACATGGCACCTGTTACAAACACCCAGGATGGTTCATGGGCAGACTGAGGAAGTCTGGGGCCGGTGTCCCACCCCCGAGCCCTTGATAACTCTAAAGGTGGGCAATGAAGACCGAGAATTTCTTGTGGATAGCGGTGCTGCCATTTCTGCTGTTACAAGACCGCTACCTCCCCCTGTAGAAAAGCAAGTGACTGTTGGGGGGCAACTGGCTGTCAGTCTGTGGCCTCCTATGCTCCTATCGAGTGCCAAATTGGAAATTTAGAATTCAAGGCTCCCTTCTTACTGCTCCCTGAGGCTCATGTGAATCTGATGGGGAGAGACCTGTTGTGTCTGACCAGGGCCTGCATAGAATTTGAACAAGATGGTACCAATACAGTGACTTTCCAACACCTGTAGATTTTTGGCGAGGTTCAGCGCCCCCAGCTGACCAAACAAAGATCATGAGCCTCACATCCACTGTCCTTTCTCAAATCCCTCCAGGAATTTGGGATACAGGCTTACCAGGACTAGCTGTTACGGTGGCACCAGTAAAAATCAGATTAAGAGAAGGAGCACAACCTGTATGCTTGTCACCATATAAATCCGTCCCCACCTCAGAGAAGGACTGGTCAAATTGATAAAGAACTTGGTTGAGGGGGGCGTCATCACTCATGGACCAGTTGACTGCAGCCCTTGGAACACCCCCATCCTAGTAGTCCAAAAGCCTTCAGGAGATTTACGTCTGGTACATGATCTAAGAGCTGTCAACGCTGCTACACAAGATCTACCTCAGCTAGTTCCCGATCCCTACACGCTGCTCAGTGCCCTGTCACCTACTCACTCCTGGTTCACAGTCTTGGATCTAAAAGATGCTTTCTTCTGCATCCCAATACATCCTGAAAGCCAGAAGATCTTTGCGTTCTCCTACCCCTTAGATAACGAGAATGTCCAAAGAGCCTTGTGGTCCCGTCTACCACAAGGTTTCAAGAACTCACCTGTTATCTTTGGGCAAGCGTTAGCCCAGGACCTCCGAGACTGGCCTAGACAGCAGGACACTATTCTTCTTCAAATGTGGATGACTTGCTCCTGGCGACTGAGACCCAGCCGACCTGTGAAGAAGAGACTGTTTCACTTCTGACCTTCTTGCTTGAGCGAGGATACCGAGCCTCCAAGAAAAAGGCCCAACTAGTCCAGCCCAAAGTCCGCTTTCTGGGTCACGACATCTCTGCGGGAAAGCGAGCCTTGGCTCCAGAGCGGGTAGAAGCTATTTTCGGATACCAACGCCTCAGACTGTTAAGGAATTTCGATCTTTCCTGGGGCTGACGGGATTTTGCAGACTGTGGATCTGGGACTATGGAAACCTGACTAAGCCCTTGTATTCCATCATGACGGAGTCTGAGAAGGCTGGACATAGCCTGCTCCCTGAGGATTTAACCATTAAGACTGCCACAGACCAGTTGAAAGCCCGCCTAACTTCTGTTCCAGCTTTGCACCTTCCCAACCCTCACAACCTTTCACCCTTTTTGTAACTGAACAAGACGGGGTGGCGAAGGCAGTGCTCACTCAACCATCAGACCTGGCACCAAAGGTGATTGCCTACCTCAGTAAAAACCTAGACGATACTGCTCGAGGGTGGCCTGCCTGTCTGAGAGCAGTGGCGGCAGCCACTCTCATGATAAAAGAAGCACTGAAATTAACCTTTGGGGGACAACTCACCGTATATTCTTCACAATTTGCTCCATACTGGAACTACGAGGACCAACTTGGATGACGTCAGACCGATTGGCAAAGTGTCAGGCCATCATGCTGGAAGACGGAAAGGTCTCCGTGCTCAAAATAGACAGGAACAATCCAGCCGAATACCTCCCTGAGATTCCAAAGCGTGAATTCAGCAAACCACTACATGACTGTGTGACCACGATAGATTTCCAGACCAAACCACGATCTGACCTCTCCGAAGTTCCTCTTCAAAATCCAGATGCCATCTGGTTTACAGATGGCTCCAGCTTCGTAGAGCAAGGAATCCGACGTACTGGATGGGCCGTAGTGGACCACCTTGGGACACTCGTGCGATCTGGAGCTCTTCCCGCCTCTTGCTCAGCTCAGAGAGCGGAATTAGAGGCCATGATCAAGCGACTCGACTTGCAAAGGGCCTGCGTGCCACCATTTACACGACTCCAAGTATGTCTGGGAATTGTGCATGTCACGCTCAACTCTGGCAGGAAAAAGGACTGTTAGATCGATCTGACAGCCCTATCAAACATAGAAGAGGAATAAAGGAATTATTGGAATCAGTCCACTTACCACAAGAACTAGCTATTATCCATTGTAAAGGACACCAGAAAGATGACTCTGAAATCACCAAAGGAAATAGATTTGCTGATGAACAGGCCAAACTGGCAGCACGCAGAGGGCCTGCCCGAGGTTGCACTGCAAATACAGTAGCTATTCCAAAGCCTCCTGAACAGCTTCCATACACCCCAGAAGACTACGCTACAGCCAAGGATGCCGGATACCATCAGGTCCAGAGCTGGCTAATTCACCCTGAAACCAACCGAATTTGGATTCCAACTTCTGTTCAGCGATCACTAGTTAGAAGATCCATCAACAAACTCATCTGGGAGAAGAAACCTTGATACATCTGTGGAGAAGATATTTCGATGGGCCATCTGTAAGACCTACCCTAGCATCTATTGTTCGAACTTGTGAAACCTGCCAGCAGGTGAATCCTGCACATGGAAATCGCCCAGACGGGGCTAGGGAGCACCTGTATAATTCTTCTGTATATCCAGGACAATATTGGCAAATTACTTTACCGAATTCCCCAGAGCTCTGGGATTTCGGTACCTGTTAGTTCTTGTCTGCAAGTTCTCAGGTTGGGTTGAGGCCTTCCCTTGCAGGACCTGTAAAGCCAAGGAAGTTGTGAAACATCTGCTTGAGTCCATCCTGCCTCGCTGGTCCCTCCCTTGCGGACTCGATTCTGACCAGGGACCCCATTTTACTTCACGGATCCTGCAGAAATTGATGAAGACCCTCAACATTACTTGGAAATTTCACTCCCCGTACCATCCCCAAGCCAGTGGAATGGTCGAGCGGATGAACTCTACCCTTAAGACTCACCTGACCAAAATTTCCCTAGAGATTGACCTTCCCTGGGTCAAGGCATTGCCTCTGGCCCTCACCATTGCTAGGATCACTCCAAAAGGTCCCCTGAAACTCTCCCCTTTCGAGAGAGTATTTGGTCGCCCCTGGCCTAGACAACTCTGTCCGGGAAGCTTGAGGGGGGAGGTTGAAGGAGATGCATTGTTACAAAAATATGTTTGTTCTCTGGCTGCCGCGCTGGCCTCTGTTCGTTCTTTATCCCTACAGGAACGACCTTTCAACCTTGATGGTCCGGCGCACCGCATCCAGCCTGGCGATTGGGTAGTCCTAAAGGTCTGGGGAAGACGTCCTTTGTTCCCTGCGTGGACCAAACCTGTCCAAGGGGCTGTTGACCACTGACACGGCTATTAAAGTCCGGGGCCACAAATCCTGGATTCATCATTCCAGGGTCAAAAAGGTAACAGAACCCAAAAGGTGGAAGGTGATTCAAGAAGACGCCAGCGACGGACTCAAGCTGCTGTTTAGAAGAAACGCGCCCGGGTACATGAACTTTTAGAGACTTTGATTCTCAGGGTCACTCCGGAGGCTGACCTGAGACTTCAGAATTGGATTTTGAACTGTGTTTGTTAACCACTGATAAAAGTTTTAGGTTTTAGGACTGATTGCACTGATCGATAGTAGTTTGCACCGATAGTAGTTTAGGATTAATTGCACCGACTTCTAACTTGTTTACATACTGTGACTTGATTTCTTGCTAATATGAAGTGTCTGCCCTTTGTGTTGTTGATCATCTACACGTTTGAAAGCATCCACGCTGACTGGCATAGAAACATCTTTCATCAGTTAGTTAATAACATTTCTCAGGTAGCAAATGTCACTGAATGCTGGGCCTGCTCCTATGGTCCTTCCTCTCATTTACAGGGATGGCCTGTTGTGCCAGCAGACACCGTGAACCTTACAGGTTGGAACAGTATTATGGTATATGCGTCCACCCAAAATAGGACTAACCTGTTAAAAGACCCTGGCCAGTTCATCCTGAGCCGACGGGGGAATCCTCCATTAGCTTCATTGTGTGTACGTCGATGGAGTACTTCTCGTGAAGGGTACAGAATTGTTTTTGATATTTTCCAGGGAATTCGACCCCAGCGCTTCCCTTTGTCAAGAATTTCTTTAGGAGACTATCCCAACTGTAACATAATCTTTGAGATTCCTGAATCCCCACAGACATGTTCAGGAAAGTACCCCAATGTCAGTTTCCCCTTCAGTTGTCAAGATGGTTTCATTGAGTTATATGGTAATAAAAAGGGTCACTCCCCACTAAACAAGATCCAGGAAGGGGCCCGCTTCCACTCTGGTCAGTGGATCCATGGTCTGCCTTCTGGGATATACTGGCTCTGTGGCCACTGGGCAGGAAAAGCCCTTCCTCCGGTCTGGAATGGTACTTGTACTATTGGTTCTCTTTCAGTAGGGGGAATTCAGTTTCACCCTCTCCAACAGCCTATTGAAACCTGGGACAGATTGTTTGGGTGGCACAGGGTGAAGAGAGCATACGATGAGAGCTATGGGTATGATCCTGATGACACATACTTTTGAAGGAGAAAGACTGGGGACTATTATTTTCCCCTGGTGGGAGTTGCCTTAAATATTCGTCAAATTCGGAGACTCTCTGCTCAGCTGGAAATCCTGGCCAACTCAACCTCTGATGGGATGAGTGCCCTGCAGACTGAGGTGAACTCACTTGCAGGTGTTTTGGCTAGCATAAACTGGCACTGGATTACCTGCTCAGCAAAGAAGGGGGATTGTGTGTTTGGCTGAATACCACGTGCTGCCACTACATCAACGAGTCCGGATACATAGAAGAAATGTGAACAGATTGCACAAGGTGGTTGGTGAACTTCGTAAAACTTATTCTCTGAACCATGAAGAATGGTGGTCATGGCTTACTAATTGGCTTCCTAACCTGGGATGGGTGAAGAGTATTTTTGTCATTTTTGTCTTGTTTACATGTATAATTCTGAGTTTCTGTTGTCTATCTCAATGTATGCCAATCATTCGTAACGTTCTACCCAATAATAAGCCCATCGATCCACCTCGAAAGGTCGATGTTGCGAGACCCAAATTCTACTCCAGGGGTATGGGCTGGGCTAGTCCTCCTGGGTGAGGGGGAAACTGTGAGTGGAGGAAAAGACTATCTCCATTATTAGATAGAAATTGTACCCAGGAGTGCTAGCCCCCTCCCATGCCTGCCATGTCATGTGATGACTACCTCATCTGTGGTACCTCCCTCTACCTCATTTAGAAAGTAGTTTGTGATTGGAAGAAAACTTCTGTTATCCTGCCTCCCTGGACTTCTCCTTATATGGAAAGAAGCTGCTGGACATGTCCTTGTAAGGATAGAAGTTTCTGGAACATTACTTAATATGGGGTGGCTGGTCTGGGATTCGAGGAGAAACGCTGCAATGGGCGTGGATGTTGTTAACCTGGATAAAAAGACTTTGCCAAACCCCTTTCTTTTGTTCCATCCTCCTGGGGTGACACCCAACTGCAGTTGCTTTGTACTTTTATATTTTTGTACTAAATAAATCTGGACTACCTTTTGGGCCAAGAAACATTTGCTCGTCTTTTTTTCCTGTTCCTCAGTAAAAGCTCACCTCTTAGGGCGTAGAAGGTGACAAAGTAATTTCTGAATCATGGTGACCCTAAGGAGAATCTATTACAGTATTTTCTAGGCAAATTTGTTCAAAGAGTTTGCCTTTGCCTTCCTTTGAAACTAGAGAGTGTGCCTTGTCCAAAATCCCCTAGTGGGTTTCCATGGTTTGGGCATTCAAATTCTTTTTATCACAGTTGTAGTCCAACACTCAAACAACCATATCATGCTGGCTTTGTTTGGTTAGCAATCCATTAACAATGTTACCAACAATTAGTCTTATTTAAATTGTAAAATTAGACTATAAAAGACAGACAGTCTATAACAAAGCTGTTTTAGAATACAGCTTTGATAAGTATTTCACAATCCTGAAACTGAAAATACTTTATAAGTGGGCTTTTGTGCAAATGTTACTAATTACATGCATAAGCCTACTCTTACCCCTTCCCCAAGAGCAGGAACAAGGAAGAGATCAGAACTATATCTTTCCATTTTTAACTAATTACAGTGAAGTCAACATAAACTACGATAATTGTATTAACTAAACTTCTGCTCTCCTCACAGTC